>UESW01001928.1:226356-324648 GCA_900491605.1 Calamus simplicifolius | reverse complement strand
GGTGCCAGTGAAAGGGCAAAGAGAGGACATTGGTGGAGGGGTCATTAGACCTTCCATTTCATGTACTTGGATGTCAGGGCTCCATTAATGACAAAAGAGACCAACAATGCAGATTCTCTCCACTCTCGAATATAGTCTTCTTCACCTCCACAAATATCCCAATCCAGCACCAGAAAAAGCTGGGGAAAGCTCTCTGTCCTGACTCCATGCCGACCCCAAGCATCATCGAACACGATGCAAAGGCCAAAAAGTTACAAAAGCTAAGTACACTACACTGTGAGAAAAGCTTCTTTTCATTAATACTTGAATGCACTGTAAAAGACCGATAGCAGCATCGGCAACAAAGACCGACTCCAGCACCGGCATCAACTTAGCCTCAACGGCTTCGTCATAGCCTTAACAGCATCGTCAAAGTTTCATTGGCTTCATCCCAGCCTCGGTGGCTTCAACTCTATCTCAGTGGACAACAGCCAACCGAGTAGCCGTTCCTAGACTTCACGTCAAAAGAAAAAGGCACCTGACGAATCTCAACTCTCAGATCACCCTCCGGGGTTAAAAGGCACCTGATGACTCTCAACTCTTAGGTCACCCTTTGAGGTTAAAAGGCACCTAACGACTCTAACTCTCAGGTCATCCTTCGGGGTTAAAAGGCATCTAACGACTCTCAACTCTCAGGTCACCATTTGGGATTCAAAAGGCACCTGAGCCTAGTCCAAGCACCCTTAGGTCACCCTCCGAGGTTAAAGGCTTCCGAGCATGGTCTCATCACAGTGACTCTCGGGTCATCCTTCGGGGTTCAAAAGGCACCTGAGCCTGATCCAAACACCCTTAGGTCACTCTCTAGGGTTAAAGGCTTCCGAGCATGGTCCCATCATAGCGACTTTGGGTCATCCTTTGGGGTTCAAAAGGCACCTGAGCCTAGTCCAAGCACCCTCAGGTCATCCTTCAGGGTTAAAGGCTCTTAAGCATGGTCCCATCACTGCGACTCTTGGGTCACCCTTCGGGGTTCAAAAGGCTCTCAAGCATGCTCCTATCTCAGCGACTCTTGAATCACCCTCCGAGGTTCAAAAGGCTCTCAACGGCCTCAACTTTGCCTCAGCGGCTTCATCATAGCCTCAACGGCATCATCATAGTCTCAACGGCTTCATTTCAGCCTCAGTGGCTTCAACTCTATCTCAGCAGTCAGTGGCCAACCGGGTAATACCTTTGTTTAAATGATACACTTGCAACATATTGCTGGTTTCTTTCAGCCATTCAAGAAGAAGACCCAAAGTCAACTCAAAGAGGAGAAACCAACTCCTCAACTCATAGTTGACTGACATCCGCTTCCAGACCCTATGTCGGGAGAGAATTACTCTGCTCCCAGCTAGTCTAAGGTAATCAATTTACCTCCAACATTACTTAAAGTCTTTGAGCAGACAAAAGAACAAGAGAGCATGCGAACGTGGTCACAAGTCCACACAAGGCAGACGGAAACTATCCAAAGCTGGCATGCAGAGACAAGTGCAAAAGAAAGATATTATAATTCCTACTCCTTTCGCTTGGCAGATGCAAGGTATGCGGTCGCACAAACTCAGGAGTGTGGGGGGCATTTGATGGGGCCAATAAGCCCCATAGGCAATGATAATCTCACCGGGGTCGTACCAATTATTTCTGGAGTCGGCCTCAGGAAGATACCCCCTCGGCCTGGGAAGACACCCCCTCGGCCTTGAGAAGATAGCCCCTCGGCCTCAACAAGACAGTCCCTTGGCCTCAGGAAGATACCCCCTCAGCCTCGAAAAGATACCCCCTCGACCTCGGAAAATACCCCCTCGGCCTCAGTACCCTAGACATGGCCTGCACTTATGACATGCCACTAAGAAGTAAGCCATGCTATTGCTGCCATCACCTTAAATGTTCTGACGAGTGGCAGCACCCCAAGCCTCACAGACATCAGCTCTGACACTTCACCCACAAAAGTCATCATTATGAGGCTTCAACCACTCAAACCTAAAAACTCTAGGCATCTATAAATTGGGTAAGAGGGACCCCTGACCAGGTACCCCAAAAAGACTTCAACTACCTCACAACATCTTAAATGCTCATTCTGGCTCACAGAGAGCTCTTCTCTAAGCTCTCTCTCTTTCTCTTTCGAGCTTCCTCAAGCTCACGGCTGTTGCCCAGAGCACTGACTTGAGCATCGGAGGGTCCCCGCTGGAATCTCCAGTCTCTGAGACTTTTTGCAGGCTCCAAATGCGAGAAGCTCGTCGAAGATCCCGAGCTCACTAGAGGAGGCGATCGGACGCTCGCAAACTTCGAGGAGGGTCATTGGCAGCAATAGATTGGCGCACTAGGTAGGGGAGAAAGCAGAGTTCTGCAATACTAAGCTACAAGCCCTCACTCCCTCTACGACAATAATGGTGGATAAAAAAGATGGTGATGACAAAGACCCAAAAGGCTTCCGCCAGTAATGCTGGGGGGCACCCTCAATGAGCTGAGCGGTAGGAGGCTGGCTCTCTGTTCCATCATCGCCACTATCTCAGGCCACTCATGCCACCCTCACTTTGTAAATCCAAACATTAATGGCAGCTGCCCAAAAGCTACAGGACCGATATTCCATGGCCACACAACGGAAAACAAGAGCTCAAGCTACTCCTTTAGTTGTCGCTTAAGCCAGCCATCATCTCCCCAGCGAGAGACTCGCCATCATCATATCTCTTCGAGGCTCATCAAAAGCAAGCTCGAGCTATCAGTAAAAGCCCCTCCAGGCTCACCAACAAACACCACAAACGTGAAGCCCCCTAAATGAAGCAGAGGGAGATCAATTTCTCCAACGAAAAAGCTAAGTACACTACACTTTGAGAAAAAGGTTTCTTTTCATTAGTGTCTGAATGCATTACAGGAAAACCGACAAAATCAACCTTTCAAAAGGTTCTCAATGGTCCTATGATCATAAGGTCACCCCCAGGCCGGCCATGAAACCCCCGAGGCAGTTCAAGACCTATGGTTCCGGCAACCTCGAGCCACCTCTCGGGTAGGCCACAAAACCCCAAGGCGGTTCCAAAGGAGCTCGGCGGCATCACGGCTAATGGGTTACCACTCGGTCTGGCTTAGAGATGCCTCTGAGGCGTTCAATACCCTAATAGCTTGTACCTGCTCGAGAAGCTTGGCAGCATCGCGGCTAATGGGTCACCACTCGGTCTGGCTTAAAGATGCCTCCGAGGTGGTTCAATACCCTAACAGCCCATACCCGCTCGAGTCGCTTCCCGTACCAGCACACAAACACCCGAGACAATTTTATTTCAGCCCTCGTGGCTCTTTTTTGCTTCGGCAATTTTATCTCAGCCTCAACGGCTTTATCTGTCTCGATAGCCTCAAGTCGGCAGATTGCGTGAAAAGACTTTCGGACTTCACATCAAAAGATAAAAATCAAATCGGCTCATAGCTGGAGAGACCAACTCCCCAGCTCAGTTGACGAGCATCCACTTCTGGTTGATAAAGGATTGCTGGCTACCCTCAGTCGGTTGAAGGTAATTAACTTACCTTCAAACTTTGCTTAAAAGTTCTTGAGCAGGCAAAGAGCATGGCTCTAGAGAGTCTGCAGATGTCCACACAAGATAACGCAAAAAGAAAAGAAATTTCCTCACTTGGAAGGAATCATAGTTGAAGTTAACATGAAAAGATAAGTGCAAAGGTAAAAAGTTCTACACTCCTTTTGCTTAGCTGATGCAAGGCATACAAGCTCAAGGAATGTGGGGGGCATCTGATGGGGCTAGTTAACCCCATGGGCAATGATGCCGGCATGTTCTGGTCAGCCCTGTCCAAAGCAGCCTCCCAACTCGGCCCCGTCCCAGGCGGCCTCCCATCTCGGCCTTCCAAGTCGGTCCTATCCAAAGCGGCCTCCCATCTCGGCCTCCTAAGTCGGCCCTGTCCAAAGTGGCCTCCCATCTCGGCCTTAGCAGCTAGACCCTTGGCCTTGGCCAGTCGGCCCTTGGCCTCGGCCCTCGACCACGGCCTCAGCAAGTCAACCAGTCGGCCAGTCGGCACTCGGCCTCGATGGTCGGCTAGTCAACCCTCGGCCTTGGTCCTCAGCCTCGGCCTCAGCAAGACAGCCAGTCGGCCTCGGTCGTCAGCCTTGGTCTCAGCAAGCTAGCCCCTCGGCCTCGGCTAGTTGGTCCTCGGTCCTCGGCCTTGGCCTCAGCCAGTCGGCCTTGGTCCTCGGCCTCTGCCTCAGCAAGCCAGCCCCTCGGCCTCGGCCTTAGCAAGACAGCCAGTGGCTTCGGCCTTAGTAGGCTAGCCCCTCGGCCTCGGCCAGTCGATCCTCAGTCTCGATCCTAGGCCTCGGCCTCAGCAAGACAGCCCCTGGCCTCAGCCAGTCGGCCCTCGGCCTCGGCCATGAACAATGCTAAGCCACCTCTGCCTTGGCCTTGGCCATAAATAGTGCTCGGCCCCCTTGGCCTCGCCCTCGGCCATGACCAGTGCTCGGCCCCCTCGGCCATGAATAGTACATGGCCCCGTTGGCCACCTCAGCCTCGGCCATGAACAGTGCTCGCCATGAATAGTGCTCGGCCTCTTCCCCTCAGCCATGAACAGTGCTCGAACTCTTTCCCTCGGCCATGAATAGTGCTCAGCCATGAACAGTGCTCGGCCTCTCCCCCTCGGCCATGAACAGTGCTCGACCTCTTCCACTCGGCCATGAACAGTGCTCGGCCTCTCTCCCTCGCCATGAACAGTGCTCAGCCTCTTCCACTCGGCCATGAATAGTGCTCGGCCTCTTCCCTCTCGGCTATGAACAGTGCTCGACCTCTCTCCCTAGGCCATGAATAGTGCTCGGCCTCTTTCCCTCGGCTATAAACAGTGCTCGTCCTCTTCCCCTTGGGCATGAACAGTACTCGGCCTCTTCCCTCGGCCATGAATAGTGCTCGGCCATGAACAGTGCCATGCGATGTTCACCCATGGCCTTCTCTAGAGCTCATCCAAGGGCATGAACATTGCCATGCACATACTCTATAATTAATAATCCACGAGGGACAGAGCAGCTTCAACTCCAAATTTTGTCTTTTGCCTCAGCGGCTACACTGTGGCACCCACATGCCTGACTTTATTGCCCATCATTGTCCATATAAGGCAATGGAAGTCTGGCATGGGGACACATCTGGCAAACGCTGTAACGATCGGCCATGCCCTCCAGCAGCCTGCAACAGCTGTCTAAACCAAGCAGTACTTGCCAACTATATAGCCACCACATTTGAAGGGACATAGCCTACACTTCTGACATGCCACTAAGAAGCAAGCCTTGCCATTGTTGTCATTGCTGCTACCATCATAAATGCTTTGACAAGTGATCATGCCCCAAGCCTCACAGACTCCAAGCATCAATAAATGGGTAAGAGGGACCCTCGACGAGAGAACTGATAACTCACCACACTCTTAAATGCTCATTCTTGTTCACATAGAGCACGGCTCTAAGCCTCTCTCTTCTTTTCTTTTTCAAGCTTTCTTAAGCTTATGACTATTGCTCAGAGCACTAACTTGAGCATCGAAGGGTCTCCATCAAAATCTTCGGTCCTGGGACTTGTTTGCAGGCTTTCAAGCGCAAGAAGCTCGCCGAAGGATTCCGGCTCGCTGAAGGAGGTGATCGGACGCTCGAGAACAGATGATTTGGTGTCAACAAGTTGGATCCTAATTGTGATGCATGAGGCCCTCGACAGACATGGTACGACAGCCATGCCGCATCACCGCACTGATTGGACGGCCCCGATCGCACCGATCTAGCCCACGTAGTCTGCGGAGTGAATCCCGACTCTGCATCCGAATTCCTGCCTCCGTTTTCTTTCTCCGCAAAGCCTCCGGTAAGGCGGCGGTGCAGGGTAGCCTCCGCCTATTTCTGCTGAGCTCCTTGTCTGCCGGTGCCATATCCTCGGAGCCGGTGATGAACTTGAACCGCCAGATCTCCATCCTCCGCTTCCTCGCAGCGGTGGAGCTAGGCTCGCAGGCAGCGGCGATCATCGCCTCCGTTTCACGGCAAATCTCCGCCGCCACCGAAATGCGTCATCTCGCCTCCCTTCTCCGCGTTGCAACTCGAGCGCGGCGCTATAATGGCACGTGGACCTCAGCTCGCACTCGGATGACACGCATTGGTCCCGCTTGGATGGCAGCGTCCATAATAAAAATTATATGATTTGTTGGTATAGGCTATTATTTGAACTCTAATAAGCCTAAGAAGAGGTGGATTTAGGAACAAGGGTGGTGGCTTTCGGCCACACATGTTCATTACGAGCGTGTCCTCGAGTCAGACCGGAGAAGATAGCGATATGCTACCTTTTGATTCGTTTCTATACCTTAATTTCATTACATTTATTTATATTCTTTGTGTTTGAATACAAATTTGCCGTTTGTAACTTGTATACTTCATATATGTTACACATTTACCTATCAATCTATTAAAAAATATTACAATGATCTGACTGTTAAATATTAATATAATTATTGGCCGGAGATATGAATGCCTTTCAGTTATAAAATGGTTAACTTAAATCTGCCTTTGAATGCCAAAGATAAGCAAAACCAAATCACAACAACCAAATGTTGCACTCATACTCTTATTCTCAAGGCTTACTAGTAATGGCCTTGTCTCTTACTAGAAAACAACATAACTTGGTAAACAACACAACTTTATAACCCATCTCATGCTAAGCATTAACATACAGGTGAGGAATTGATCGACTGAGAAACATAGACCCCACCATAGAATCGCGTTTCTTCTCAGCGGTCACTCACGGTCAAACCTCCATCAACACAAATAACTTGACCTATAACATAAGAAGCAGCGGGCATGCATAAAAAAGACACAGTAGATGCTACCTCCTCTGGTTCTGCAATTCGTCCGAGAGGTATGGTGCTAGCATATCTTGCGAAATACTCGTTTTCAAGTGCCTGAACAAATACAAAGGATGAGAAAAATAAAAGAAAAGAAAAGGATGCAATACAATATCTCAATGTAATAAAGTGCTAATGACATGAACGAGTAACTTGCAACTTATTTTCCCACTTTATTTTGAAACGGTCTACACAAGTAGCTAGTTATGATAGCTTGTTTTCTTTTTCTTTATAAACTTGATGACCTTCTCTAATAACATGGATTCTCTTGGATCTGGAATCCCATTGCCTCTCTGGATGGCTTTGCAAATGCACGTACGTACAGAAAATGCAATGCTATAATTATCCAGGTATTCTATGGTAAATGCGTGGTCCCCAGTGTGATGGGTGCCACCCATAATTACCCTGAAAACAAAGGTTGCCTACGGTGTCTTTAGTTCACTGATTGACTGGCATGGGGGTTGGATTGGGTTCAGATTTGCCAGGGGTTCCGACTTTTGTTCTATTATTTTTGAGAGAGAAAGTTTTAGACTATAAACTTCAAACTCACATGTCCAATTAACTCTATTAATGGATCAAAATAACAAGGTCAAAAACTCAAATAAAAATTGATGGGTAGCAAGGGAACTTGAGTTATAAGCATATAATATATTTCTTTTTAATCCAATATGAGATTAAATTTAGGGCATCGTAATCTTTCTTCTTATAATGCGATGTTCTTATCCCATACCATAAGCTAACTGGAATCTATCCTAATTTGGGTTGTTGGTGCTATAAGGATGGCTCCACGCCATGGCAAAACTCTATCATTATTCTATAGGTAGCTCTTTCCTTATGCTGATCAACTTTCATATACTCGGGTCAGCTCTGATACTACTTATAACGCTTTAAGCTCATCTGTTGGTTCAATTAACTCTGTTAACGGATAAAAACCATATGGCCTAAAAACTCAAATGAAAGTTAATGAATAGCTAGCTAGTGGACTTAAGTTTTAAGTACATGACGTATTTCTTTTCATTCAATGTGTGATTATATTTGAAGTATCAAACAACCATGAAAAGGCCCTTACAAACTTTGAGAGTGGGGTCCGAGTGAATCCTGGAGCAATACAATTGACTCGGATGCCGTCTTTAGTCCACTCACAGGCCAAGCTCCTTGTAAGCTGATTCATTGCTCCTGAAAACATAGAAGAAGTCATAAAGAGTAGGGATCGACGGTTATTGGTTACTTATGTTTCATTAAAAAAAAAGGGCCTCATCTTAGGTTACCTTTAGTAGCTGCATAAATGGATTGATCTCTCGCGGCCTTGATCCCTGCAACCGAGGAGATGAACACAATGCTGCCTGCCCCTGATGCCTTGAGAAGAGGGTGAGCTAATTGGCTCAGATGAAAAGCTGATTCCAAGTTCGTAGCCATGAGAAAGGAATACTCTTCAAGAGTGCATTCCACAGCTGGTTTTATAATGCCCGTCCCTACATTGTTAACCTAGGTGGGACAGCACAACTTTGTCATTTGGATTGAATGAAACATCTCAGTAGGGCAAAACACACTAGGCATGAACTTATTTATGGTAGTAGTTTGGTTGAGCATAACTTTAGGTGTTCATGGGGATATGAGGGCTGAAGCAACCATCAAGTAATGGTAAAGGAGTAGTAGAAAACAATAAATGCGTAAAAAATTGAACAGGTACAGACCAGAGGACTCTCTCTCAAAGACATGGCCTAACTAAATGGAGTAGAATCTTATAAGAATTTGGAATGACCTGGATGGCCTCAGAACTCTACCAAATGCTTGAACAGTATAGTTACATATGAAAGAAGTTTGATAAGCATATGCTTTTTTTTTTTTTTAAATTAACAAGAGGCTGTTGGTTTATCATTGGTGGCAGCCAACGCTAACAATTCAATAGATTGAGCGTTAATTGCACCATCATAGAGTTCATGCAAGCTTTGAGGATTTACTATTGTTTTTGTCATAATTCCACTATTCATTGCAGGTTTGTTTTTTTATTAATCCTAATACTAACCTTTATATAAAGCAATAAAAAAAATTAATGCCTTTACATCTTACATCCTAAAACTAGTAGAATGGAATAGATTAGCTGGTTCCAACTAGTTTTGATTTAAGACTTTGCTATGACCGTAGCTGTTATACTTTTATAATGAGATGCAATGTAAGATTGCTTGAAACTTACAAGAATATTGAGCTTGCCGTGGTAAATGGAATGGACATCCTTCATTAGTTTCTCTCTATCAGTTCGAGAGGAGACATCACAAACTGATCCAGTAACATGAATGTTGAGACTTTTCCATCTTTCCAAGCATTTGTTGAGTTCCGCTTCATTTCGAGAACATGTATGTACAGTAGCTCCAAATCTTACTAATTCTTCAACTATGGCATGCCTGAAATGTTATCAAATGATCATATTTACATTGGTCATAGTGGCAAAACGTTGTTAGCTTACTTCACAAACTCGATAGGATTTTCTTTGATAAGTAATCATGAACTTGTAAACCGCAATTGGGTGCACTAGTATAAATGAGCACAAATTTAGAGCGGTCATTCTAAGTTCCTAATCTTGTTTCTAATTGCTTGCAAACAAGAGAAAATAAGCATATCTCTCTCTGCGAGTCTGGAGAGACTTATGATTGTCAGGGGTGGGAAAAAACGAAAAGGAGTTTGGACAGACTTTGGTTTATAACATAGGTTCAACATAGAAGCGTTGCAACCATGGTGTAAACAATAATTCTGAATAGGTAATTTCTGATATAAAAGCATGTGAACAGTTTTTAGTTTTCCAAGAAGACAAATAAAAGTGTAAGAGTTTAAATCTAAGATGGGCTATCATTGCAAAAAACAGGCTAAATATTATTCAAATTGAATGACTGTTATAAGTTCAAATAAAGTATATGATTCCTAAATATTTTTTTTTTTGATGCATCGGACTTCCTTTTCTTGGGTCCATGTTTTCTATATTTTAATTTAATCGAGGGTATCAACCAAGCAAGTTGGTAAGGCAGAGACCATTACAATGAAAAAGAATGACTCACCCGATTCCTTTGGTGCCTCCAGTGACCAAGGCCGTAGTTCCCTCGAGGGACCATCTCTTCACGCTGTTGTTCAAACTGCTGCTCTCTGCATCCTTCATGGCAGCTTCCTCTCGTTCCATCACAAACCCAAACCTGTAAGGATCTGACCTCGCAGCCCTGGATCGCTGGTGGCAGATGGTTCCTAGCTAGTTATAAACCCTTCACACACCAATGAAATCGTAAGCAATGATGTTACCGCCAGAGCGAGCAGTCACACACCAATAAATCGTAATGAATGACGAGCAGTAACGTGCCGTGTGAAACCATCCAACTGCTCTGCCTTTTCGGAAAAAAAAATCTTCTCTATGCAATCATTATCGTCTGACTCTTTTTTTTTTAATACATTATCGTCTGACTCTTGAACGGTCTCCTGTTGCACTATTTGTGGCTGCAGGCATAAGAATTAAGAAACAACAGGCACTATGTGCCGATATTTTTATAGGAATCAATATTTCTCATCCCGTGCGCTTTCGAAGTCTTGGTTCATCACCCTTGCTGCTGTCAAATCATTTTCAGAAAGCGTCGAATAATAAATAAGCTTTGTAGACTTTTGAAAAGATGACAGAATTATTTTTTAGTTAAAAATTTGTAACAAAAATCTTAAATCAATAGTTCCGATAAGGATCTTTCAACACTAGTACGAAGAACAGTTATAAGAATTTTTAATGATTAAAAATAAACTTGTCTTTCTTGCTGTGAGTGAAGGTTTTTATACATATTTGGAATCCATCTTATTCTTGGTGGATGACCATTGAATCACGTCGTCATCAGAAGTAGCACCTTAAGTGATAGATGGGCGCATTGCTACTAGACATGTGCCGTAAATAACAGGTAGACTATGTGCCGTAAATAACGGTAACTACCTGTGGTCTTAGAGAGTGGGTTAGTGGGCCATGTGACAGCTCTGAGCACCTGTTAGGTTGCCGAGAACGAAGTTCAAGGCTAGTTCTGAGGTTGAACCCAGAGGCCGAGAGCAGGTCCGGAGCTGAGGCTATGCTCGAAGCCAAGATTGAAGCTGAAGTTGAATTCGAGGCCAAGACCGAGGCCGAAGTTGACCCGAGGCCAAGGCCAGCTGCTATATTATTGCTCGGCTCCAAAAATTGTGCAGTCTGTTAATCCGTTGCCCGTGGTGCGTGATCAGCCACATCATATGCCCCTCCGCCCTGAGATGGATGGGCGCACAACCACCAGCGAAAAGGGGCGTAATATCAATAGTGGCTAATCTTCGTACGCTACCGACTGCTACGAGGGCATGTGTCCGCGAAGGCCATGCTTCTTTAATGTCGAGGCATCGGATACCGTAACACCACCGTTGTCTTGTCGTTGGGATAGAGGGGGATCCTCCTTGGGTATGGAACTACAAAAAGATGGGCATTATCATTGCGGTGAGGTCATCATTGTCTTATCATTGGTCACACCCCTCACGTTCTATGCCTCGGGTGGTTGCCGAAATGCCAAACGTCCAATGGCAGGCAAGCACATGGCCACTCTGAACCAGGCGGGATGATTTGAAATAGTGGGGCTTTAAAAGGGGGAGTCATCCTCGACCTTGGTCTTTTCACTTTTACCACACTACCTCTTCTTCCTAGTCTGAATCTCTCCGAGCTTTCGTCCACCTCTCTGGTTCTGTTCTTCCTGAGTCTCATCCAGCTCTTACCTTCTCGACCTTGCCCCTTCTAGGTTAGTTCTCCCTTCTGCTTTCATGGCTTCCTACCCTTCTTGCTATATTTCCTTTTCCGAGGAGGATCCCCCTCTATCTCAACGGCAGGATAGCGGTGGTGTTACAGCATCTGATGCCTCGACATTAAAGAAGCATGGCCTTCGGGGACACGTGCCCTCATAGCAGTCGGTAGCATACAAAGATCAGCCACTAGTGATATTACACCCCTTTTCACTGGTGGTTGTATGCCCACCCATCTCAGGGGTGGGGGGCATCTATGTGGTTGATCACGCTCCATGGACAACGGATTAACAGACTGCACGGTTTTGAAGCCGAGCAATAATATGGCAGCTGCCCTGGCCTCGGGGTCAACTTCGGCCTCAGCCTCGAGCCTGGCCTTGGCCTCGGCCTCGAATTCAACTTCAGCTTCAAACTTGGCTTCGAGCATGGCCTCGGCTCCAGACCTGCTCTCGGCCTCTGGGTTCGGCCTTGGAACCAGCCTTGAACTTTGTTCTCGGCAACCTAACAGGTGCTCAGAGTTGCCACGTGGCCCACTAACCCTAGCAGCAATGTGATGGAAATTATGTATATTTTATATGAATCAAATTCATGTAACACGCAGCGGAAGATAAAAATAAATACGAATTTAATTCCTAAAGCCCAAGATCCTCAGGGAATAAATTCAGTTAACAAGAAATAATACATGATTAAATAATAGATTATACATGTATTCTTTATTAGGGATGAAGCCTGATGAAGCTGATAAATGATTTACCACTGGCCGTCCATGCGTCCGGCCTCTAATGGTAATCACGCGAAGATCTTTGGATGATGTCCTCTTAGGATTGGATGATAACCTTCTTGCGAGGGGTGTTAGCGCCTCTTTTCTTTTCAATTGATTTCCCAAATCAAGAAAATTTCTTGATCAAGATCAAATCTTGATCAATCAAGAGAGAAAGGAACGTTTTAGAAGAGAAAAGACATTTTAGAGAGAGAAAGTAGGTGTTAGGCATCCAAGAGAGAGAAGGGAGGAGTTTGGCATGTCTCTCGAAGGGGTATCTCTCTCCTTTTTATACATGAAAAGGAGGTTATGTGGTTCCATAGAAAGAGGAATTTTATTTCAACCACCTAACCATTCAATCAAATCAAGTTGATAGCAAATTATCCTAACAAATTATCCTAATAAATTTAGAATATTTGTTATCATAATAATGATTAGGATTACAACCACCAAACCACTTCCATAAAAAATAGGAAACTGGTTATCTCTCGCAACCTTGAATTTGGCTTCATGATGATGCCCCAAATCATGGGGTTCCCTCCTCCATGATGTGAGATGGGTCATGTCCATCACATGGGCATGGATCCATCCTCCACGTGGCACGATCTCAGCCTTCGGTTCAATTATATTTTCATGAATCAAATCATGCCATCATATGGACCCAATTAAATACCATATTATTAATCTCAATTAATCTAAGCCATCCATCACATGGATCAAGCCTAATTAATGGATTTCATATGTACATCACATGTACAAAAGGTCTCTCTTTTGAACACAAAATTCTTTTCTCTATGATGAATCCTATTCATCAATTTCATGTTCTCTCATTAAGATTGAGTCAAACCCAATCCTAATTAATTGATTATCTAATTTGAATTAAGTCCAACTTAATTTCATTTTAACTTCATCCAAAATCTCCTTAATGTGTGTGACCCATTAAGTCCCTTGACACGTTAGTAATAATTATGTCCCTAATATTGACCCTAAGGATGACTTGATTAACCTTGTGCAAGTCAATTCTTTAACCAAATCAACTCTTTGATTAAGTCAAAGAATCCATAATTATAGATCATGACTGGCCTCTAGCAAAGCATCATGACCACCCAAGTGTTAAGGGTTTATTGACGTGGTCATCAACACCTGTCCATGAACGGTTACCGTACGATTCAATCCCTTCGTCATATATCCAGATCAATCAGTGGTATGGAATGTGTCAACCATATAATTGATCTTTGTTTACTTGATCAAAAAAATTGACTCATATGAATTAGAACTTCGAAACCATTTCGAATTCCAACTCAACCTTGCAAGGATTTAACAGTCAATTTAATCCATCAAGTGGTCGGGGATATAACCCTTTTTATCAAGGAAGATGAATCCTGCCTTGATCAAACACCATATTCATGTGCTTCATATCATACCCAATCGACACCATATTTGCCACCCATGCTAGATTGACGTTTGCATATCGTCAAAGCATGATATTCCATACATGAGATGCAATAAAGATCTCAAGTCAAAGGATCACTCGCACCACCATCATCAAAGATCAACCATCGACACTATATAGAATATCCATATGGAATCTCTGTGCGGTCATCCAATGCATCGTTACAATAACGAACATCCACACACCATATCCAAGTATCTTCATACTTCAGCTTGCAAGATCAGCTGCTCACCACAAGGGTGAAGATATGCAGTGTATTCTAGTCTCATCGGCGTTTGACAGTGTCCAATCCTGTCTACGCATCGACTAGGGAAGTTTAAAGAATCAAACCATAATGTACAATTTTGGATCTCACAATTTGTAATCTCTATTATAAATTCCATATGCATAGTTCGCATTCTTTTGGACTTTATCTCACAGGTTAAATATATCTAATATATATAAATTACACTCGGATAGATAAAGAAACCAATAAATTTGATTTGCATTCATAAAGAAATGTGTATAAACTAGCATCTAATCCGATTGGATCTAGGGCACACTAACACAATGCGTCCACCTACCACTTACGACGCCACTTCTGACGGATGACGTGATTCAACAGTCATCCACCAAGGGTAAGAGGACCCCCGAATAGGATATTAATCATCTCCATGACGATTGCTAAACACCCTGTAAAAAGGATATTAGTTGATAGTGGCAGCTTAGCTGACATCCTTACTTATGATGCATTTGTTAGGATGGGTCTGTCTGTTGATTCTCTTCGGCCCATGGCGGCTCCCTTGGTTGGATTTATAGGAGATTCGATGAGGGTCGAAGGAGAGATATCCTTGCCTGTGACGGCTGGAACTCAGCCATGCCAAAGCACCGTCATCTTAAAGTTTTTGGTCGTGCGAGTCCCCCTGGCATACAATGACATTCTCGGGTGACCGGGTCTCAATCTGTTGGATGCAGTCATCTCCACCCGGCATTTACTCGTGCAGTTCCCCACCAGCGACGGGATCGGTGAGATGCGAGGCGAGGTCAGCCTGATCCTACCTTGCTATCATGCGGCGTCAAGCCCTCAAGAGGCCGAGCTGGCCTCGGAAGCACCTGACCCCAGAGAGTCCAGCAAAGGAGGAGAGCTGGCCGAGCGCCTCTTGACTTTTCCTCTAGGGGACGACCCGGCAAGGATTGCGCGTTGGCAGAAGGCAAGTTTATTCTTCATTACCCAAAAACCTCTATAGCTGTTCTCTAGACTACTAACTAGAGTGTCAGAGGGTCCCCGTCGGAACCACCAGTCCAGGACTTTTGTTGCAGGTTTTGGGTAAAGGGAGCGGTCCCGTCATCTCCCCGAAAGTTTACGAAGCCACTTATCACCCGGCACTCTCTGGAAGTAATTTGGCAGCAATAGATTGGTGCACCAAGTAGGGGGCAGGCAAACGTTCGTTCAACGTATCTGCAACCCCTGCAAGGAAGAAGATATGGTTACACATGCGTAGGAGGCCTCTACCAGTCAGGCTGGGGGGCACCTCCTACGGGCTGAGCAGCCGAGGCCGACCTTCGTGCTTGCCCCCCATGCAGCCACAGGTTAGCCAAACTGATCGGCTCACCGCTCTGACCCAGCAAGTTCAAGATCTGATGGCGGTGGTTTGGGAGCTGCAAGAACAGTGCTCCACCACTATGCCATTGCCATCTCCGCTCCCTCCCCCCACGCGGGGGATCATGGGGCTGGCCAGTCTCACAATGACAGGACTCCTCGGAGCCCTTCCATCGCACATCTCCGAAACCCTTTCGCCGGGAGACCTCCAAACGGCCGCGATCCCCTTCCCATTGCTCCAACCACCTCCCCAAGTGGTGTAGTGGAAAGGAACCCACATCAACCCTCAATACAAACTAATGATCATGAACGATGTGAAATTTTTTACATCACTTAGGATGCAAAAAAAAAAAAATTCTTTTCGATAATGATATTTGATGGGAGAGAAGATAGGATTAGAAATCCTTTCGGTCCACATTTCTTTCATGCAATCGGAAGAAAAAATTATGTTGGGAATCTATAAACTTTTTTTCTCTTTCATCCAACAAAAATAAATACTAGGATGGTATTTACTTTTTGATGCCCTTATTCCATCCCATTAAAAAACTTTTATTAAAAATATTTTTACAAAAATACCAAATGAGCATTTGGTTTCAAAGTTTAATGACAGATCGAACATAAGTGATGATATTCTCACATATTCTAGAAATTAAATGCTAGAATTAAAAGATTTTAAAACTTAATAAGGAAAAGAAAATGAAGAGGAGAGGCATTTGATGATGGCTAACACTTATAAGATACTTTTCCATCTCTTACACTCAATTACATGCCCAATATTCTTCCACTCCACACTCTCCCACGCTTTAATTTCTTTGTCAAAACCCAAGCACTTGATCAATCTCTCTCTTTCTTGCATCTATTATGCCATTCTATGGTCAGGCTCTCTCGTGCTCCATTAGTTAGACTGTGATAGTGGAAATCATGCTTAAAAATTGACTGCTTCTCTTTTTTTTTTATTGCTTTTTTATGATATTTTTTGTGTTCACTTTTCTTCATTTTGATATTGTGGATATCAAGGACTGCAGTTTGTACTAATTCTTTTCATTCATGCTGTTGGAGGAGTTTACAAAGAAGTCCTGAATGGTATCTTTGGAACTAAAAGAGAGTACTTTACACAATCTCTCTCAGTTCTGATTTTTCAACCTTTTTAATTATATATCATTTTTTTCAATTTCAATTCCCCTGCCCTGTCATAAGAAGGCTCATTGAACAATTTCAGTAAACTATGGGAGAAGGCACACGATCCTTCGCGCTTCGAGAAATCAAGCACCACGATCGTTGCGCATGTAGGATCTCCAGAATATGAACTGATACGAATCAAAAGTCCTTGAAGCTCGTCGTGCTCCCGTGACGCAAAAGCGATGGGGCTTTTCCCACGGATGCAGAGTCTGGTTCGTTGATCATCGTCTCGGTGCGTCCTTATAGAATACGGATGGTGGATTGATTTAAGAGAAAGGCGAGCTGGAGCAATTCTAGGATCGCCAATGCTAGCTCCTGTCCGTCCCTAAAAGAGCCATGAGCTGCTCCTGGCCCCAGATGTCGTGTGAAGGCCAGCCTAAAGCCCGAAATCGGGTAAGGGAGCCCCTGCTGACATTCGATTGAAGCTTTACCAAGTTTTCATTATAAGCAAGCCGTATCTTTTATTCGATATCAGCGCATTCACATGCACAAACCTTGCGAACCAGCGCTCCACCAGTTTTCTTGTTTTCCTTTCAAGAGTAAGTTGGGATTAAACCACATAAATTCACAGTTTGACGTAGCATACTACAGGTCTAATACAAAGAAAACAAATTGTCATGCCCCATACCCAATGGTGATGGCTCAAGGTGATAATCCGCCACATGCCAAGCATGCGAGGCAACCTATAACAGTTCAATTTATACGAGAAATAATAACTACATCACATCCATAATCAAAAACATTTTTAATACAAGTCCCGAATTGATTTTGGCAACTAACAAAATTACACAAATCACAATGGGGTTACATATAACAAAATATGATCTATATACACAAAAGCAGCTCCACCTACCCTAGTTGTTGCCCTTTTCATTTTTGTCGCTATGAAAAATATTGTGAGATTTAAATGAGTTCATACTCAGTAAGTAAGCCTATAATAACATAGTATAGCCACTTTTATTTTCACATGTAAGGCATCTGTCAAGCTTCAATAATTAAAATACATTTCATCACACTATCTGCAAGTCCTGCATATATGCTCAAATAATTTGAAAGAAATACCATGTAATATTTCAAAAATACACAATTTCAAATCAAATCCACTGAGCCATTGTAATTTACATGTAAATTCCATTTTATATCGATGTCCCACGGTCAAACACTACTTCTACGTAAATAGAACACCGTAAAGGTGTATCCTCTTATACATCCCCTATGGAGGCAGGATCCTAGTACCAGTATCATATCACATGTCATATCCTATCACAGCACACTCTAAAAGTGTGTGTTCTCCACAAACTCCTCTGTAGAGGTGGGTGCCGAAGTCATGTAGCATATAATGCTATATTCATATTTTGTCATGGTACACCCCATGGGCGCATATTCTTCACATATTTTTCCTACGAAGGTGGGTCCCAGTATCATGTAACATATCATGTCATAACGGACCGTGATGGCATCTAATAATATACTCACAAAAATACCATTTTCATGTGCATAATAACATGTGAAGTAATAAAGCCATGCTCAATATATGTCACTTTTCAGTGGTTTGAATAAGTCAAAAAACTTGTATACCTATAATGTATCAAATATATTGCAGAAATCATAAATTTAAAATACTCGTAGCAATAATCAATTGCACATATAAAATGTCACTTATTTTAAAATTTATAATTTTAAATTATCATATCAAGTAGTCAGTGGCATCTGCATAGTGCCAAATATTCAATCATTTTCAAACGATTATTTCAAATAATCATTTGAACATATAATGTACCATACATCCCATTTGTATTTTTCAAATAATATAACAGATAATTCATTTTCTTTATTCCCAAAATAGCACAATCAATAATTTATGAAAATCATTATAATTGACTTACTTACCCAAGAACGCTAATCCAAATGATGCAAATTAGCTATGCGAGCTTCCAAGCAACTACACAATTTTTTAATTTTTAATTCTCAAAATCAGGATGTCACAGTGACTCCTAAACTATATTTAGTTTAATTATGGGCCCAACACTTTGAATATCATAAAAAATATCAGCCCAAATGAAAAAAATAAAAATACTCCAAGAAATTAGGATCAAAGCCGATCCAAACCCCATGTTCAATTTATTGAGCCTAGTCCGATTTGGAGCCCAAAAAGGGGTTCACTGAGCTGGGCCGGACCCCAGGCCCAGCCCTCTATTCCACCTTCCTTCCTGGTTCACCCGAACCAGGGTAGGAATGGAGATGGCCGGCAGCCTAGGGCCGCCGCCAGCCCTCCTAGGGGTCGGCTGGCCGTCCACGGCCGGCTCCTAGGGGTCGGCTGGCCATCGATGACCGGCCCAGTGCCGGCCATCGCAGCGGCCACCCCTCTCTTTCCTCTTTCTCTCTACCTTTCTTTCTTTCCTTCTCCCATGTTTCTTCTTCCTCCCATTTCTTTTTCACCATGGCGGTGGCATGGCCGGCCAGGAAAGGCCGGCCGAACCGCACCGGATGCTGCCCCGGCGCCGGTGGGAGCCACTGCTCGAGTCTCAGGCCCGGCGTGCCCGCCAGCACGCCACCAAGCCCGAACCAACACACGGGAGCCGAACCGGCTCCCATGCGAAGGAGGGCTGCCCGATAGCCCTCTCCCACTTCTCTGGCCACTCCCTCCGCCGAAGTGGCCGTCTGGGAGACGCGCGAGGAGGTGGGCCTCGGCACGGCCCGGCCATGGCTCGGCTGAGATGCATCCGCCCCCCTCACTCTCTCTCTCTCACAATCACCGGCGATGAGAGAGGATGTACCTGCTCGACGGTGAGGTGGAGAAGGTGGTGAAGTCAGAGATGACGCGGTGATGGGAAGACAGAGGCCCGGAAGCAGAAGGGTCAACAGACCCCTTTCATTGGCGGTGAGGGAAGGGTTTCTGCCCTCCCCTGAGCCCACGTGGGCAGAATGTGGTGCAGCCTGCACCACCTCAACTCATTCATTCATTATTTATTTATTTATTTTTAATATAAAATAGGGGATTACACAAACAAACACAAATTAGTGTTTGAAAACGAACCGAACTGCCGATCCAACTGGTTCAATCGAAAACCAGTCATCAGTTTGGTCCGGTTTTATTATTAAAGTTAACTTTTATATGATCCGATAAAAACTGAAAAAATCCTTTGAACCGACCAGGTTTCAACCGTCCAACTCGAATTTTAGATTTTTTTAATTTTTTATTTAAATTATATTTATATTTATTATTTTATATTATTAAATTAAAATTTAATTATAATATTATCCGTTTCGATCAAACCGGTTCATTCGGTCAAACCGATTGACCATGACCCAAATGTTAAACCGGTTCGTTGTCCGATCCGATTTTCAAAACATTGACACAAACAAAAGGAAAATGTCTTGGAGAAGAGATGCACTTGCTTTTATCAATATCTTCTTCTCCTCCTCCTCCGCTTATATATATTACTTTATATATAAGGGAAGTGGAGAAAGAAATTTCTCTGATGGAATATGAGTCATAGGTGACAAAGGAGGAGATTAAATTACAAAACTTGTTGCAGGGCTCCTCTATTTGTTAGAATAGAGATTGCCCCATAAAAAGAAAAAATACACAATCTTATAGATAACCAAAGATGACAGAGCAGATTTGTTTTGAAAGATTCTTTTTTTTTTTTGCCCATCAATAGTTGATCCTAATATTTCTTTGATCGGCTAGCACTTTACTCTTTCGTAAAACTTCTCAATCTACAATTTTTCCTAAGGTAATAAGCAAGGGATGTCTAGATCTCATGAATGGAAGGATAACTGATAAGCTCTCTCCTAATTGGCGAGAAGAGCTAGCCCCAAAAATACCTTTAGGTAGTGTTTGAAATAGGGGATAAGAGGGGATATCCCCTGGATATATACCCTCTTATTTTCAAAAGCCATAACTATAAGGGATAGCTGGGAGTAAAGTTAACCAAAGGGATAATCCATGGTCAACCATGGTTAACCATGGGATATCCCTCAATTTATTTCCTAGAAAATGCAGGAATAGCTTGTTATCCCTCCAAATAAAAGTAAAAAAAAATTTATTCTATGGATTTATCTTTTTGCATTTGATATGATCAATGTGAGCATGGTTGTACCACAACCAATAAGTAGGAAGAACAACCTAGACCTCTCTGTTCGTCCCCTTTGTTCGCCTGTTTCTCCTTTGGTCTTCGAGAAACAGAGAAATAAGAAGTCCGGATTTTTTTAGGCTGTGTTTGGATCTTTGAAGGGAAAGGAAGGGGAGAGTAAAAAATGTGAAGGGAAAGAAAGGAAAAGGAAGAATTATTCTTTTTCTCTTGTTTGAAAATGATGAAAGAAAAAGAAAGGTAATATCAATTATCTTGTTTCGATAAAGAGGAAAGGAAAGAAGGGAAAGAGTTATGTGACAATTATATTCCTGCAGAATAGGGAATGGACAGTGAGAATGAAAGAATGAAGAATAGAAAATGAAAGAATATTTTAATCTTCCAAAAAAATATAACTTAAAACTTTTCCTTCCTCAACTTATCCCCAATTTAGGGGTTAACAAATTTACCCTCATTGAGAGAGAAAGAAAGTTACTCCCATTCCCTTCCTCCTCTTTCTTTTACCCTCCTCCCAAATAAGGTAACTTATGACCTTTCTCCTTCTTTTTCATTCCCTTCCTTTCATTCCCTTCCATCCAAGCAAACCCCTAAGATTTCCGAGTGCGCTCTAGAAACTGGTGTGGCCTATATGAATCCATCCGATTCTAGTTAGATGGTTGCATCTGGTAGCTGATGCGAGTCGCATGCCCTAAAACGGTAGGTGTCGGTGTGGATGGTGTTTTTGGGCCCGATGGAGTTTTCATTGACAAGTTCGGCTGCCGTACATATACATATACATATATATATATATATCAGAAAGCTAGCTTCCAATTTCAAAGTCTAAGGTGCTGGGTGTTCCTTTAGTAATTCTGAAGAACGGTATTTGTTTTGTGCAACGCTATGTTCCATACCTATTAACGTCCATATGGTGGATTAACTAGTTTGGCAATCACTCAAGGAAAAACTTATGACTACCATGAGCAGCCGCTAGTGTCCTGGATCTGGCCATAAATAATTGGTTGCAGTCAAGCAGCAGCCATAGGCTCTACAATTAGAGGCTAAGGTGGCAAATGGGCTGTGAATCACAACCATCTCCATAAGTATATGATAATAGGATGCTCTTTAAGACTTGCTTAATTTTTCTATATTGGTGTTATAATATCTTAGATTACATGATACAATCACCTCCAAATAGAGGTTATAGTGTATTGTAATTTGAAGATTCACAAAAGCTTTAGAGCATGCTTAAAAAAATAAACTTCTTATTAGTTTTCTCCTTATTTTTTTATAAGCTTTGAATTTTGATTTTTCTGCATTGGTTTTATAATATCTTAGATTATGGCGTACAATCACCTCTCAAATGAGCTTATACTATGTTGTAATTTGAAGATTGACAAAAGCTTTAGAGCATGCTCGAGAAAAGTGGCCTCCTATTAGTTCTCTTTATTCTTTTATAAGCTTTCAATCCCGTAAAATTTTTTTCTCTAAAAATTTTAGTAAATTATGCATTTATTTTTTCTGTTATGATTGTATTGATTAAATGTTATTGAATATATATTTATGGATGACAAGATTGCAAAAAATACATAAATACACAAATTAATAATTTATGGGAAAAAATTTAATTTTAATCCTAGTTAGAAAGCTCTTGGATCGATGTGGATGGTAAAACTAAAGTGGATCATTTATTGAGATTCAAAAAAATTTCAATAAGGATTTTGGGGAGCACTTTCAAGGTTCTAATATTCAATTACCTACCCAAATGAGGTAATTATAGGTAATAATTTTTAGGGTAGCCCGAGTCATTAGTAAGAAGATTATCACTAGCTCTAAGGGAATCTATCTATTTAAAAAAAGTTTTCCTAAGGGATCATTCTTACTAATTGACTTGTTAGAAGTTAATAAAATATATTTGATATGTTTTGCTCAAAAATATTTATATTATAATGCATTTTTGAATCTTTAAAATATTGCGTTGTGGATTTTAATTAATAGCAATATTGCTGTAAATAATCAACTCTGCACTATTGAGACTTTTAACTGTTAATAACTTTATGAAATGAAAGAAAGATAATAAATTAGCATTAAAACTAGCTGATCTTAATATTGCTTCAGTTAGGGATAAGCCTACTGAGCTTTGTACTACTGGAAAGAATGCCTTTTATCAAATATAGAAAAAGCAAATGGGCTTAATTTCAAGAACATAAAGAAGTTGATATATTGCCTCAAGCAAGCTTCTAAGAAGTAGTACTTAAAATTTTGTCAAATTATTCTATCACTTGATTTTGTTGAAAATATAGTTGATTCACAGATATATTTCAAGGTTAATGAGAGAATGTTTGTTTTCTTATTTTTATATGCCGATGATATCTTGCTTCTTAGTAGCGACTTGAAGTTGTTGCATGAAGTAAAATATATATATTAAGCACTTTGACATGAAAGATTTAGAAGAAATAACATATATATACTAGGCTAGAGACATTGGTTATCTAGTTGATTTGTTGAGGAGAGACTCCTCAAATCTAAGTTATTATCATTAGATAGGAGTAAAGAAGGCTTTTTAGATACCTAAAGAATACTAAAGGATAAACACTTGTTTATCAAAGAGTTGACCATCTTGAAATTACTAGTTGTATTGATGTAAACTTTGGTGGATGTTTAAATGATGCAAAGTCCACTAATGGTTATATAATTATGTTAGTTAGAGGTATAGTGTCATAGAAGAGCTGTAAACAATCTCTAGTAGCTTCTTTTACTATGCAAACAGAAGTAATAGCTTGTTTTAAAGTTAAGGTTCAAGTGATTTGGCTTACGAATTTTATCTTAGGGCTCAAGATTATTAATTTCATTTCTAGGCCTTTAAAGATTTATTGTGATAATATAATTGCAGTATTCTTTATCTTTGATGTGCTAGGTTAGTGGAAGTTTTCTATAAGCTTGGATTCATTGATATTGTTAAAGTAGTTATCTATAATGCTTTAAAGTTAATAAAATTTACTTTCGAGTTATTTAATTTATTTCAGTTATATATGTGAACATATGAGCATTACTTATTATCTTATTTTTTTTTGAATAACCTTATTTATTTTGTTTAATCTTGAGTTACAAAGATTTTTAATACTTTAGTTTAAACGTGTGATACTCCAAAAATAATTTTATATCAGATAAAAAAGAAAAGTTTAAAGTACTTATAATTCCAATTCATCGGCTACCAATTGATTTACGCTCAAATTTTTAAGGCTATATGGTTTCAGCCCGCTAACAAGTTAATTGAATTAACAAATGGGCTTAAGGCATTATAGAGTAGTATCAGGGCTTACCTAAGTGCACAAAAGTTGATGAGCAAAAGAAAAGAACTACCCATAAGACGATGGTAGAGCCCTACCATGGTGTGAAGCCACTTTATAGCACCAACGATTTGACTCAAAATACATTCTAGCTAGCTTGTGGCATGCAACAAGAACATCGCTTAATAGTGATAGATTGTAATATTCAAAAATAATCATACATTAGATATGAAAGAAAAGTTTGAAGTGCTTATAACTCAAGTTCATCTGCTACTAATTAACTTATACTAGAGTCTTTAAGCCCACATGATTTCGATCTACTAATAAGTTAATTGGACTAGTAGGTAGATTTGGAGTGTTACAAGAAGCATAAAAAAATTCATACAGTTTGATTCTTTGAGTTAGAGGCATAAAAGTCTGATGCTTTGGTTTGAGGCATAAAAGTTTTTTTTTTAAAGTATACAAGGAATTAAATTTCATAAAGGGTCTAGTTAAGACCATAAAGTGGAATGGATCGGATGTAAAATTAGCATGTAAAATATTTTGGATCACTTGTGCTATGTTCCACGGAACACTTTACCACATATAAGATTTCATGTTTATGGAATGTTAATGTTTGTCATCATGGAAGGAATTGTGTTGGTATATAGCACATGCCCACTTTGATTCTACATTGGTATTATCCATTGGAACGGAACATGTATTGAGATATATTAATTTGAATCATGTTTTATGTGGTCATTAAAGTTGTTTAACTCAAGAGTCATTTTTAAAAAAAGTAAAATACTTTTCTTAAAACTTAGCAATCAATATTATCCAATTGGAACAATGTAAGATTTTAAACTTAATATGGGCTATCATTGATTGTGTTAGTTATGAAAAAATAGATTGAATGTGATTTAGATTAAATAACTGGTATAAATCAAAATAAAGTATATGATCTATAAAGTATTGGGCTAAGCCCATCGTAATTTAATTATATATACATATAAGGGTATGTAAAGACCATAGAAGTTATTTATTTATTAAGAAAGTTGATGAAGTTGTATAGGATAATAAAAAAAACCTTCATATGATCTTTATTGATTTAGAGAAAGTATATGTAGAGTACTTAGAGAAATAATATGGTGAATTTTTTTTTAAAAAAAGAGTTACCAAAAGATACATATAATTGATAAACGATATGTATGATAGAGCAATATTATTATTAAAATAATTATAGAAGAAACTAGTGAGTTTTCAATTAATGTAGGTTTACATCAAGGATCTGTCTTAAGTTCGTATCTTTTTGTATTAGTTATGGATAAATTAATCAAACATATTCAAAATGATATCCCATGGTGTATGTTATTTGCAGATGATATAGTGTTGATTAATGAAACTAAATCTGAAGTAAATGCTAAACTAGAGATTTGAAGACAAGCTTTAGAATCTAAAGGTTTTAAGATTAGTAGAACTAAAGATGAATACATGAAATATAATTTTAATGGGAGTAGAAATATAAATGAAGAAATAGTAAAGATTGCAAGCCAAGAGGTACCAAGGAGTAAAAAATTAGGTATTTGGGATCAATTATTCATTAAGAAAGTGAAATAGGTAAAGATATGAATCATAGAGTTAAAGTAGGATGGATTAAGTGAAGGAGTGCTTCAGAAGTATTATATGATCAGTGCATCCCATTAAAATTGAAAGAAAAATTTTATAAAATCGTTGTTAGGCCAGCTTGTTATATGGAACAGAGTATTGGGCAATACTAAATAATATGTGAATAAATTAAGTATAATAAAAATACGTATGTTAAGATAGATATGTGGTAAAACTTTAAAAGATAGAATTAGAACTAAACAAATAAGAGAAATGATAAGAGTAGCCCCAGTTAAAGATAAAATGAGAGAAAATTGATTATGGTGGTTTCGACATATACAACAAAATGTTTAGATGCTTCAGTTAAAAAGAATGATCTTTTAATAATTCATGATAAGGATGATGGAAAAGAATCCATATATGGACAAATACTAGCAGGCCATAATAAGCAGCAGAATAATAAATAAAATGCATAAACCATACAATCACACAGAAAATACCAAGATTTACGTGAAAAATCCCTCCAAGATAAAAAAAAACTACGGGCAAGTTAGAGAAGAAGATCCGCTATAAAATAATAAATATTCAAATCTCAAAGTCTTTTGGCTGGATCTGAGAATCAATCACAAGAGAATAATAAGGATATAATGATTACGTCACCGAAAAATATGGTCTTCTGCGTTACCTTCTTATTTTCTTTCTCTTCTTTTCTTCTTTTCTCATGTCTTTATACGCTCCCATGGCACTTAGCGGTGGCTACTCCAAAAAAAATAAAAAGAACCAGGGAAAATAATGTGTGCTCCCTTTCAGCCTTAATGGACTAAATAAATGGGCCATGGGCCCAACAACCTCCCCATTCAGCCCATAAGAGAGGCTATCCCATGCTTTCTTAGTGTAAAATCATACCGACCAGCTATCGGCACATCTCTTGCCTTTCTTTTGATAAGGTCTTTGTCAACATGTCTACCCCATTTCCATTTGTGTGAATTTTTTGAAGCTGCAATTGCTTCTCTTCAAACATATTTCGAATCCAGTGGTATTCGATATCTATATGCTTTGACTTGAAATATAAAGTTGGGTTCTTGCATAAGTAGATGGTGCTCTAACTGTCATAATGTACCACAATTTTTCTGTTTCAGCCCCAATTCATGAAGAATTCTTTCATCCACAGCATCTCCTTACAGACCTTGGTAGCAGCAATATTTTGCCTCTATGGTGGAGAGAGCTACACACCTTTGCAATCTAGATTGTCATGACACAGCTCCTCCTGCAAAAGTAAGTATGAAACCTGATGTAGACTTCATTGTATCAATATCTCTCGTCATATTTGCATCTGTATAGTCAATCAGCACGGGTGAACCATCCCCAAAGCTTAAACAAACTTTAGAGCTTCCTCCGAGATATCTGAAGATCCACTTTACTGTTTCAATATCTTCATTTCAAATGACTTGCTCAGCTCCTTCAACCTGGCAATCATAGACATATCTTTTCCAAGGATAAGCATGTCATCAACATAAAGTAGGAGTATGAAAAAATCCTCACTAAACCATTTGATATACACATAATGATCTGAAGTCATTCTTTTGTATCCATTTTCAGCCATAAATAAATCAAATTTCTTGACTTTGAAGCCTTCTGGTTGCTCCATATAGGTTTTTTCCTCAAATCACAATAAAGAAATGTTGTCTTCACATCTAACAGCTCAACCTCCAAGTCTAGACTAGCAGCAATACTTAGAGCAACACGAATTGAAGACATTTAAACAACAGGAGAAAAAATCTCTTCAAAGTCAATACTTTTCTTTTGACCAAAGCCTTTCACAACCAATCTGGCCTTGTACTTTGGTTGAGAACACTACTATTGAGTTTTGAACCTGAAAACCCACTTGTTCTTTAAAGCCTTCCTTCCTTTTGGTAGTTCCACTAAATCATATGTGTGGTTCTTCTGTAAGGCATCCATTTCTTTCTGCATAGCTACTAACCATTCCTTTATTTGCTCACTTTTAACTGCTTCCTGATAATATTCTGGTCGGTAGCGAGCTATAAATAATTTAATCCTATGGCCATGCCATTTATGTGATGGTTTTATGATTTGCCTTCTATTTTTCCTTTTCGAATAAATAATTTAATTTTGGAATTTTTTATCATATATATAAGTACGGGCAAGATACACTGGTTCAAAAAAGAAAAGTTTGACAAAAAAAGGAAAATCACAAAGATCCTCAAAACAAAAAAAATAGAAATGAAAGATTCTTGTTGCATTTAAAAGGGCCTTCCTGTTCGTCCATTTTCTTCAACAAGATCTCATGGCCGAAACGCAGCCTTTAGCTGGCTCTACTAACTTTCCATTAATACTACATTTAGCCTTCTTCGCCGCAACTTTGGTACCGGCTAACAACTTCGGATCGGGATTTCATAAAATGGTTTTTAACTGTCTCACTCTATGTAAGGTTATCCATCTTTTTCTTGCACTTTTTTCTGGTGCCCTATTTCATGGCATTCTCGAGCGACCCACCGCCTAAATTGTGAAGCGCATCAAGTGGGCCACACTGGTTTGGTCCTCACCTTTGGCCTCGGGACTGTTCTCTACTTGGGGACCTAATGGCTAAGTTCATCTCATATCGTCTTATATATGCTTTGTAGTATTTTGTCTATGTTTTATTGCATCCAGATTCAGTGAATAAAAAGGGCGTGTGTTGTGGTGTTTGTTGCTCCTGATTTTTGAGCGATGCCTTTTATGAAAAGAAAGATGATCCATTGTCACTAGATGTTGCAACTATAAGTGGGTTTTAAGTACAAATAATTCAAGCAAAAATTAATACAATTAATTGCTACTACATTTGTGGTAATACAGTAAGCATTTGAATAAGTTCAGCTAAAAACCATTTTATGAATTTTATGAAATGAGGCAGTTAAAAACACAACACACACGCCCTTTTTATTCACTTAATCTGGATGCAATGAAACATAGACAAAATACTACAAAGCATATTTAAGACGATATGAGATGAACTTAGCCATCAGGTCACCAAGTAGAGAACAGTCCCGAGGCTGAAGGCGAGGGACCAAACCAGTGTGGCCCACTTGATGTGCTTCACAATGTAGGCAGGTGGGTCGCTCGAGAATGCCATGAAATAGGGCACCAGGGCACCAGAAAAAGTGCAAGAAAAAGATGGATAACCTTACCTAGAGTGAGACAGTTAAAAACCATTTTATGAAATCCCGACCCAAGTCGTTAGCCAGTACCAAAGTTGCTGTGAAGAAGGCTAACTATAGTATTAATGACAAGTTAGTAGGGCTGGCTAAAGGCTGCATTTCGGCCATGAGATCTGGTTGAAGAAGAGGGATGAACAGGGAGGCCCTTTTATATGCGCAACAAGAATCTTTCATTTCTATTTTTTTGTTTTGAGGATCTTCATGATTTTCCTTTTTGTCAAACTTTTCTTTTATGAACCAGTGTATCTTGCCCGTACTTATATATATGATAAAAAAATTCCAAATTAAATTATTTATTCGAAAAGAAAAAATAGAAGGCAAATCATAAAACCATCACATAAATGGCATGGCCATAGGATTAAATTATTTATTCGATGTGATTTACTATTTAAAAATCATTTGTATATAAAAAAATCATATGATTTGAGCCTATAATATTAACTCATCAAAAATTAGATTATTTAAATAATATGAAATAATACATAGTAATAAAAATTATGTTAGAAGTTAGAACTAATCATGTGCATTAGCATATGTGATTTTTCTATGCAAGTTTTTTGATGTATCAAACCTATCTTGAACTTTTATGTGTTTTCTATATTTTAATTCAATCGAGTGTATCAACCAAGCAAGAATTGGTAAGGTAGAGACCATTACAGATGATTAAAAAGAATGACTCACCCAATTCCTTTGGTGCCTCCAGTGACCAAGGCTGTGGTTCCCTCGAGGGACATTGTTCAGACTGCTGCTTTCTTGATCCTTCATGGCAGGAGCTTTCTCTCGCAAGCCCTGTAAGGATTTGGTGGCACTGTAACACCACACCAATGAAGTCATAATGAATGACGATGCCGCCAGAGTGAGCAGTTTGCGAAACCATCTCAATTCACTCTAGAGGGAGGGAAAAAAGGGGAGTCAACATTCCTCATCTTGAAGCAGAGAATTTGCGCAGTTTTGATCCATGACCACTCCCGATATTTGGTGGGAGAGGATAGGGTTGGAAAGCTGTTTTGTCCATATTTGTGAAGGAAAAAATTATATTTGGAATCCAAATATAAAGCTTTTTTTAAAGAAAATACAAGACGAGCACTTAGTTCTAAAGTTTAATGGCAGGTTGAACCCAAGGGATAATATTATCATAGATTCTACATATAAAATGTTAGAATTAAAAGATTTTAAAGCTAAAAAAAAAAGGAAACGAGGAGCATTTGATGGTAGCTAATACCTAAGACACTTCTCCATCTCTCATACTCAACTACATGCCCACTCCTTCACTTCACTCTCTCTCTCTCTCTCTCTCTCTCTCTCTCTCTCTACATTTATCATGCCACCCTATGATTAGGCTCTCTCATGCTCTATTAGTTGCAGAGTGATGGTGAAAATCATGCATAAAAATGGATGGTCTCTATTTCAACATTATTTTCTTTCTTAAAAATTGACTACATCTTTTTTCTATTAGTCTTCCATAATATTTTTTATTTTAAATTTTTCTTTATTTTGACAATGTGGAAATCGATGAGTGTAATTTGTGTCAACTTTTTTCATTCATGCTGTTGGAGGAGTTTTCAAAAAAAACTTCTCCACATACCATCATAAATATACTAATAAAACATTTTAATATAACTAAAATATGGTTGAACAAAGAACATCGGACACACAAATATAACTATCTAAAAAGATAATAAAATCTATATATCAGAATAAATACCAACTATCAAAATAACCACATCCACAATCAAACAAATAAAAGCAAGATGACCACACTAAGAAAAATAACACAATCTAAGATAATCACATCCATAACCAAATCATCCATGTAACCACAACCACATTCAAGCCATTCATGTGACCATAGCCATATCCAAACCATCCACATAACGGGAACCATTCATATGACCACAATTACCCATCAACACATACTATTCATCCATGCATCAGTATGCAAGACATCACTAAGCAACTCACCCTCCCCCCCTTAGTAAGTAATAAGTCCACTAGGTCCCCTTATCCGTACGCAAGACATCATCTAGCGATACTTCTCCTGCTCAGGTTGGTTTATACTAGTGCCTGACCTAATGAATCTAGCCATATCATGTACCATGACTTTATTTTACACTAGCCTCCAATGGCCCTATACCCTTCCCTGGTGCCGCCAGTCTAAGCGAGTAAGGACTCCATCCCTCACCGCTAAAACTAGTGCGAAAAAGTCTTTATACACTGCCCTGGTGCACGATGGCCTGCATTGGGCATGGTGATTTGCCCACTATAGGCCCGCTCGTTAGTGATGCGGGACTCTTATGCGGGCCCTCGGTGCACGCTCGCGTGTGAGCGAATCACCGTGCTCGGTGCATACCATGCTGCACCGAAGGCATTGTACAATGACTTTTTTTACTAGTACTATACACCAATAGTACCCTTCAAACACACCAATATCCTTAACCAAGCGACACCATGCCACATCTATTATAAATCCACCACATATACCTCAACTAAGCTACAACAATCCACCTCCATCATAACTCCATATATCTCTCAATCAAGCCACACCGTACTACCATCAAAATAACCGTAAATCAAATTAAACCAAAACCATTTATAACAAAATAATATACCACCATACATACGAAAATCCGTAATAATTCATAATGTTTAATTCAAATCGTGAAGAGAAAACCAATAATACATTATGATACATGCAAGTCATAAAAACATATTATGCAACTTTATAATGTAGAATTCTTGTCTGAGATCGCTATTCCAAATGCTCTCAATGTAAAATAATAATCAATGATCATCTAATTCAACATAAACTATTAATTAATTCATCATAATTACAAAATTACCATTTTATCCCTCTAGCCCAAAATTCAAAAATAACCATTTTATTCCTTTAATTCAATGATTACTAACTTTTACTGAATTATTTTTAACACATATTTAATTATTTCTAATACTACACATTCTCATTGACTTGACTATATTTACAAAAATACTCCTGCTTATCTATGCTTAATTACCTCAAAGTATACAATAATCAATTTTCAAATAAAATAACCACTAACTAATCAGACAATTAGCCTGACCTTAATTTGGGTCACTAAATAATAAATTTAATTAACTCATGACTAACCCATCGATTAATTTCTACAAAATAATAAGATTACTTAGGCCAAAACTAGTTTCCTGGTTTAATAGTCTAGCAACTGATTCAAACGCAAGCTCAAATAATATGATGAGCTTTGAATCACTCTTTCAATTTGGGCCTGATTAACTTGCTAGCCCAACTAACTAAGCCATCAGCCCATCATCAGCCCAAGCAGTCATTAGCCCAGCCTATGACCCACTAGGGCAGCCCAACCCATTAACCCAGATGGCCATTACTATTTTCCAATGCCCACCCATTTTCAGCCCAACAGAGAAGGCTTCGTGTCTTTTCTGTGAGGGAACGGTCCCCATGACCAAATCACCACACCAAACACCATGACTTGTCGATTCCACCGGCAGTTGCCAGCCACCAGGGAGGAAGGACGATGAGACAAAGGGACTTGGCGAAGGTTTACCGTGACGATGACTGGGAATAGGGGTAGCGGTGGAGAACGGAGACAAGAGAGAAGGTCAACGGTGAGGCCACGGCGGCAGCAGAGGACGATGAGAACGAACGGTGACGGTAGAAGATGCAGGGAAGCGCGGCTACGGCGGTGATGGGACGAAGGAACCAAAGTCGACGGAGGGAAGGCGAGGGCCTAAGGCGACGGGAAGAAGGAAGCGGAGTCAATGGAGGGAAGGCGAGGGCCTGTGGCGATGGGAAGAAGGAACCGGAGTCGACGGAGGGAAGGAGGGAAGGCGAGGGCAACGATGAGAGGGGAGGAGCAACAGTATCGGCAACGGTAACAAGAAGAGGTCGAGGGGGCCGGGCGGCGTTGGTAGCGAGCTATAAATAATTTAATCCTATCGCTATGCCATTTATGCGATGATTTTATGATTTGCCTTCTATTTTTTTCTTTTGAAAAAATAATTTAATTTTAGAATTTTTTTATCATATATTTAAGTACGCGAAAGATATACTCTTTTGCAAAAAAAAAAATCATGAAGATCCTCAAAACAAAAAAAAAAAATAGAAATGAAAGATTATTGTTGCATGTGTATAAAGGGAAATGAAAGGTTCTTGTTGCGTGTATAAAGGGCCTTTGTTCCTCTCTTCTTCAACCAGATCTCATGGCCGAAACGCAGCCTTTAACTGGCCCTACTAACTTATCGTTAATACTACAGTAACGCAGCCTTTAACCAGCCCATATTGGTTTTTTTTGCTGTCTTACTCTAGGTAAGGTTATTTTGCTGTCTTACTCTAGGTAAGGTTATCCATCTTTTTTTTGTGCCTATTAAATTTTTTGTACCCTATTTCATGGCATTCTCAAGCGACCCAGGGTTTTAAGTACAAATAATTCAAGCAAAAGTTAATACAATTAATTGCTAATTAAGAGCATTTTCTAATTAGTTTTGAACGGAAGTAGAAAATGGATGGAAACAATTGCTGAAGATAACAGAAGCTGGAAAATTCTTTAGCTAAAAACCATTTTATGAATTTTATAAAATGAGAATTAAAATCCTTACCTAAAGTGAGACAGTTAAAATTCATTTTATAAAATCGTAGCAAGTTAGTAGGCTGCGTTTCGATCATGAGATCTGGTTGAAGAAGAGGGACGAACAGGGAGGCCCTTTATATGCGCAACAAGAATCTTTCATTTTTACTTTTTTTTGTTTTGAGGATCTTCGTGATTTTTCTTTTTTTGTCAAACTTTTCTTTTATAAACAAGTGTATCTTACCCATACTTATATATATATATATATATATATATATATATATATATGATAAAAAAATTCCAAAATTAAATTATTTATTCAAAAAGGAAAAATAGAAGGCAAATCATAAAACCATCACATAAATGGCTCGATGTGATTTACTATTTAAAAATCATTTGTATATAAAAAAATCATATGATTTGAGCATATAATATTAACTCATCAAAATTAGATTATTTAAATAATATGAAATAATACATAGTAATAAAAATTATGTTAGAAGTTAGAACTAGTCATGTGCGTTAGCATATGTGATTTTTCTATGCATGTTTTTTGATGTATCATACCTATCTTGAACTTTTATGTGTTTTCTATATTTTAATTCAATCGAGCGTATCAACAAAGCAAGAATTGGTTAGGCAGAGACCATTACATATGATTAAAAAGAATGAGTGCCTCCAGTGACCAAGGCTGTGGTTCCTTCGAGCGACCATCTCTTCACCTTGTTGTTCAGATTGCTGCTTTCTGGATCCTTTATGGCAGGAGCTTTCTTCGGTTCCATCGCAAGCCCTGTAGGGAGGCAGATGGTTCCTAGTTATATACTGTAACACCACACCAATGAAGTCATAATGAATGACGATGCTGCAAGAGTGAGCAGTTACGTTCCGTGCGAAACCAACTCAATTCGCTATAGAGGGAGGAAAAAAAGGGGAGTCAATATTCCTCATCTTGAAGCAGAGAATTTGCACAGTTTTGATCCATGACCACTCCCGATATTTGGTGGGAGAGGATAGGGTTGGAAAGCTGTTTTGTCCATATTTGTGAAGGAAAAAATTATATTTGGAATCCAAATATAAAGCATTTTTTTAAGAAAATACAAGACGAGCACTTAGTTCTAAAGTTTAATGGCATGTTGAACCCAAGGGATAATATTATCATAGATTCTACATATAAAATGTTTGAATTAAAAGATTTGAAAGCTAAAAAAAAAGGAAACGAGAAGCATTTTATGGTAACTAACACCTAAGACACTTCTCCATCTCTCATTTGACTACATGCCCACTCCATCACTTCACTCTCTCTCTCTCTCTCTCTCTCTCTCTCTCTTTCTTGCGTCTATCATGCCACCCTATGATTAGGCTCTCTTATGCTCTATTAGTTGTTGAGTGATGGTGAAAATCATGCTTTAAAATGAATGGTCTCTATTTCAACATTATTTTCTTTCTTAAAAATTGACTACATCTTTTTTCTCTATTATTCTTCCATAATATTTTTTTTATTTTAAATTTTTCTTTATTTTGACATTGTAGAAATCAATGAGTGTGATTTGCGTCAACTTTTTTCATTCATGCTGTTGGAGGAGTTTTCAAAAAATTCTTTTGCACATACCATCATGAATATACTAATAAAATATTTTAATATAACTAAAATATGGTTGAACAAAGAACATCGCGCACAAAATGTAACTATCTAACAAGATAATAAAATCTATATATCAGAATAAATACCAACTATCAAAATAACCACATCCACAATCAAACAAATAAAAGCAAGATGACCACACTAAGCAAAATAACCACAAACTAAGATAATCACATCAATAACCAAATCATCCATGTAACCACAACCACATTCAAGCCATTCATGTGACCATAGTCATATCCAAACCATCCACGTAACGGCAACCATTCATATGACCATAGTTACCCATCAACACATACTATTCATCCATGCATCCATATGCAAGACATCACTAAGCAAGTCACCCTCCCCCCCTTAGTAAGTAATAAGTCCACTAGGTCCCCTTATCCGTACGCAAGACATCATCTAGCGATACTTCTCCTGCTCATGTTGGTTTATATACTAGTACCTTGCGTAATGAATCTAGCCATATCACGAACCATGACTTTGTTTTACACTAGCCTCCAATGGCCCTATGCCCCTCCCTTGTGCCGCCAGTCTAAGCGAGTAAGGACTCCATCCCTCACCGCTAAAACTAGTGCGAAAAAGTCTTTGTACTCTGCCCTGGTGCACGATGGCCTGCATCGGGCATGGTGATTTGCCCACTATAGGCCCGCTCGTTAGTGATGTGGAACTCTTATGTGGGCCCCTCGGTACTAGCGAATCACCATTCTCGGTGCAGACCGAAGGTGGTGTACAAAAACTTTTTTTACTAGTACTGTTGGTACCCTTCACACACACCAATATCCTTAACCAAGCAACACCATTCCACATCTATTATAAATCCACCACATATACATCAACTAAGCTACAACATACCACCTCCATCATAACTCCACCATATATCTCTCAATCAAGCCACACCATACTACCTTCAAAATAACCATAAATCAATTTAAACCAAAACCATTTATAACAAAATAATATACCACAATACATACGCAAATTCGCAATAATTCGTAATGCTTAATTCAAATCATGAAGAGAAAACCAATAATAAATTATGATACATGCAAGTCATAAAAACATATTATGCAACTGTATAATATAGAATTCTTGTCTGAGATCGCTATTCCAAATGCTCCTCAATATAAAATAATAATCAATGATCACTATAATTCAACATAAACTATTAATTAATTCATCATACTTACAAAATTACATTTTATCCCTCTAGCCCAAAATTCAAAAATAACCATTTTATTCCTTTAATTCAATGATTACTAACTTTTACTTAACTATTTTTATCCCATATTTAATTATTTTTAATGCTACACAATCTCATTGACTTGACTATATTTACAAAAATACTCCTAGTTATCTATGCTTAATTACCTTAAAGTATACAATAATCAATTTTCAAATAAAATAAACACTAACTAATCAGACAATTAGCCTGACCATAATTTGGGTCACTAAATAATTAATTTAATTAACTCATGACTATCCCATCTATTAATTTCTACCAAATAATAAGATCAGTTAGGCCAAAACTAGTTTCCTGGTTTAATAGTCTAGCAACTGATTCAAACGCAAGCTCAAATAATACGATGAGCTTTGAATCACTCTTTCAATTTGGGCCTGATTAACTGGTTAACCCAACTAACTAAGCCATCAGCCCATCAGCCCATGCAGTCATTAGCCCAGCCCATGACCCACTAGGGCAGCACAACCCATTAACCCAGATGGTCATTACTATTTGCAAAGGCCCACCCATTTTCAGCCCAACAGAGAAGGCTTCGTGTCTTTTCTGTGAGGGAACGGTCCCCATGACCAAATCACCACACCATGACTTGTCGATTCCACCGGCGGTTGCCAGCCACCAGGGAGGAAGGACGATGAGACAGAGGGACTTGGCGAAGGTATACCGTGACGATGACTGGAAACTGGGGTAGCGGTGGAGAACGGAGACAATAGAGGAGGTCGACGGTGAGGCCACGGCGGCAGCAGAGGACGACGAGAACGAACGGCGACGGTAGAAGATGCAGGGAAGCGCGGCTGCGGCGGTGACGGGACGAAGGAGAAGAAGGAACCGGAGTCGACGGAGGGAAGGAGGGAAGGCGAGGGCAGCGATGAGAGGGGAGGAGAAGCTGTGAGCGGAGGAGGCGGGCACGGCAACAGTAGGGCAACGGTGATGATAGAGAGAACAAGAAGGAGGTCGACGGCGAGCAGAATGGTTTTATGATTTGCCTTTTTTTTTTTTTGAATAAATAATTTAATTTTAGAATTTTTTTATCATTACGGGCAAGATATACTAGTATGGTAAAAAAGAAAAATTAAGAAAATAATACTAGTTTGGTAAAAAAGAAAAATTACGAAAATAAATAGAAATCAAAGATTTTTTTGTTGCGCGCCTCCGTCGGCAAGATATACTAGTTTGGTAAAAAGAAAAATTACGAAAATAAATAGAAATGAAAGATTTTTTTGTTGCGCGCCTCCGTCCTCTTCTTCAACCAAATCTCTCTTTTTCAACCAAATCAACGCAATATCTAGCCGGCCCTACTAACTTTACTAACTTGCAATCAATACTTCGGAGCAACTTTGGTACCGGTAGCAATATTTGGGAGCAACTTGCAACTTTGGTACCGGCTAACAGTGCCTATTAAATTTTCTAGTGCCATGAAAGAGTGGGTCACACAAAAATTAATACAATTAATTGCTAATTAAGAGCATTTTCTAAATGGTTTTGAACGGAAGTTGAAAATGGATGGAAACAATTGCCCATCTACTAACTAAATTGTGAAGCGCAGGCGGTTTAATAAGCGGGTTTTAAATACAAATAATTCAAGCAAAATTAATACAATTAATTGCTAATTAAGAGCATTTTTGGTTTTGAACGGAAGTAAAAAATGGATGGAAACAATTGCTGAAGATAAGACATATCTGAAAAATTCTTTGGTTAAAAATCATTTTATGAATTTTATAAAACGAGATAATTAAAATCCTTAAGAATCTTAGCCAGTACCAAAGTTGCTGCGAAAAATCTTTATGAAAAGCGGCTAAAGGCTATATTTGATATATGGTTGAAGAAGAGCGACGAATAAGGAGGCCCTTTCATATGTGCAACAAGAATCTTTCATTTTTATTTTTTTTTGTTTTGAAGATCTTCTTGATTTTTCTTTTTTGTCAAACTTTTCTTTTATAAATAAGTATACTTAACCGTACTTATATATATCATAAAAAAATTTCAAAATTAAATTATTTATTCGAAAAAGGACAAATCATAAAACTATCACGTAAATAGCATGACCATAGGATTAAATTATTTATTTGATGTGATTTACTATTTAAAAATCATTTGTATATAAAAAAATTATATGATTTGAGCCTAATAAAAATTATGTTAGAAGTTAGAACTAATCATGTGCAAGTTTTTTTGATGTATCGGACCTATCTTGAACTTTTATGTGTTTTCTATATTTTAATTCAATCGAGCCAAGCAAGAATTGGTAAGGCAGAGACCATTACAGATGATTAAAAAGAATGACTCACCCGATTCCTTTGGTGCCTCCAGTGACCAAGGATGTGGTTCCCTTGAGGGACCATCTCTTCACCTTGTTGTTCAGACTGCTGCTTTCCGCATCCTTCATGGCAGCTTTCTCTGTTGGTGACAGATGGTTCCTAGTTATATACTGTAAAACCACACCAATGAAGTAGTAACGCTACCGCCAGAGTGAGCCGTTACAGTCCGTGTGAAACCATCTCAACCGCTCTAAAAGGAGAGAGAAAAAAAAGGGACGCTTCATTTGGCATCTTCTGCTCTACTGGAAGTATTCTCTTTGCCATTATCATCATCGTCTTAGAACCATGTGCGGATGTTTTCACGGGAGTCAATATTCCTCATCTCGTGGCAGAGAATTTGCGCTTCTAAAGTTTTGATCCATGACCATTCCCGATATTTGGTGGCAGAGGATAGGGTTGGAAAGCTTTTTTTGTCCATGCCTGTGTGTGAAGGAAAGAATTATATTTGGAATCCAAATATAAACCTTTTGTTGCAAACTTCTTTTAAGAAAAATACAAGAGGAGCTCTTATTTCTAAAGTTTAATGGTCGGTTGAACCCAACAGATGATAATATTAACATAGATTCTGCAAATTAAATGTTAGAATTAAAAGGTTTTAAAGCTAAAAAAAAATGGAAAAACAAGGAAACGAGAAGAATTTGATGGTAGCTAACACCTAAGACACTTCTCCATCTCTCATACTCGACTACATGCCAACTCTTTCACTTCACTCTCTCTCTTTCTTGCGTCTATCATGCCACCCTGTGATTAGACTCTCTCATGCTCTATTAGTTGCAGAGTGATGGTGAAAATCATGCTTAAAAATGGATGGTCCCTATTTCAACATTATTTTCTTTCTTAAAAATTGACTACATCTTTTTTCTCTATTAGTCTTCCATAATATTTTTTATTTTAAATTTTTCTTTATTTTGACATTGTGTAAATCAATGGGTGTGATTTGCGCCAGCTTTTTCCATTCATGCTGTTGGAAGAGTTTTCAAAGAAAACTTCTACACATACCATCATGATGTTGGGAAAGCACAGTGGAGAGGTGTATAAAATATTGTCACTTAGGCAATGTAAAGAAGAAAGAAGAAGCAGAAATATCTAATATTTTTATAAAACTTCATTACATAGCTATTTATAGAGCAAACACATGACTCTTGAAATTCTACATTAACTCTTCTTAGAAAATATCAAGAGTCATATTTATATTTCTCATTTGGATTGCTGAAAAATATTTTTATAAACTTCATTACATAGCTATTTATAGAGCAAACACATGACTCTTGAAATTCTACATTAACTCTTCTTAGAAAATATCAAGAGTCATATTTAACTCTCTTAGGAAATAGAAGAGACATGTTAAACTCATCTAGGAAATAGTAAGAGTCATTTTTAGAAAAATGTTAATCATTGTAGCAGTCCTTTCATCTTTCAAGAAATATTTTTGGGAAGTGCAAATTACTCTTTAACACCCCCTCTTAATTTGTAATTCTAGGAAGCATACACAAGCCAAGGAAATATCTAAAGGAAAGCAGCCCAATGGGCGTATCAATGAGACTTCCAAAGCAAGCATACAAATTTCACTTGCAATCTTCAATTACTTCTTGAACTTTTCAAACTTCTCATTTGTAACAACTTTGGTGAGAAAATTTGCAGGTTGCTCACTTGTATTGATAAACTCTAAATAGATTTCTCTTTTGTTCACCATGTCTTTTATAGAATGGTACCTAAGCTCAATGTGCTTGGACTTAGCATGAAAAACAGGATTTTTAGCCATTGCAATAGCCGACATGTTGTCACAATAGATTGTAGTTGGTTGTTCTTGTTTTTGTTTCAAATCAAATAGAATTCTTCTTAGCCAAATAGCTTCACAAGTAGCATCAGTAGCAGCAATATATTCTGCTTCATTTGAAGATAAAGCTATTATTTTCTTTTTCTTTAAGCTCCAAGATACTACCTTTGTACCAAGACAATAAGTATTCTGATATGCTTTTTCGATCACTATCAGTAAAGCCAATCAAGGAATTCTTTTCTTCTTTGACATATTAATGCCATATTTCTTGATGCCTTGTAAGTATTTTAAAATTCTTTTTGCTGCAGCTAAATGTAGCTTACTTGGTTCATTCATAAATCTGGAGATATAGAAAACATAGTGCATTATATTAGGTCTAGTGTTAGTGAGATAAATCAAAGATCCTACTAAACTTCTAAATTCCTTTGCATCCATTTTTTTGCACCATCATTAAGCTTCAACTTCTCATTTAAAGCCATTGGAGTTGTTGCTGATTTGCACTTATCCATCTGAAATTTCTTCAAGATGTCTTTAGTGTATTTTTTTTGAGAGATAAAATTTCTCCCCTAGATTGTTTAACTTGAATTCCAAGAAAATATTTTATGAGCCCTAGATCTATCATCTCAAATTCTTTCATCATCTTGAGCTTAAAATCTTTCACCATATTCAGATTAGTATCCATATAAATAAGATCATCAACATATAGACAAACTATAAGAATATCATTCATACCTTCCTTCTTCATATAAAGAGAAGGTTCACTTGTGCTTCTTTGAAATCTATTTTTGTAAAAATAACCATCAATTTTGCTGTTCCATGCTCGAGGAGCTTGCTTCAGTCTATAGAGAGCTTTCCGCAATTGGTAGACCATATCTCTTTTATCTTTGACTTCATAGCCTTTTGGTTGCTCAATAATATAAACTTCTTCTTCAAGCTCTCCATTGAGAAATACTGATTTGACATCAAGCTGAAATACATCTAGCTCCAATTGGGCAGCAAGAGTAAGAACAATTCGATTTATCTTCATTCTAACAACTGGTGCAAAGGTTTTGTTAAAGTCGATACCTGGTTGCTGAGAGTAGCCCTTTACTATAAGTCTTGCCTTGTGCTTTTGGATGAGTCCATTTTCATTGAATTTTATTTTGTAAACCCATTTCAAATCAATCACACTTTTATTTTCAGGTAATTTTACAAGGTCCCAAGTTTTATTCTTCTCAATTGTAGTCATCTCTTCATGCATGGCCTTTTGCCACACTTTTTCTTTGACAGCTTCTTCAAAGCTTTATGGTTCACATGCAAAGAATGCAACTTCACATGATTCATATACTTCTCTTAATGAACAAGTCTTCCTTGGTGGTGGATTTGAATCCGTCGTTGCTTGTATTGAAGAGATTGGATTTGGTGACCTTGTTGGACTTGGTATAGAAGTGGGAATTTATGGACCTTGTTGTGATTGTTGATCTTGGCTTAATGTAGACTCCAAGAATTCATACATAGGTGATGAATGAGAAGTACTTTCATCCCAACTCCAAGCTGTAGCTTCATAAAAAATAACATCTCTTGAAATAATCAACTTGTAAGTGTAAGGATTTAACAAGCGATAGCCCTTTGATTCATCACTATAGCCAATAAAAATTAGCTTTTCTCCTTTTTCATCAAATTTATCTTTGTTGGGAATAGAAATATGGGAGTAAGCAATACATTCAAATACCTTCAAGTGATTAACAACTGGTTTCTTTTTGTACTATGCTTCAAATGGAGTCTTGTTGAGCACTGCTTTTGTAGGTGACCGATTGAGAATATAGATAGCTGTGTGCACTGCTTCAGCCCAAAATTTGTTAGGAAGCCTTTTGCCTTTCCTCATGCTTCTAGCCATCTCCACAATTGTCCGATTCTTTCTTTCACCGATGTCATTTTGCTGTTGCATTCTTTGAACTGTGAGTTGCCTTTAAATACCTTCTTTTTTGTAATACTCTATAAATGGTGTGTAGATAAATTCACCTCCTTGATCAGTTCTCAATGTTTTGATTTTGTGGCCATTTTGTCTTTCTACAAGAGCTTTAAAATGAAGAAAAATAGAAAATGCTTCTGATTTTTCTTGTAAGAAATACAACCACATCATTCTAGTACAATCATCTATAAAAAGAATAAAATATTTTTATCACCAAATGAAGGAGTTCTTGTTGGTCCACAAATATCAGCATGCACCAATTCAAGAGAATTAGCTCTCCAAGAAGTTTTAGGAAAAGAAAGCTTATGCTTTTTCCATAAATGCAGCCTTCACAAATATGATTTGATCTTTGAATGGAGGGAAGCCCAACTACCATATTCTTTTGCTTGAGTAGGTGAAGTTCATTGAAATTAAGATGACCATACCTTAAGTGCCATAAGTGTGAGTCATACGAAGTTTCATATTTGAGAGCCATGTTTTCTTATAGAGGCATGATAAGTGAAAAAACTCGATTTGAGTTCATTTGAATAGTAGCAATTTGAGAGTTTATCTTCTTGTCCATAATTCTACACTTATCATTATCAAGGGAACAAGAATATCCATTTTGTAAAAGTTGTCCAACACTCAACAAATTATAAGTCAATTTAGGAACATAAAGAACATAACTTATAAATTGTTTGTTATCTCCCTTTGAGTTGATAGCTATGATGCCTTTACCTTCAGCTTTTTGGATGTTTCCATCTCCCAATTTTACCATTGAACTAACTAAAATTTGGCTCAAGTTCAACAAACATCTTTTGTTTCCCGGTCATATGACTGCTATAACTGCTGCCTAAAAACCATGTATATTGAAATTCATGTTGGATGCTCATACAAGAAAATAGCTGATCTTATTCCTCCTTGGTGAACCTTACTTCTTTTACATTAATGTTTTTGTACCAACAATTATTGTAAGAATGATTAAAAATTTTGCATCTCTTATATTTGAATCGACAATCCTTGCTCTCATGGTTGGTCTCCTTCCAAATGCGACATTGAGAGCGAGAGACTTCAGATTATCGCTGTGCATTTTTTTTTCTTTTATTTTTATTTTTTCACATTCCTTTATTTTGAGAAGATCCTCCTTTGTTTTGGATATTTGAGTTCCTCTTTTCAAATATGATAGCTTTGGCATGAAAAACTTGATCAAGAGGTTGATTGGAAGAATGACTCAATCTTTCATCATGCACTTGAAGATAGCTCATTAGTTCATAAAAAGTATAAGTAGATAAATCCTTGGATTCTTCTATTGCAGCAACAACATGATCAAATTTTATTGGAAGGCTCCTAAGAACCTTTAGAACAATTTTTCTTTCTTCTATAATATCTCCAAGGCTTCTAATTTGATTCACAATTTCTGAGATTTTAGTAAGAAAAACTTGCATATTTTCATCTTCTTTAATGTTATCAAAATCCCTCCAAAGTGATTGTAGTTTCAAAGAAGCAACTTTTTCATTTCCTTGAAAACCATTTTTCAAAATATCCCAAGCTTCTTTAGCTTTTTTTGTACCAAATATATGAGGAAAGATTGCTTTGCTTACCCCTTGTTGAAGATACCGTAGTGCACTTGCATCATTGTGCACATTCTTCTTGTATTGTTTTTGTTGTTGTTCTGTCCAATTAATTACTTTCATGATTTGGTGGCTCCGGGTAGATGTCTTCAATGACCTCCCATAAATCTTGTGAGACAAATATAGTTTGCATTTGACTACTCCAATAGTCGTAATGTTCTCCTTCAAAGATGGGAATATGATTTGATGTATATGCAACGTTGTTGAAACTAGGTTGGTAGACATTTTTGGAGAAAGATAGAAGGCTTATGAAAGAAATAGATATAGGAATATTTTGCTCTGATACCAAATTTGTTGGGAATGCACAGTGGAGAGGTGGACAAAATATTGTTACTTGGCAATGTAAAGAAGAAGAGCAGAAATATCTATTGTATTTCTCATTTGGATTGCTGAAAAATGTTTTTGTAAAACTTCAGATTACATAGCTATTTATAGAGCCAACACATGACTCTTGAAATTCTAAATTAACTCTTCTTAGAAAATATCAAGAGTCATATTTAACTCTCTTAGGAAATAAAAGAGACATATTAAACTCATCTAGGAAATAGTAAGAGTCATTTTCAAAAAAATGAATCATTATAGTAGTCCTTTCATCTTTCTAGAAATATTTTTGAGAAGTGCAAATTACTCTTTTGTTGCCACAGAAATCTGTTCTTCAACGCGGGTGCGCCTCTGGCTCCTGATCCGGACGCTGATCTTTGTCGCCTCAGGGCGGAACCTGCAAGACAACCCACGCGCAAAGGGTGCTGTGGGGGTTGCCCTCTGCAGAGGACCCTCCAACACCCAAGTCAGTGGAGATTCACAGCAAACGGATGTGAGGAGAAGACTCTCACAGAAGAGCTTCCCTAGATGGGTGTTCTCTCTCGAGAGCACTGAGCTTAGATGGAGCTGTTCTCAGTGTGATAATGAGTGAAAATGAGTGAGTGTCCAAGCGTGCGTACTTGAGAGGTTGGAGGGCAGCGGTATTTATAGGGGATCACCTGATTCCTTGGGCGCGTCATGAGGGGAGGTCCGAAAGTCGTTATGATTCGAAGCGGATTCGAATCAAATTTGTTATGAGGTCAGTAGGATCTATATCTTGTCAGCTAGAGGATTGATGGCTGGGAGAGCTGGTTGATGCCTTGAGATTCAGCGATTACATATGTTATAGGTCACCCTTGTGGGTCCTAGGCCACTCCTGGGTATGATTCCTCGTTTGGAACCTCATCAGTTATAGTGGATTTGAATTCTCCCGCACTGGATTCTGCAAAGTTATGCGAGTGCCTCGGTTCGGTCGAGGCAAAGGGAGAAACTCGATTCTCTAAGGTACAAAGTGGCTCGGTCTATAGAAGTATGGGGATGGCTCGGGTTACCGAGGTATAGGCAGCTTAGGTTGCCGAGGTATGAGGATAGCTCAGATCACCGAGGTATGTGGATAGTTTGGGTCACCGAGGTATATGGATAGCTCGGGTCACTGAGGTGTGGTTGGTTTCGGTTACCGAGGTATGAGGATAGCTCGGGTCACCGAGGTATGTGGATAGCTCGGGTCATCGAGGTAACCCGTCTTTGTTAAAGACGATTCGGCTTCGTCGCTTGGCAGTTGTGACAGCTGGCTGGTGGGACGTTGAGATTGGACTTGATCCAATTGTCGATGTGTGCGGTCATCAATGCAATGATAATTTTATCCCTCATCACATGCCCCCCACTCCCTAGTCCGAAGTGTAAATTTGGATATAGGGAGTAGAGTTCCGAAATAATCTTATTTAGGGGATTCGAAAAGGCGGGCAATAATAATCTCGTAAATGATGGGCCGCTGTTTCGTCATCATTTTTCGCCATAGCTCGAGGAGGAAACGCCTCATTTCCAGCAGGCCGCGATAGCGGAAGTTCCACGTAGCGTGACTCCTTTATTTCTAGCACCCATATCGAAAGTTTTGGCATCTCGGGCTTTCCTTCTGAAGCGTTTATTTAAAGAGGGCTAGGGCGGTGCTCCTTCTACAACGCCTCTTCGTCTCTGTTATAGAGATTTTCCATTCTTTCTCTGAGCCCTTGCTTGCTTGTTTGCCCCTTATTCAGCCAATATAAAGGGTCCAGGCGATGTTGCCTCTGAGGTAATCCTTGACGACCTGGATAGGATCCATTGCCATTACAGGGTTCCTCGGGTTGTAGCCTTATGGGTGCCGAGGGTTGAGCACAGGGTTTCAACCGAGTTAAGCCACAGAGTCTTCTTCTGTGAGGAGAGCTTGAGGACAGGTCTCCGATTCCCTCTTCACCCTCTGGTATGGGAGGTGATGAGGTTCTATAATATATGTCCAACAATGGTAGCCCCAAATAGTTGGCACAATCTTATCGGGTTAATCTCGATGTGCAGTCGTGTTGGGGTGACTGTGACCCTTCCTATATTCCGAGTCTGCTACAACCTGGTTTCCGGGAGGAGCTTTGAGTGGCCCTACATTGGTCCCCAGAAGTCGTTCAAGATGATTTCTGATAACCCGTCTTCGATAAAGGAGCGGAAGTCCCGATTTTTCATTGCCGAAGGAAATATTGGTTCAGATTTTCCGAGGGGATGGGCAAGTTATGTGAAGGATTCAGAGGCGCGCCCAGAGTTGAGCGAGTAGGAGAAGAGAGATCTGGTAACCCTTCGTAGTGGTTAGAAGGTATCAGCCAACGCTCTATTATCAGAGGATGCCCTTTTCGCCACCGGGCTTAGCTCCATTGACCCTCAAGGTGAGTCTTTGTTTTGATGGTTAGTACATTTATGTAATTTCGTTACTGTTTAACTGAACATCTGCTGTGTTTTCAGCCGAGAGGTCCGCATTTGTGGGCCAAATGAGGAAGGAGTTAGGCAAGCGCCATAGGGGCCTGGCTCCGAGGACAAGCACAGGTCCGAGAAGAGGCCTCGTCCTTTCGGGTCTCGCTTAAGGGAGCTGAGGAAGGACTGTCGGCCATCACTCTTCCACCCCTAAGAAGGGGGAAGCGGGAGCGTCGGTCGTGGTTGGTGAGCCCCCTCTGCTGGAGGGGGACACAGTAGTGGGGATGGAGAGTGTCGTTGGGGAAAACTTGGAGAGGGCCATAGAAGTTTTCCCCCCTCAAGTAGTGATCGTGTCAGATGATGCCGAGGAGATGTCGTCGGTCCGTCCGGCAATCCTCCTGCCAAAGGCTAATCAGCTTCAGTTACCAACGGTGGGGAGCCCTTTGGCACCACGCGTGGAAGAGGCCCCCGCTCAGGTGAAGGGGTTAGGAGAGGCAGTCGCGGCTACCGAAACCAAAGTGGAGACAACAGAGGCTGAGGGACCTCCCATTGAGGGTCTCTCTCTTATGGTACTAGGGGATGTTGCGAGAGAGATCGAAGTACGGGTGGAGTCTGCCGGAGATGAAGCAACATTTGGAGAGGGAGAGGAAGAAGAAGAAGAATCACTGAATGAAGGGGATGCTCGGACCGAGTGTTGACCCAATTGAGGATTTTGATGATTAACAAAACTATTTGAGTATAACATTTGAAGTTACTAATGATTTTGATTAAGTTTTTCAGATCATAAGTCTACTTGATAATCAAAATCAAGAGTCAAATCAAGTTCTGGTTCGAATCTAATGTCAAGATAAGATTGCAGACATTAGAGTCGACACATGGAATCGCAGAGTCGACTCCGAAAAATGGCACAGACTTAGAGTCGACTCCGGGACTGTTAGAGCCGACTCCAACAGAAAAGATAGAACGATGGTTTTTCAGGCCACGACTTAGAGTCGACTCTCAGACTGTTAGAGTCGACTCCAGAAGAATTTTGTGTTGACCCCAGAAAAGTCAGAGACGACTCCAGATCGAGAGAATGAAAGAATTTCGAGTTACAGCCGACTCCAGAAAAGTTAGAGCCGACTCCAGAATGTCAGACACGGCTCCAGAACTGTCAGAACTACTCTAAACTTTATCTTTATCTATTTTAATCCCAACGGCTATTGTTATTTATGGATCTAATCCTTCTTACACTTGCTTCTAACGGATAGTTTCAAACTATTTGTGGATTAATCGGGATCTATAAGAAGAGGGTTTGTTGCATCCCAAAAAGAAGACAAGAGAGGCAAAAAGAAAAGAATAGAGAAAATCTTTGAGATATATCAGAAAAGAAAAGAGGGAAAACTTGTAAGGAAAGATCATACTGATTCCCCAAAAGAAGAGAGAGAGATTCCAAGCCTTTGCTGTTCTATTTAGAAGAAATCTCAAGAGAAGGAAGAAGCCCTAGTTTTTTTGATCTTCTGAGTCTCAAGAGCATCTTGAAGGAAGATCCATTCAAAGGAAGATCCATTCAAATGAAGATCCATTCAAAGGAAGAGAAGGAAGAAGCCACCAAGATCTGCGAATCAGGCTTTGATTCCTACTCTCTTATTATTGTTTCATTATTGTATATTTGCTCATTGAAGGAGCTATTTTTCTTGTAAAAACAAATACTGTTTGCTGGGTCAATCTGGTGATTGATTCAGTTGAGGCTGTTAGCCTTGTGCAAGTATTAGCTTGTGGTGATAGGTTTTGTGCTGGTGAGCCTTGAAAACCAGCTGGGTTCGTTGTGCACCCGGGAAAACAACAAGTTCGAGTTGTGAGCTTGCAAAATAACTCTGCTGTAATCAGTTTGATTATAGTGTGGACCCAAGAGGTACTTGAGAGTGGACGTAGGTGTAGGTACACCGAACCACTATAAAATCTTCTGTGTTTACCGTGATTGTCTCTTTATCTTCAACTCTCTATTTGTGGTTGTTCAGTTTTAATTTGTGAATCTAAGTTTTTATTTCCGCTGGGGGTTATCTTTCAAAAGAGTTTAAATTTTTGAAAAACCCAATTTACCCCCCCTCTTGGGTTGCTATCTGGACCAACAATTGGTATCAAAGCTAGTGCTCATTTGATTTGATCTAACGATCAAGAGTCAAAGATCCACATGGCAACTCAAGCTGGTTCATCTTTTTCTGAAGGCCAATCTACTAATAGACCATCCTTATTTAATGGTTCAAACTATGGTTATTGGAAGGCTAGAATGAAAATATTTATTCAAGTACTTGATTATGATCTATGGAGTATTATAGTCAATGGACCACACACCCCACTGCTAGAGTTAATGGCATGGAGATTCCTAAACTAGAAACGGAATGGGATGAAATGATAGAAAATTGGCACAACTCAATGCCAAAGCAATGAATGTTTTATACTGCTCATTAGATGCAAATGAATTCAATCGCATATCTATTTGCATTTCTGCTAAGGAAATCTGGGATAGACTTGAGGTTACCCATGAGGGAACAAATCAAGTCAAGGAATCCAAGATTAACATGCTAGTTCATAAATATGAATTGTTTAAAATGGATGCATGTGAATCTATTGCTGATATGTTTACAAGATTTACTGATATATTTAATGGTTTAAAAAGTCTTGTTAAATCTTATGATAATTCTGATCTTGTGAGAAAGGTCTTGCGTTCCTTGCCTAGGACTTGGGAAGCTAAAGTGACTGCAATACAAGAGGCAAAGGATCTAAGTACCCTACCCCTAGAAGAACTATTAGGATCCTTGATGACTCATGAGCTTCAAATTAAGCAACATGTTGATGATGATGAGTCAAAGAAGAAGAGAACTATGGCTCTTAAGATTTTTGAATATATGGAAGAGCCTCATGAATCTGAAGATGAAAGTGATGATGAGGACATGGCACTCATCACAAGAAAATTTAAAAGATTCATGAAGAAGAAGAAGTTTGAAAAGAAAAAGCCCTTTGCAAGAAAAGATGAGGACAAGGGCAAAGAAAAAGAAGTTATTTGCTTTGAATGTAAAAAGCCAGGTCACTTTAAATCTGAATGCCCTCAACTAAAGAAAGGCACCCGAAAGTTCAAAAATAAGGCAATGATGGCCACATGGAGCGATTCGGAAAGCTCAAATTCCGAAGAAGAAGAAAAAAGTGAAATGGCCAATCTATGCTTCATGGCGGACAATGATGAGGTAAGTCCGAGTTTTCTTGATGACTTCACTTTCGATGAATTGCATAGTGCTTTTTATGAACTAATGGATGATTTTGCGAACCTAAGTTCAAAGAACAAAGATTTAAAAACTCAAATGCAAAAACTATCCTTAGAAAATGAAAAGCATGTTGTTGATAAAGAACTTTTGATAAAAGAAAAAGAAAGTTTGAAAAATGAAGTTGATAGACTTAAGCCTATAGTTGATAAATTTACTCTAAGCTCTATCAAACTTAATATGATTTTGGAAAATCAAAAGGCTATTTTTGATAAAGCTGGATTAGGATATAATCTACTTAAGAAGCAAAAATCTTTGAAAATATTTTTATACATGCTGAAAAATCATTAAATATTACTTGTTTTAAATGTGGAAACAAAGGACATAAATCATATATGTGTAAATCTCCACATAATAAGAAAAAGATGATTTGGGTTCCCAAAGGAACAATATTTAATGCATCTAACCATGAAGGACCCAAGAAGGCTTGGGTACCTAAAATTAAGACATAAATATTTTGCAGGAGTGTCTTGCAGCCATCAGACTGAAAAGAAAATGGTACCTGGACAGTGGTTGCTCAAGACACATGACGGGTGACAAAGATCAATTCATCACCCTTGAATCAAAAAGAGGTGGAGTAGTTACTTTTGGTGATAATGGTCAAGGCCATATCATGGGTATTGGTAAGATTCAAATTACTCCATCTACTCATATTGATAATGTTTTATATGTTGATGGACTTAAACATAATCTGATAAGTATTAGCAACTGTGTGACAAAGGTTTCAAGGTTTCCTTTGAAGCTTCTGTTTGCACTGTTACTAATCCCATTGATAACAGCATTATTCTTGTTGGTAAACGTTATGGCAATGTGTACTTAATTGATTTGAGTAATTTATCTCTAAGTAATCATTGCTTAGTTGCTAATAATGCTAAGATGAATGAGGTTGGCTATGGCACCGTAGATTAGGTCATGCAAGCACACACCTAATTTCTAAATTATTGAAAATGGATTTAGTTAAAGGTATTCCTAGCTTAAATTTTGAAAATAATCGAATATGTGATGCATGTCAATTTGAAAAACAAACAAGAACTTCTTTCAAATCTAAGAATGTTGTTTTAACTACTAGGCCACTAGAGCTACTACACATGGACCTTTTTGGACCTACTAGAACCACAAGTCTAGGAGGAAAGAAATATGGTCTAGTGATAGTAGATGATTACTCTAGATTCACTTGGGTAATATTTTTGGCTCACAAAGATGAGACTTTCTCAATATTCATGAAATTTGTTAAGAAAGTCACTAATGAGAAAAACACTACCATAGTGTCTATTAGAAGTGATCATGGAACTGAATTTGAAAATCACTTATTTGAAAAATTCTGTTTTGAAAAAGGCATACATCATAACTTTTCTGCACCTAGAACACCGCAACAAAATGGAGTTGTAGAAAGAAAGAATAGGACTTTAGAAGACATGGCCCGTACCATGCTATGTGAAAGCCAACTTCCAAAATATTTTTGGGCGGAAGCTATAAACACAGCATGTTACATTCTAAATAGAGCCCTAATTAGACCTATCCTTAAGAAAACTCCCTATGAACTATGGCTCAATAGGAAACCAAATTTAAGTTATTTTCATGCATTTGGTTGTAAATGTTTTATTCATAACAATGGTAAGGATAATCTTGGAAGTTTGATGCAAAGTCTGATGAAGGTATCTTCCTAGGATATTCTACATCTAGCAAAGCATATAGAGTATTTAATAAGAAGAGCTTAGTTGTAGAAGAATCCATTCATATAGTGTTTGATGAGTCTTTAGCATCAAGTTCAGATAAATTTGATGATGAGGAAGATACATTTTTGATTGAAAGAGATATTGATATCTTCAGATCAAGAACCTGAAGTTAAGGATGATGAATCACCTAAGGATGATGGTATTGATATTGCTCAGAATGATAAAGATCTACCTAGAGATTGGAGATATGCTTATGGTCATCCTAAGGACCTAATCATAGGTGATCCATCTCAAGGTGTAAGGACTAGATCATCAATGAGAGATATCAATAATCATCTTGCATTTGTATCTCATATAGAACCTAAAACTATAGAGGAAGCTGAGAAAGATAGTTATTGGATGTTAGCAATGCAGGAAGAGTTAAACCAATTCACTAGAAATCAAGTCTGGACCCTAGTTGATAGACCTAAAAACCACCCTATAATAGGATCTAAATGGGTTTTTAGAAATAAATTGGATGAAAATGGATTGGTAATTAGAAATAAGGCTAGATTAGTTGCAAAAGGATATAATCAAGAAGAAGGTATAGATTTTGATGAAACTTTTGCACCTGTTGCTAGATTAGAAGCCATTAGGCTACTACTTGCATTTGCATGTCATATGAATTTTAACTTATTTCAAATGGATGTTAAAAGTGCATTTTTAAATGGTTTTATAAATGAGGAAGTTTATGTTGAACAACCTCCTGGTTTTGAAGATCATGAATTTCCAAACCACGTCTTCAAACTACACAAAGCACTTTATGGTTTAAAGCAAGCACCTAGAGCTTGGTATGATAGATTAAGTAAATTTTTAATTGAAAATGACTTTTCTAGAGGAAATGTTGATAAAACCTTGTTTTTGAAAAGAAAAAAAGGATTTATTAATCGTTCAAATTTATGTTGATGACATTATATTTGGTGCTACTAACAATCTCCTTTGTCAAGAATTTGCTAAGCTAATGCAGGGAGAATTCGAGATGAGCATGATGGGAGAACTAAACTTCTTCCTTGGACTTCAAATCAAACAAGAGAAAGCGGGAATTTTCATCAACCAAACAAAGTACACAAAGGAAATACTCAAGAAATTTGGTATGGAATCTGCTAAACCTCTTGGTACGCCAATGAGTCCCTCATGCAAGCTGGACAAGGATGAAGAAGGTAAGAAAGTAGATCAGAAGCATTACAGAGGTATGATTGGATCACTTCTTTACCTAACTGCAAGTAGGCCAGATATCATGTTTTCTGTCTGCTTATGTGCAAGATATCAATCTAATCCTAAGGAATCACATTTACTTGCTGTTAAAAGAATCTTTAGATACTTAAATGGAACTAAAAATGTAGGATTATGGTATTCTAGAGACTCAACTTTAAAATTGATTGCTTATTCTGATTCTGACTATGCTGGTTGTAAATTAGATAGAAAGAGTACAAGTGGGGCATGCCAACTTTTAGGAAGTAACTTAATCTCTTGGTTTAGCAAGAAGCAAAATTCGGTTGCATTATCCACTGCTGAGGCAGAGTATGTTGCAGCTGGAAGTTGCTGTGCTCAAATCCTTTGGATTAAGCGACAACTTGAAGATTATGGTATCACACTTGATAAAATACCTATTAAATGTGATAATACTAGTGCTATTAATCTAACTAAAAATCCAATTCAACATTCAAGAACTAAACACATTGAAATTAGACATCACTTTATTAGAGAACATGTAACTAACAAAGATGTTTGTCTTGAATATGTTAATACTAATGATCAATTAGCTGATATTTTACCAAACCTTTGAGTGAGGAAAGATTTTGCTATCTTAGAGGAGAATTAGGAGTTTGTGATCCTTTAGAATAATTTTCTGAAACTCTTAAGGACAACAACTATCTAGACTTCAATAATTTCTTGAAAATCCTCTTTGTCCAATAAGGAAATCTATCTAGAAATTTGATTCATTGTTTCCCCAATTATTAAGGAATACTTATCTAGAGTTTGATGATTAATTTGATCAGTTTCAGATCCTTGAAATTTGAATTTTTCCCTGAAACTATTGTGGAGTCGACACCTGCAGTTTGTGGAGTCGACACCTTCTTATTTTGATGTTCTGTCTGGGCAATTAGAGCCGACTCTGGCTTCTGTAGAGCCGACTCTAATTCGGGCGCTGACAGATTCTCTGGTTCGGAGCCGACACCTCATTTTCGGGAGTCGACTCTAAGTGGAACTAGGTCAAAATAAAAAGGGCGGAGTCGACCCCAAACGAAACCCATCGTCTCCAAACCTTTCTAAAGTTGTTCCAAACTGATTCCAACCCCTCCAAATCCTTCAAATCCCTTGATTACTCATTCCAATCGAATCCCATGGCTCCCAAAAGGCGTGCTATCATTGGTGGTTCGACTGTTCCGACGAAGCGCCGTTCAAATCGGAGGCAACCTTCGTCATCTTCTTCATCTGCCACTCAAGATGACTCTCCACCCTCACCATCTTCTCCTCGAGTCGACCAATTAGCGGGTAAGGCCATTACTACCGGAAGAAAAGTTGATTTTGACTTTTTTGTTTCGGAGGGCTTTGCTATTGGGCGGTTGTTGAAAGAAATGGGATGGGAGAAGGTTTGTTCTTTAGATATCCCTACTTACCCTGCCCTAGTGAGAGAATTTTATAATGATTTATGTAGAGGAGAGGGAGGCTTAGTGAGTGTTGTAAGAGGAACTAAAGTAATCATCACAGCTGAATCCCTTGGAAATCTATTGGAAATGCCTACTATTGGCCTTGTTGAATATCAACATGAAGACAGAGGAGGTGCACTATCAAGGATGTTAGGGAGAGAAGTTTCTGAGTTTGAGAAAATCTTGGCAAATCAACTTAATTTGGAACTCAGATTACTTCACAATATATGTGGAAGAATTCTATTTCCTAAAATCGGAAGGTTTGAATATGTCTCGGAGCGAGACATCTTATTGATGGACTGTATTCTCACTGGTAGACCTGTCAATCTTGCTGGTATGATGATAGGCTATATGGCGGAGGCAGCTACTAAGAAGAGATCTACATTGCCATATGGTATGGTTTGACATTGGTATTCAGAAGCCAAGGTGTACTTATAATGGATAATGAGCCACTAAGAAAATTAAGGCATACAGATTACTATAGTGTCTCTACAATTCACCGGATGGGCTTCAGAAAAGAAAATGGAAATTGGATAAAAAGAGGACATGAGGCCAGAGCTGAAGAGGTTAGAGTTGAGGAAGTCAGAGGAGAAGACATTCCTGAACCATCTGCTGGACCTTCTTCTGCTGGACCATCTGCTGGACCCTCAGAGGCTGGACCTAGCTCTCACCTTCCACATCAGTCAGCATTGGCATCTGGAAGATTTTCTGAGGAGCAAATAGGTCAGCTCAGAGCTTTACTGGCTGAGTATGACAGTCAAAGAACAAATGATATGTGTAAATTGAGAGAGGAGTTCAATCAGTTGAAGGATGAGATCAATTCAAGACTTGACATGATTTCTTTTTCCATTAGCAATTCTTTGAATCCTTTTAGCACTGATCTTCACAAGATTTTTGAAAGGATGGAAGGCATTGCAGACGGTTCTGGAACTTATCTTCATGCTACCAGTCAACTGAAGAAAGATATCGACCTCGCCGTCTCTCAAATTGAAGCTTGTCTTGAAAGTTTTAAGAAGACTCAAAAAGATGATGTTATGGAAATGATTGGACATTTAAAGAAAATTGTGTATAAGCATATTTGATTTTGATATCCAATCCTAGGTTGTATCTTAGGATTTCTTGCTTTCTTGCTTTCTTAGCATGTATCTAGGAATTACATACTTGAATCTGTCATTTTAAAATACATGTAATGAATCTTGCTTTGGAATACAATTACACTTTTATTTCAAATTTATTTATGACTGTTTGATTGAATGTCAATGAATGAGTTTCCTATCTTTATGATTATTCGAACCAACATCCTCGCTCTGATAACATTCTTTATTGCTTTTAAATTCACCTTATTGTTGATAACAAAAAGGGGGAGAGATAAGTGTATATGCATATAAGAAAAGAGAAAGAACATATAAGAGGGAGAGAAGAAAATGAAGAGAAAGAAAATGAAGAACAATTTTGAGATGGAGAGAGAGAGAGATTTTTTAAAGAATTCAGTTTATCTACATAGGGGGAGCTATTCAATGCAGGGGGAGCTTAATAAATTTCTCCATATAAAAGTTAAATCATCTTGATTGATGTCAAGTTTTGTTTATTTTTATTCATTTTGAATATTGGCATCAAATTCTCTGTTAGGAAGTCTCTAAGCTTTAACAATGTCTATAATTCTCAATTCAAATGAATTTTTTAATGCATATACTCAAAGTTTTTGTCATCATCAAAAAGGGGGAGATTGTTGACCCAATTGAGGATTTTGATGATTAACAAAACTATTTGAGTATAACATTTGAAGTTACTAATGATTTTGATTAAGTTTTTCAGATCATAAGTGTTGGCCCAGATGGCAACCCAAGAGGGGGGGGGGTGAATTGGGTTCTTAAAAATTTAAGACTTTTTAACTTTTAATGATTAGTCAAGATGTGCAAGTGAGTGAAATTAACTAAAAGCAATGCACAAGCAATTAATAAAGAGAGATAGAGAGAGAGAAAATATATCACGGCAAACACAAGATAATTTTATAGTGGTTCGGTGCAACCAACACCTACGTCCACTCCCAAGATTCACTTGGGTCCACACTATAATCTCTAGATTACAGCCGAGTTGTTTTCCAAGCTCACAACTCAAACTTGTTGTTTTACCGGGTGCACAACGAACCCAGCTGGTTTTAACTCGGGCTTACCAGCACAAAACCCTACACGTTGTTTTTCACGGGCTCACAACTAACCCAACACAAGCACTCCGCTTGTAACGAGGTATACCAACCTCCACTGATTCAATCCACTGATTGAATCAGCAAACAAATAATAGAGTTTAAGTTTGAACAGCTCCCCTTGAGCAAATATACAAATGAAGTACAAAAAATAAAAGGTTAGAAAAGCCTGATAAATTGCAGATGGAGTGGCTTGGCTTTCTTCCTTCTTCTCTTAACTCCTCTTGAAGTGTTGAATCACGCCTCAGCAAGATTCTTGACCGTTGAAGACTTTGGAGTTGAGATGAAGCTTTTTCTCTTTTTTGAAAAAAATCCTCGATTTGACCTTTGAAATGCTTTGGATTTTCTTTTGACTTTTGTGGATTGATGAGAAGGAGCAGACGAAACTTCCTCTTGGATTTCACTCCTTTTGAATCACTCTCCTTTGAGCTAGAAGATTTTTCCAATATGCTCTGTTTTTCCCTCTTTTCAAAGATATTCTTTTCTCTCTTTTTGATTTTCTTGTTTTGATTTGAAAAGAGCTCCTCTATTTATAGAATCTGCAAAAATATATCCGTTAGAGACAAGGAAAAATAGCCGTTATTCAAAAATCTTACCGTTGGGGCTGATGTGTCATCGTTAAAAATCGCGCCCAGATTTGCTGGAGTCGACTCATGCTTTTCCCGAGTCGGCTCGAGCTCGATTACCAAAAATAGAAATGTTTAAAATTAGGGGTCGACTCGCGAAAAAAGTGTCGACTCCTGAAAGTCGGGAGTCGACTCGAGAAAGGCTTGGGGTCGACTCGCGAAGTGCTCAGAAAAACACTCTTCTGGTGTCTGAGCGGAGTCGACTCGCACAGTCAGGAGTCGGCTCGACAGAATCAGGGGTCGACTCGACAATTTCATGGGTCGACTCGACACAATGCACATTTCTGTACACTGAGCGGAGTCGACTCTGAAACTCAGGAGTCGGCTCCGGAACGTATCAAAAATCAGAAACTTTTCTGATTGACATTAAAATCGTTCCAGATTCATTTTAATTCATTGTTTTGACTTGAATACAATAAAATTGACATTTAGATGATTCAAGAACTATTCCAAAAATCATTGATTAAAACATGAATTATAACATTTCTTTTCGAAAGTTTGAATATTGAGCTTAAAGTCACTTTCAAAATTGATTAAAGTTAAACTTGAGCATTTCATTGATAGTTCAAAATAAATTTGTTGCTCATTTTAAACTCATTACATCCTTTAATAAACTCAATGGCTTTTAGTCATCAAAATCAAAAGGATTGGATCATATAATTTTTCATAATCTTCTCAACAATCTCCCCCTTTTTGATGATGACAAAAATATTGAGTTTGTTCATGATTGATTAGTGAATTTATTTTGTTTTCATAGTTAGGCTTAGGCTCCCCCTTAATGAGGTAGCTCCCCCTATGAAACTTAATTAAATATCTCATTGTTTATCTCTTATCACAATCATAGAACTATAAAATTCTCCCCCTTTTTTGTTATCAACAAAAAGGTAGAGAATCATAAACATTCATTCAAATTTCATTCATTCATTGAAATAAGGAAATAGAGAATTCATTTCATTAAAGGTCTAATACATCAAAATGTTCAGTACATTGATTTCAAAATGAAAGCATAAAAACTTCAGTACAAAACAAGGATTGAAACTCTAGTAACTCAAAAATGAGTTCTTACAATTCTAGTTAAATGATCACTATATTTTTCATTCCTTCAGATTGAATTTTTACATAATCCTTGAGTTTTCATCAACAAAGGTGCACGCACTCTGAATTTGTCTTGAAGCTCTGCGTTGCACTTGGCATATGTCTCTCCATCTCCGCATATATCCTTAAGTTCTTCAAAATATTTTTGAGATCACCACTTAAGGATGCCGAAGAAGAGCTGAGAGTGGACTCAATCTTAGAGATACGATCATCAAGAGAATAAAGTCTCTCAAATTCATAAATTTATTCTCAAATTCAGTTTTAAGTTTATCAGATTGATCTCAAATAAGCTTTGAGTTGCATAATTGTTGATCTGAAAACTAGCAGAAGATGAAGCTGAACAAAAGTGGAGCTGGGGCTGGAGCAGAGGCAGAAATCAAAGGACTCGGAGGTGCAGGTGAAGGATGTCTAACAGAGGGTCCTGCAGCCTCAGTATCTGTAGCTCTATCTTCTGTCACTCCTTTCCTTTCCCATTTTCCATTCTTTTTGATAAACCCATCCGATGAATTGTTGCCAGGCTATAAAAATCAGTGTGTCTTAATTCTTCATAGGTTCATTATCAGAAATCACACACCTTGGCTTCGAAAAATCATTGTAAGGATCATCCCATAGGCAGACTAGATTTCTTTTCCCTCCACAATCTGCTATGTACCATAGAATCATGCTGGGAAGATTGATAGGCTTGCCTGTCACTATGGCATCCATTACAAAACATCTCTCTCAGAAACATAGTCAAATCTACCAGTTTTAGGAAAGAGAATCCTACTGCAAATATTGTGTAAATCTCAATTCTAAAGAAAGCTGATTAGCAAAGACTCTTCAAATCCAACCACATCCCGGTTTAATAATCTGATAAAGCTGGGGCGCGGTCATCAGAAGAAAAGGTGGAAGGTGCCAGACAAGGGTAATTCCAATAATCTAGATAAGAATCTCAGCAGTAACAGATAGCCTGACTCCTCTCACATTGCTACTAAGCCCATGGTCTCCTCTAGACAAATTCTTGTAAAATTCTTTAACCAAAGAGGGATAGTCGGGCACTCCAGAGAACAAATTTTCTCCCAACCCATCTCGATTAGTTGTCTCCCAACAAGAATCCCTCATTCTCAAACAATTCAAAATCCACCTTCCTACCAGTGTAATGATCCTATCCGCTAGACGATCTACCTGGGAGAAGTGGCAGCAGGAGAGCAGTCGGAGTAGAAGCAGATGAAGTGGAGTCCGGCTTGGAGAAGGCTCACGCACGGGACGCTTCACCGTTTTCTCACGGCCGCTTTCGCTTGATGCCGCCCGCCACAAGACTAGATCCTCTAGTTTTGGGTGCCATTTGATGATTGGAGGTGATAATCAGGGATTATTGGAAGTTTGGAAGGTTTGGAGTGGAGAGAGTATTTTGAAGATTGGGTCGAATGAAATGAGCGGCGAGTCGACTCTGCCCTAGAAAATCAATTGGGACCACCTCGAGTCGGCTCGCGCAAACTGTCGACTCGGCACAGACACAGAAATCCCGACATGGAGTCGACTCGCGCCAGAGAGGGGTCGACTCCGAGTTTCAGTTGAAACAGAGTCGACTCCGATACGCATCGAGTCGGCTCCGAGACCATTTCAGACCAAAAACATGAAATTTCTGAAATGTGTCCGAAAATGATCATAAAAATTGATAAATAATCATTGGATATGAGTGAATCAATTAGATATGAATTCTAGATAAGATTTCCTTAAGGATTGAGGATTTGAAAGAATCTTAGATAAAATTTCCTTAGGGGTTTCAAATTCATTCTAAAGGATCACAAATACCTAACTCTCCTCTAAGATAACAAAATCTTTCTTCATTTAAAGGTTTAGTGAATATGTCAGCTAATTGTTCTTCAGTGTTTACATAATCAAGACAAATTTCATTATTAGCTACATGTTCTCTTATAAAATGATATCTAATTTCTATGTGTTTAGTTCTTGAATGTTGAATTGGATTTTTAGTTAATTGATTGCGCTAGTGTTATCACATCTTATGGGTGTTTTATCAAGTGTGATACCATAGTCTTCAAGTTGTCGCTTAATCCATAGGATTTGCGCACAGCAACTTCCAGCTGCTACATATTCAGCTTCAGTAGTTGATAATGCAACTGAATTTTGCTTTTTGCTAAACCATGTGATTAAGTTACTTCCTAAGAAATGGCATGCACCACTTGTGCTTTTTCTATCTAATTTACATCCAGCATAATCAGAATCTGAATATGCAATTAGGTTTAATGTGGAGTCTCTAGAATACCATAAACCTACATTTTTTGTTCCACTTACATATCTTAGTATTCTTTTAACAGCTATTAAATGTGATTCTTTAGGTTCAGATTGAAATCTAGCACATAAACATACTGAAAACATAATATCTGGTCTACTTGCTGTTAAATAAAGAAGGGATCCGATTATACCTCGATAATACTTTTGGTCAACCTTTTTACCTTCTTCATCTTTGTCCAGCTTGCATGAAGGACTCATTGGAGTTCCGAGGGGTTTCATTGTTCCATACCAAACTTTTTGAGTAGTTCTCTTGTGTATTTGGTTTGGTTGATAAAGATTCCCTCTTTGCTTTGTTTGATCTGGAGTCCAAGGAAGAAGTTGAGTTCTCCCATCATGCTCATCTCGAATTCTCCCTGCATCAACTTTGCAAATTCTTGACAAAGAGAATCGTTAGTAGCACCAAAAATAATGTCATCTACGTATATTTGTACTACAAGTAAATCTTTACTTTTTCTTTTCAAAAACAAAGTTTTATCAACATTTCCTCTTGTAAAATCATTTTCTATTAAGAATTTACTTAACCTATCATACCAAGCTCTAGGTGCTTGTTTCAAACCATATAAAGCTTTGTGCAATTTAAAAACGTGATTTGAAAATTCGTGATCTTCAAAACCTGGTGGTTGTTCTACATAAACTTCTTCATTTATAAATCCATTTAAAAATGCGCTTTTTACATCCATTTGAAATAAGTTAAAATTCATATGACATGCAAATGCAAGTAATAGCCTAATGGCTTCTAATCTAGCTACAGGTGCAAAGGTTTCATCAAAATCAATACCTTCCTCTTGATTATATCCTTTAGCAACCAATCTAGCTTTGTTTCTAATTACTATGCCATTTTCATCTAGTTTATTTCTAAAAACCCATTTTGATCCTATTACTGAATGATTTTTAGGTCTTTCAACTAAAGTCCAAACATTATTTCTTGTAAATTGATTTAGTTCTTCTTGCATTGCTAACATCCAATTATTATCTTTTTCAGCTTCTTCTATAGTTTTAGGTTCAATTTGTGATACAAATGCAAGATGATTACTAATATTTCTCATGTATGATCTAGTTCTTATTCCTTGAGATGGATCGCCTATAATCAATTCCTTAGGATGACTATGAGCATATCTCCAGTCTCTTGGAAGATCTACATCATTATGATCAATATTGACATCATCGTCCTTATGTGAATCATCATCTTTAGCTTCTTGCTCATGATCAGAAGATACTTCAATATTAAGTTTTTCAAGATCTTTTTCAATTATGTTTGTATCTTCCTCATCATCAATCTTTTCAGATCTAGTGCTAAAGATTCATCGAAAACTATGAATGGATTCTTCAACTACTAAGGTTTTCTTGTTAAAGATTCTATAAGCTTTACTAGTTGTTGAATAACCTAAAAAATTCCTTCATCAGATTTAGCATCAAATTTTCCTAAGTTGTTTTTACCATTATTATGAATGAAACATTTACATCCAAATGCATGAAAGTATTTTATATTTGGTTTTCTTTCATTCCATAATTCATAAGGTGTTTTCTTTAATATTGGTCTTATTAAAGCTCTATTTAAGATGTAACATGCTGTGTTAATTGCTTCCGCCCAAAAATACTTTGGTAAGTTGCTTTCGCATAGCATGGTACGGGCCATGTCTTCTAGAGTCCTATTTTTCCTTTCAACTACACCATTTTGCTGTGGAGTCCTAGGGGCTGAAAAATTATGATTAATTCCATTTTCAGTGCAAAAACTTTCAAATAGTGATTTTCAAATTCTGTTCCATGATCACTTCTTAGAGATACTATAGTAGTGTTTTTCTCATTTGTGACTTTCTTGAAGAATTTCAGGAATATCGAGAAAGTCTCATCTTTGTGAGCTAAAAACATTACCCAAGTATATCTAGAATAATCATCTACAATCACTAGACCATATTTCTTTCCTCCTAGACTTGTGGTTCTAGTTGGTCCGAAAAGATCCATGTGAAGTAGCTCTAGTGCCCTAGAAGTTGAAACAATGTTTTTAGATTTGAAAGAACTTCTAGTTTGTTTTCCAAATTGACATGCATCACATATTTTATTATTTTCAAAATCTAGTTTAGGTAATCCTTTAACTAAATCCATTTTAATTAGTTTTGAAATAAGGTGTGTGCTTGCATGACCTAATCTACGATGCCACAACCAACTAATTTCATTTATGTTAGCATTGTCAGCAATTAAGCAATGATCACTCAAAGATAATTTTTCTAGATCAACTAAGTAAACATTGCCATGTCTATAACCAGTAAATACAATGCTATCATCAATAGAATTAGTTACAGTGCATACAGAAGATTTAAATGAAACATTAAAGTTTTTATCACATAATTGACTTATACTTATTAGATTATGCTTCAAACCATCAACATAAAGTACATTATCAATAAATATAGATGGAGTTATGCGAACTTTACCAAGGCCCATAATTTGACCTTTACCGTTATCGCCAAACGTCACAACTCCACCTTTCTTTTCTTCTAGGGTGATGAATTCATCTTTGTCACCCGTCATATGTCTTGAGCAGCCACTATCAAGGTACCACTTTTTCTTTGATCTTTTGGCTACAAGACATTCCTGCAACATAATTTAAACTTTATGTTTAGGTACCCAAGCTTTCTTGGGTCCTTCATGGTTAGCAGCAACAAAAATTGTTCCTTTCGGAACCCATATTTTCTTAGCTTTAACATTTAACTTGTTGTTATTATTTAACGTTTTGCATTCAAATGATTTATGACCTTTTTCATTACATTTGAAACAAGTTATATTACTTTGGTTGGCTTTTATAAAAATATTCTTTAAAGATTTTTGTTTCCTTAATGTGTTATATCCTAAACCTGCTTTGTCAAAAACAGCTTTTTGACTATCTAAGATCATGTTAAGTTTAGTTGAACTTAAGGTGAATTTCTCAACAATGTCTTTATATTTTTTAACATCTTTCTTAAGAGAGTCATTTTCTTTAACTTGCTGTTCTTTTTCTAAAGCTAAAGTTTCTAATTGATCTTTTAAATCTTTTGTTGAGTTTTTAGTTTCAGATTTTAACAAATCTATTTCTTGATTAAGATTATCTCTTTCTTTGCTAAGTTCTTCTTTTTCATTAGTTAAGTTCTTAACTTCTAAAGCTAATTCATTTTTACTTTTAGCTAAGCTAATATTCATTTTTCAAAAACTTATACTTCTTTTTCAAGGATTTAAAATCAATCATAAGTTCATTGAAAGCCTCAAACATTTCATCAAATGTAAATTCATCATTTGAGTTTTCAGAACTTACCTCATTGTCGTTGTCGTCGTCGTTGGCCATGAAGCAGATATTAGCAACTTCTTTTTGTTCTTCTTCTTCGGAAGAAGACTCTTCACTATCAGTCCAAGTTGCCATGTAGGCCTTTTTCTTTTTCTTGTAGGCCTTCTTAAGTAAAGGACAGTCATATCTAAAATGCCCTGGCTTTTTTACATTCATAACATACTAAGGGCTCTTTCTCTTTGTCCTTTTTCTTTTCTTATCTTTTCTTTTTCTCCTTCCATTTTTGAAACAAATCTCTTTTTGTGGAAGGGCCTCCTTCTTTGCATAAATTTCTTGAATTTCCTTGCAAGGAGGGCTGTCTCATCATCATCATCCTCTTCATCATCGCTGCTGCTTATTTCCTTTTCTGCAGCTTTGAGGGCGATGGTCTTCTTTTTGACTCATCCTCATTGACATGTTGTTTCACTTGAAGCTCATGAGTCATCAGGAACCTAGAAGCTCTTCCAATGGTAGATGTTCAGATCTTTGGCTTCTTGTATGGCGGTCACCTTGGCTTCCCAAGTCTTGGAAGTGACCTAAGATTTTGCGAACAAGCTCAGCATTAGTATAAACTTTTCCAAGACTTTTTAAACCATTCACAATATCAGTGAATCTAGTGAACATGCATGTGATGGTTTCATTTTGTTCCATAGTAAATAATTCATATTTATGAACCAAAATATTTATCTTTGATTCTTTTACTTGGTTTGTTCCTTCATGAGTAATTTCCAACCTATCCCAAATTTCTTTTGCGGAATTACAAGTTGAGATTCGGTTGAATTCATTTGAGTCTAAGGAACAATATAAAATATTAATGGCCTTAGCATTTAGTTGTGCCATTCTCCTATCATTATCATTCCAATCCCTTTCGGGCTTTAGGAACAATAGTGCCATCAATAAGGTGTGTGGGTGTACTAGGTCCATTTATTATTACTCCCCACAATTCATAGTCAGAAGCTTGAATGAATATTCTCATTCTAGCTTTCCAATATGAATAGTTGGTTCCATTAAATAAAGGAGGTCGATTCGTAGAATGACCTTCAGCAAAACTTGAACCAATTTGTGTTGCCATATGGATCTTTAGCCCTTGATCGTGAGATCAAATTCTAAATGAGCACTTGCTCTGATACCAATTGTTGGCCCAGATGGCAACCCAAGAGGGGGGGGGGTGAATTGGGTTCTTAAAAATTTAAGACTTTTTAACTTTAAACTGATTAGCTCAAGATGTGCAAGTGAGTGAAATTAACTAAAAGCAATGCACAAGCAATTAATAAAGAGATAGAGAGAGAGAAAATATAGCACGGCAAACACAAGATAATTTTATAGTGGTTCGGTGCAACCAACACCTACGTCCACTCCCAAGATTCACTTGGGTCCACACTATAATCTCTAGATTACAGCCGAGTTGTTTTCCAAGCTCACAACTCAAACTTGTTGTTTTCCGGGTGCACAACGAACCCAGCTGGTTTTAACTCGGGCTTACCAGCACAAAACCCTACACGTTGTTTTTCACGGGCTCACAACTAACCCAACACAAGCACTCCGCTTGTAACGAGGTATACCAACCTCCACTGATTCAATCCACTGATTGAATCAGCAAACAATAAAATAAGTGTTTGAACAATGAAAGCTCCCCTTGAGCAAATATACAAATGAAGTACAAAAAATAAAAGGTTAGAAAAGCCTGATAAGATTGCAGATGGTATGGCTTGGCTTTCTTCCTTCTTCTCTTTAACTCCTCTTGAAGTGTTGAATCACGCCTCAGCAAGATTCTTGACCGTTGAAGACTTTGGAGTTGAGATGAAGCTTTTTCTCTTTTTTGAAAGAAAATCCTCCGATTTGATCTTTGAAATGCTCTTGGATTTTCTTTTGACTTTTGTGGATTGAAGATCTGGAGCAGACGAAACTTCCTCTTGGATTTCACTCCTTTTGAATCACTCTCCTTTGAGCTAGAAGATTTTTCCAATATGCTCTGTTTTTCCCTCTTTTCAAAGATATTCTTTTCTCTCTTTTTGATTTTCATTTTTTGATTTGAAAAGAGCTCCTCTATTTATAGAATCTGCAAAAATATATCCGTTAGAGACAAGGAAAAATAGCCGTTATTCAAAAATCTTACCGTTGGAGGCTGATGTGTCATCGTTAAAAATCGCGCCCAGATTTGCTGGAGTCGACTCATGCTTTTCCCGAGTCGGCTCGAGCTCGTCTTACCAAAAATAGAAATATTTAAAAGGTTAGGGGTCGACTCGCGAAATAAAGTGTCGACTCCTGAAAGTCGGGAGTCGACTCGAGAAAGGCTTGGGGTCGACTCGCGAAGTGCTCAGAAAAATACTCTTCTGGTGTCTGAGCGGAGTCGACTCGCACAGTCAGGAGTCGGCTCGACAGAATCAGGGGTCGACTCGACAATTTCGTGGGTCGACTCGACACAGATGCACATTTCTGTACACTGAGCGAGTCGACTCTGAAACTCAGGAGTCGGCTCCGGAACGTATCAAAAATCAGAAACTTTTCTGATTGACATTAAAATCATTCCAAATTCATTTTAATTCATTGTTTTGACTTGAATACAATAAAATTGACATTTAGAGTTGATTCAAGAACTATTCCAAAAACTCATTGATTAAAACATGAATTATAACATTTCTTTTCGAAAGTTTGAATATTAAGCTTAAAGTCACTTTCAAAATTGATTAAAGTTAAACTTGAGCATTTCATTGATAGTTCAAAATAAATTTGTTGCTCATTTACATAAACTCATTACATCCTTTAATAAACTCAATGGCTTTTAGTAATCATCAAAATCAAAAGGATTGGATCATATAATTTTTCTATAATCTTCCAACAATAAGTCTACTTGATAATCAAAATCAAGAGTCAAATCAAGTTCTGGTTCGAATCTAATGTCAAGGTAAGATTGCAGACATTAGAGTCGACACATGGAATTGCAGAGTCGACTTCAGAAAATGGCACAGACTTAGAGTCGACTCCGGGACTGTTAGACCCGACTCCAATAGAAAAGACAGAACGATGGTTTTTCAGGCCACGACTTAGAGTCAACTCCCAGACTGTTAGAGTCGACTCAAGAAGAATTTTGTGTCGACCCCAGAAAAGTTAGAGACGACTCCAGATCGAGCGGATTAAAGAATTTTGAGTTAGAGCCGACTCCAGAATGTCAGACACGGCTCCAGAACTGTCAGAACAACTCTAAACTTTATCTTTATCTATTTTAATCCCAACGGCTATTGTTATTTATGGATCTAATCCTTCTTACACTTGCTTCTAACGGATAGTTTCAAACGATTTGTGGATTAATCGGTATCTATAAGAAGAGGGTTTGTTGCATCCCAAAAAGAAGACAAGAGAGGCAAAAAGAAAAGAATAGAGAAAATCTTTGAGATCTATTAGAAAAGAAAAGATAAAAAACTTGTAAGGAAAGATCTTACTGATTCCCCAAAAGAAGAGAGAGAGTTCCAAGCCTTTGCTGTTCTATTTAGAAGAAATCTCAAGAGAAGGAAGAAGCCCTAGTTTTTCTGATCTTCTGAGTCTCAAGAGCATCTTGAAGGAAGATCCATTCAAAGGAAGATCCATTCAAAGGAAGAGAAGGAAGAAGCCACCAAGATCTGCGAATCAGGCTTTGATTCCTACTCTCTTATTATTGTTTCATTATTGTATATTTGTTCATTGAAGGAGTTGTTTTTCTTGTAAAAATAAATACTGTTTGTTGGGTCAATCTGGTGATTGATTCAGTTGAGGCTGTTAGCCTTGTGCAAGCATTAGCTTGTGGTGATAGGTTTTGTGCTGGTGAGCCTTGAAAACCAGCTGGGTTCGTTGTGCACCCGGGAAAACAACAAGTTCGAGTTGTAAGCTTGGAAAACAACTCTGCCGTAATCAGTTTGATTATAGTGTGGACCCAAGAGGTACTTGGGAGTGGACGTAGGTGTAGGTACACCGAACCACTATAAAATCTCCTGTGTTTGCCATGATTGTCTCTTTATCTTCAACTCTCTATTTGTGGTTGTTCAGTTTTAATTTGTGAATCTAAGTTTTTATTTCCGCTGGGGGTTATCTTTCAAAAGAGTTTAAATTTTTAAAAAACCCAATTCACCCCCGCTCTTGGGTTGCTATCTGGACCAACACCGAGGTTCCTTTAACTGGGGCCGAAGCATCCGAGGCCTTGCAGGCTAAAGTTCTGATGGAGAAAGCCAAGTGGATGGCGATTCCTCAGGCCGAAGTTCCTCAAGCCGACTCTTCGGCTATGAGTTCTCTTGTCCACAGCCCATAGGTGGATGACATGCTCACCGCCTTGATGCGGTCTGTACTGCGCGCGGGGGGGGGGGGGGGGGTTCCTCGACGGACGAGCCTGCAGTCGAGGATATCATTGATGCAGCTTTTGATCGGCTCGATGCACCAAAGGATGTTTACCTTCTCCCCGAAATTAATAACTCTACTCTTATGAAGATTGCTTCAAACTACGCCTCCCGGGTAAGTTATTGTACCGAGGTTGTAATTCTTAGTTGGTCGGTTCGACCGTAGTTTCTTACTTGTGCTTTTTCTGCAGAATGCCTTGATTACGAGGGCGCTGAATTGGTGCTTAGATTTGGCCACGAGGGCTTGCGCTCAGGCCAGGAGGGAGGCGGCCAACCTTCGGATAAGGGTGGACTCAACCAGTCGGCTCTCTAGGGCCCTGGCGTCCGTTCAGGTGGACCTCGAGAAGATGATTGAGTCCTACCGAGCCACCACCGAGAGGGCATCTTGGTTCGAGTCTCAAGTCAAAGAGCTTCAGGTTTTCATGAATAGTCGGATAAGGCTTGTCTGGAGTTAGCACAGATCAAGTCTAAGCATGCCGATGAAGTTAAAGCTTGCAGCTGTATTTTGACAAAAGGTGGGACCAGCTGAAGAATAGTCATGCCGAGGAGAAGAATAGTTGGAGTAGGAGGCTCAAAGAGGAGGAGCACAGGTGCCGGTGGCAGCAGGATTAGCTTGCTAGTCTGAATAAGAAACTTACCGATAGGGAAGATCAGCTAAAATGGTAGCATGACCAGATTGCCGGCTCACCGCTGATCTCAATAAATCTCAGTGGGAAATCGAGGACAAACAATCCCGAATCGAGGACCTCAAGGAGGGTCTTCATCAGAGCAAGGTGGCCAAATCGAAGGCCCTCGAGAGGGTTCATGAGCTGAATGAGAAAATAGCTCGACAGGAGGAAGAGGTATAGTCGTCTCCTCGTTTACTTGTTTCTGGTGCTTTTTCTTTTGATTATGGCTTCAAACGACCTGATGTTTGTAGATAGGCAAGATCGAGCTCAAGACGCAGGAGCAAGTCAAGGCCTTGAAGGTGGAACTGGCCTCAAGTCACCAAATGAGCTCCGAGCTTGGAAATCAGTTGGCTGAAACTAATAATCAAATTACCTCAGCTATGGAGGAGTACAAAGGTTCTATTCAATTTTTCGAGGAGCGTAAAGAGGCTTGTGCTGATGCATTCAGGTTCGGCGAAGAGAAAACTCAGGCGAAGATCTCTCGAGTGTATCCCGAGTTGGATTTATCTTTTCTGAAGGCTGAGCTATTTGATACTCGTACCCCGAGGGCCAAAGAAGTGGAAAATGGAGACATCTCAGACATTGACCTTGATGCCATCCTGGGCCCTAATGAGGCCATGGCTCCTGAAGAATGCCCTTAGCCTGCTATTGAAGAACCCGAGATTTCTCTTCCAACAACATTTGAAGTGGGTGAAGCAAGTCAAGTCCTCTCGGATGTTACCGAGGAGGTTCCTAGGACTGGCCTGAACCCTGATTCTTAAGGGCTGCTTATGTATTTTTGCTTTTTCAACTTGTAATTCGACAAAAATTTAATGAATGATTATTTGTCTTATTGCTTTGGTCATTGTTTTTTCGAACGACCTTTTTACTGGAGTTCCTCTGATCGTAAACAAAATGCACTTTTAGGTTGGATTGCCCTTAAGGGTTCCGAATTGAAGATTCTGCCAGATCGACTAGTTTTACTTATGCATAAAATCGTTCGGTTTTGCCGTGGAACGTAACTCCGACTTTGCCTTGGTTGGGGCCGAGGCTAGGTGAGTGCAAGCCAACTTAGTTTGCCGAGGCACAAAATGGTTCGGCGTGAAATGACCGAGGACAGTGCAAATACCTTGGCTGAGGCCGAGGTTAGATAGCTCGGTTTGTCTGAAGCAAAAAGTTGGTACGTTTTTTGCCAAGGCGTATAAAACGGCTTTGCCAAAGGACGCTTTATTTCCGCTTAAGGAATTTATCCCGTTGGCCTTTTCCAATGCGGGTCTCTTTAACGTATGCGATAAGTACTCGATCGCCATTGGGCAGCATCGTTTTCGAAAGGGGATTTCCCAGGCCTACCCATATCTCAAGGACCTATGGTTGGTTTCCTGCATTTAAGGCTCTTGATTCAAGATCAGAAGAAAATCTTCGTCTTTCGTCATGGCCTGGGAGGCACATCCGGTGCGCTTTGGAAAGTGCCCTTTTCTTTTGATCTACCACGTGGTAGCGTGGCCAGGGCGTTTCAAATTCCGGGGCTCCCTTCTTTAATGACTGCCCCTAGTTTGCTTGCCTATAAAATGGGGAGAGCGGGCCGTGTTAGGCTATCTCCCAAGACCTTCTCTTTCAGTGAGTTGTAAGGGCTTTCATGATGCCTGTTTCATCGAGAGCGGAGAGATCAAGCTTCCCTTTTGAAAGCTTGTTCGTCCCAAATAGCTAGGGTGATGGAGAAGCTGCTGAAGAGCAGGCAGTCCTCAAGGAAGGAATTCTCGAAGGTCATATAAAGAGCGCACGGGATGCCCGCAGAGGTCATATGGGGAGCGCACATATGTGCTTCCTGTGTGGCCTTTGTCACTTGCCATGGGGACCACAGGAAACGCAAAGCATACATATTCGCCATGGAAGACATGGGACTTACCTCCTTCCTCAATTTGGATCCCTCAGTTCATCCGCCTGAGGAATCTTTTTCCATATGAAGAGGGAGGAGAGTGGTGGTGGTCTACTGGTCCCCTGTCTATGTTGTTAGGCAGTGGCTAGCAGCCCAGCATCCCACTTGAGGGAGGAGGCATCCTCGGCATCAGCATCCATAGGTCTTTGACTTGGTTAGGATCCCTTAATGTATTCGTCCTAGGGATTCGTGGATGGCCTACTTTGCTTTTTGGCATTAACCAGTGGCCAAATGGAGCTGATTGGTTTTTCTGATTTCTGGGGTCGGATGTAGAAACATTGTTATCGATCGAAGCTGCTCAGCCGAGCTTTTATTTTATCTTTATTTCCTGTGCTGTGATGCACTTGTAATGCCTCTCAGGAGGTTGTAATTTTTCATCAATAAAGAAAGTTCTTATTCTTTCTTCTTCGGCTGCTTGTTTCTTTTCTTGATCTGGCTGTGCTAAAAGCCGTTCTACTTGTGTTATGCTTGTCGGATTATAGCATAGCTTAAAGATCTAGCGACGTACGTCTTTGCTGCTTTATTTTTGTTAAGCATAATATTCAGTCCTCTGCGAAGGAAGTGTTCACCTCTGTTTATGCCAGAGGGAGGCCTGGGCGGCCCTGTGAACTTATGATGTATATGATCCTACTTGAGGGGATGAAATAACTTCCATAATCTTGCAGGTAGATGGAGGAAGGTTACTTACCTCTGCTGAAGTATAATAGGATGCCTTAGTCGCACCAGAGTGTTTGAGAAATCACTCAATCAGGCTGAAGCTTTAGAACTATATCACTCGGTTTGGCCGAGGCTTCGGATATCATTCAAAAATATATCACTCGGTTTGGCTGAGGCTTCGGAGATCATTCAGAAATACATCACTCGGTTTGGCCGAGGCTTCGGAGATTGTTCAGAAATATATCACTCGGTTTGGCTGAGGCTTTAAGATTATATTTTACTTGGTGCAGCCAAGGTACGGAGACTATCACTCGGCTTGGTCGAGGCTTTAAGATTATGTTTTACTTGACGCTGCCAAGGTACGGAGACTGTCACTCGACTTGGCCGAGGCTTCAAGATTATATTTTACTTGGCATTTCCAAGGTACGGTGATCGCTCGGCCCAGTCGAGGATTTAAGATTATATTTTACTTGGCGCTGCCAAGGTACAGAGACCATCACTCGGCTTGGCCGAGGCTTCAAGATTATATTTTACTTGGCGCAGCCAAGGTACGAAGCTCTCTCGGCCCAGCCGAGGTTTGTCAAATATATTTTACTTGGCGCGGCCAAGGTACAGAGATCGCTCGGCCCAGCCGAGGATTTAAGATTATATTTTACTTGGCGCTGCCAAGGTACGGAGACCGTCACTCGGCTTGGCCGAGGCTTCAAGATTATATTTTACTTAGCGCGGCCAAGGTACGAAGCTCTCTTGGCCCAGCCAAGGTTTGTCAAATATATTTTACTTGGCACGGCCAAGGTACAGAGATCGCTCAGTCCAACTGAGGATTTAAGATTATATTTTACTTGGTGCTGCCAAGGTACAGAGACCATCACTCGGCTTGGCCGAGGCTTCAAGATTATATTTTACTTGGCGCAGCCAAGGTACGAAGCTCTCTCGGCCCAGCCGAGGTTTGTCAAATATATTTTACTTGATGCAGCCAAGGTACAGAGATCGCTCGGCCCAGCCGAGGATTTAAGATTATATTTTACTTGGCGCTGCCAAGGTACGGAGACCGTCACTCGGCTTGGCTGAGGCTTTAAGATTATATTTTACTTGGCGCTGCCAAGGTACAGAGACCATCACTCGGCTTGGCCGATGCTTCAAGATTATATTTTACTTGGTGCAGCCAAGGTATGAAGCTCTCTCGGCCCAGCCGAGGTTTGTCAAATATATTTTACTTGGCACGGCCAAGGTACAAAGATCGCTTGGCCCAGCCGAGGATTTAAGATTATATTTTACTTGGCGCTGCCAAGGTACGGAGACCATCACTCGGCTTGGCCGAGGCTTCAAGATTATATTTTACTTAGCGCGGCCAAGGTACGAAGCTCTCTTGGCCCAGCCAAGGTTTGTTAAATATATTTTACTTGATGCGGCCAAGGTCGGAGATCGCTCGGCCCAACCGAGGATTTAAGATTATATTTTACTTGGCGCTGCCAAGGTACAGAGACCATCACTCGGCTTGGCCGAGGCTTCAAGATTATATTTTACTTGGCGCAGCCAAGGTACGAAGCTCTCTCGCCCAGCCGAGGTTTGTCAAATATATTTTACTTGGCGCGGCCAAGGTACAGAGATCGCTCGGCCCAACCGAGGATTTAAGATTATATTTTACTTGGCACTGCCAAGGTACAGAGACCGTCACTCGGCTTGGCCGAGGCTTTAAGATTATATTTTACTTGGCACGGCCAAGGTATGAAGCTCTCTCGTCCCAGCCGAGATTTGTCAAATATATTTTACTTGGCATGGCCTAGGTACGGAGATTGCTCGGTCCGACCAAGGATTTAAGATTATATTTTACTTGGTGCGGCCAAGGTACGAAGCTCTCTCGGCCCAGCCGAGGTTTGTCAAATATATTTTACTTGGCATGGCCAAGGTACGGAGATCGCTCGGCCTAGCTGAGGATTTAATGTATAGCAAGATCTGTTTCTCATTGCAGCTTTCAAGGAGAGTTATAAAAATTTTGTGAGTCTTTGAGAGTTAAATTTAATTCAATGAACAGAATGAGTTCAGTAAGAACATACTTTTACTGATGATTTGCGCGGAGATTATCCGAGTTCCATGTTCGAGGAATAGATTTCCTATCCAAATCTTGGAGTTTGTAGGTGCCGGGTCTGATTACTTTCGTCACTTGGTAGGGACCTTCCCAATTCAGGAACAATTTTCCTTGCTCTAGTGGCTTCGAGATGGATGCCTTTCGAAGCACCAGATCGTCGGGAAGGAAAACTTTCCTCGGACCCTAGTGGAGTGATAGCGAGCTACTCTTTGCTGGTAGGCAGTCATCTGGATTCGGGCCTTCTCCCTGACTTCTTCTATTAAGTCAAGATTAGTTCGGAGCTGCTCATCATTAGATTCTTCTGAATAGCCTTCCACACGAGGGGAGGGGAGTCCGACTTCCACAGGGATGATAGCCTCTGTGCCAAAAGCCATCTTGAATGGGGTTTGCCCTATGGATACTCTTTCAGTAGTTCGGTATGCCCACAACACATGGTGGAGTTCCTCGATCTATATGGCTTGCGCCTGGTTGAGCCAAGCTTTGATTCCCTGCAAGAGAGTTCGGTTGGTTACCTCGGCTTCTCCATTAGCTTGAGGATGTCCGACCGATGTCAGGTGATGGAGAATGCCACACGAAGTCTTTAGCATGGGCTTTGGTTATCTGGGCGACTACTTCGGCTTTAACCCACTTAGTGAAATAATTAATTGCAACAAATAAGAACTTCCTTTGCCCCATTGCGAGGGGAAAGGGCCAAGAATATCCATTCCCCACTTGGCAAAGGGACAAGGGGATGACATGGAAGTCAGGTGCGCCGAGAGGAGCCTCTGAACATTTGAGTGCCTCTAGCATGAATCACAAGCTCAAACAAGGCCATCGTCGTCTTTTTGCATCATCGACCAATAATACCCTTGGTGCAACACTTTGTGGCATAGGGCTCGACCACCGAGGTGATTGCCGTAGATGCCTTCGTGGACCTCCCGAAGAGCATAATCAGCCTTTGTTAGTCGAAGGCATTTGAGCAGCGGCATTGAGAAGGACCGCTTGTATAGCCGGTCATCAATCAGGACATAATGAGATGATTACATTTTCAGCTTCCTTGCTTCCTTTCTATCAATGGGCAGCAACCCTTCTTTAAGGTACTTGTGCAGGGGTCCATCCAGGATGGTTTGGTGTCGACCTGCATCATCTGGTCAGCATCGGCAATGCTGGGCTTCTCCAGGATCTCCAAGTGAAATTTTCACTCGAGATCCATTGACTCCGTAGTTGTCAGGCGGGACAGAAGGTCGGCATGCACATTTTCAGTCCTTGGGATCTGGACAATTTTAAATTCATCAAAATAGGAGGATAGGTCGCGCACCTTTTGGAGATACCAAATCATACTCGGCTCTCGAGCCTCAAATTCTCCCTGCACCTGGCCGGCCACCAACTGAGAGTCGATGTAGGCGATTAGCTTATTGACCTTAAGCTCGTGGGCGATTCGGAGTCTACAAGCAGGGCTTCATACTTTGCTTCATTGTTTGAAGCCGGGAAGGAGAAGCAGATGCCGTATTCGAAAGTTGCACCCTCCGAACTGGTAAGGACCAGGCCGGCACTAGAACCGCCCGCGCTGAAGGATCCATCGGCGTGAAGCAATCATGGGGCGCTGGGCTTTGGTTGTCCGGAGGTATCCGAAGCAGAGCCATCTTCGGGTATGGTGCATTCGAGGAGAAAATCCACTAGGACCTGGGCTTTAATGGCTGGACGAGGCTGATACTGGATGTCATGCTTGCTCAGCTCGATAGCCCATTTGGTCATTCTTTCTGATGCTTCTGGATGATGGATAATTGCCTTGAGGGGTTGGTCAGTCAGGACAATGACAGTGTGCTTGGAAGTATGGCTGCAGCTTTCGGACCGATGTCACCAGGTCTAGGACCACCTTCTCGACTCAAGTGTACCTCATTTCAGCATCTTTGAGTAGTTTGCTGACATAATAAACAGATTTTTGGACTTTGTTCTCCTCTCTGGTTAGCACCGAGCCAACAACATTTTTGAAAATCACCAAGTATAGGTTCAGCACTTCCCTTGGCTTCGGGCTATTGAGGAGGGGCAGTGAGCCGAGGTATTTCTTGAGATCTTCAAAGGACTTCTAGCAATATGGGGTCCATTGGAAGTTTTTGGCCAACCGAAGCACTTTGAAGAAAGGAAGGCATTTCTTGGCCGACCGAGCAATGAAGCGGCTGAGGGCTGCTATTCTCCCAGTGAGGCGTTGCACGTCCTTGACTGACTCCGGTAGGGCCATTTGCTGTAGTGCCTAAATTTTCTGGGGATTTGTCTCGATGCCTCGCTGAGAGACCATGAAGCCTAAAAATTTTCCAGAGTTGACCCCGAAGGCACATTTGGCAGGGTTGAGCTTCATTTGATACTCTCGAAGTGTAGCGAAGCTCTCCGCAAGGTTCTCGACGTGCTGGGATGCCTCCTTGCTCTTTACCAGCATATCATCAACATACACCTCCATGTTCCGACCGATCTCCATGTTCCGACCGATTTGCTCCTTGAAGACTTTGTTGATCAGCCTTTGGTAGGTGGCACCTGCATTTTTCAAACCAAAGGGCATAACTCGGTAGCAATAGATACCTCGGTCGGTGATGAAGGCAGTTTTCTCCTCGTCTTCGGGTGCCATTCGGATCTGGTTGTAGCCTGAGTAGGCATCCACAAAAGTCAGCATTTGATGGCCCGAAGTTGAATCCACAAGCTGGTCGATCTGTGAAAAAAGGAAGCTATCTTTTGGGCAGGCCTTATTGAGGTCAGTGAAGTCGATGCAGATCCTCCATTTGCCATTCGACTTTTTCACCATGACCACATTCGCCAGCCAATCGAGATAGTTAACCTTCCGGATGAATTTCGCTTTGATTAGTTTGTCCACTTCTTCTTTGATGGCTTTTTGGTGCTCGAAGGCGAAGCTCCTTTTCTTCTGCTTAATTGGCCGAAATGTCTCATCCACACTGAGGCGGTGGACCAGGATGTCTAGACTGATTCTGGGCATATCCGACGCGGACTAGGCGAAGACGTCATTCCTCCGAAGGAAATCGATCAATTCTTGCCGAAGCTTTCCTTCTAGCAGTGATTCGACCTTTATAGTTCGGTTGGGCTAGGTTTCATCGAGTGGTACCTCCTCCAGCTCTTCGGCTGGCTCTCCTCATTGCTCAGTGAAATCTTCCCGAAGGTCCAGCCCGTCCACCTCGGGCTTCCTGGACCAAAGGTCGGCGACAAAGCAATGTCGAGCTATGATCCGACTTACTTGAATAACCCCACTCCCCATTCGGTGGGGAACCTCATGGCGAGATGGGAAATGAAAATGATAGCCTTGAGAGATATTTGCCCTGGCCTACCGAGGATGGCATTGTAAGGAGACCGGAGCTTGGTCACGAGAAAATCCATGAGCGTGGTAGCCACGCGTGGCCAGGTGCCGGTTCAGACTGACAGAGTAACAACTCCTTCGGGGATTATGGAGTCACCTGTGAAGCCCACCAGGGTGGACTCCATGGGTCGAAGGCTTTTTGTCTAGAATTTCAATCTCACAAAGGCATCAAAGTACAGAACATTAACCGAGTTTCCACTCTCAACCAAGATACGGTGTACATCATAATTGTTCATATTCAAAGATACAACCAAGGCATCATCATGGGGGTACTGTACCTCCCAAAGGTTTTCATCAGAGAAAGTGAGCTCATCCACTCGAGCTTTCTTTGGCGAGTTTTCCTCCTCGCTCGGCCAAGAAGATGGGGAGCCGGTTGCCGTTATCACATTAGCATTGCCAATGACTGAGGGATTTGGTGGAGGAAGATGGCGAGGCTCGGGCTGGCGATTCTCCTCATTGTTTGGCTCAGGGGGCCCTTTGAACTGGTCCAGTCTGCCTCGCCGGATCAATCGCTCGATCTCGTTCTTGAGCTACCAACAGTTCTCGATATCATGTCCATAGTCTCGATGAAAGCAGTAGTACTTGGTCAGATCCCTCCAGGTCGCATTGCCTTGGAGAGGGAGAGGCCGAGGAATTTGTCCTCGATCTCCATCAGGATCCGCGCCCTTGGCACGGTGAGGGGGGTGTAGCGGTCGAACCTTCGAGCCAAACTCCGGGTTCGGTCTCGAGGCGGCGGCGGAGGAGCTCTATGGTGGCGAGGCGGGCTAACGCGGTGGTGGGCCCGTTGCTTATTCGAGCCCTTTGCCTCCTTCTTCTTCAGCTACTCAACTCGAGCTGATCTCCTTGATTCTTCCACCCTAGCATACTTATCCGCCAGAGACATCATGTCTGAAAGGCTCTTTGGGTAGTTAACTTCTAGAGCCAGGTAGAAGTCTCCTTCCTTCGACACCCCTCCCGCCAAGGCAGACATGGCTACCTCATGGTTGAGATGGTCGACTTTCAGGAGAGCCGTGTTGAAACAACCAAGATAACTTTTCAGGGACTCCCCCTCTCTCTGCTTGACCTCAGAGAGGAAATCGGATCTCCATCGCTGGCGATGGCTGCTGATGAACTGGCTGATGAGCAAACAGCTCAGTTCGTCAAAAGAATCAATAGAACATGGCTTCAGGTTATTGAACCAGGTTCGGGCAGATCCCCTTAGAGTGGAGGGGAAGGCTCGACACAGGATCGCATCCGACGCTCCATGGAACATCATGATGGATCTGAAGCTGCTCAGGTGATCGTCGGGATTGGTGGATCCATGGTATGGCTCGATGGTGGGGAGCTTAACATGAGGGGAAATCACTTCTCTCATGATCCTCTCGGAGAAGGGGACGCCCTTCTTCGCTTTCAGCTGAGACGGAGGGGCTTGTCTGACGGCGTCTAACTCCTGACGCCATTCTTGACGCATCTCCTGCATCTGCTGCCTGATCCCTTCATCCAGAGTGGTAGAAGGGATCGAGCGATGGAAAGATGGTAGCGGCATCGAATCTTGGGAAGACACAGGGGAGGTGGAACGGACCCGCCTAGATCTGAGCCGGCTCTTCCCTCTAGCTCATTGCGGTGCTGGCTTTGCTCTCGCGGGCTGGCGATGATGATCCGCTGCCTCCGACGGATTGGGAGAAGAGATCACTGGCAGAGTAGGGGCAGCGGCCTCTTCATGAAACTAAGGAGCAAGGATGGCAGGGCCAGGGATCGCCTGGAGCCCCTGGACCAACTGGGTCAAGGTTTGAACCTGCTGGACCAGAGTGGCAAACTGGTCCAACGTTACCACCCTTGCTGGTGGCGAAGGAGTTTCGACTGGCGGTGGTGGCGGAGGCACCACACTGATAACTGGGTCAGGCCTTCCAGAGACAGCCTAATCTTGAGCCTCAGATGTAGCTCTCTTTTGATTGGCCATTAGAGGATGCTTTTTCTAATTTTTTTAGTCTTGTCTCCTATATCACAAGTTTATGGGACTTGAGGCCCTTCCTCTAACGCCAATCTGTTGCCACAGAAATTCTTTCACTGACTCGGGTGTGCCTCTGGCTCCTGATCCGAATGCCGATCTTCATTGCCTCGGGACGGAACCTGCAAGACAGCTTGCGCACAGAGGGTGCTATGGGGGTTGCCCTCTGCGGAGGACCCTCTGACGCCCAAGTCAGTGGAGATTCACAGCAAACATATGTGAGGAGAAGACTCTCATAGAAGAGCTCCCCTAGATGGGTGTTCTCTCTCAAGAGCTCTAAGCTCAGATGGAGCTGTTCTTAGTGTGATAATGAGTGAAAATGAGTGAGTGTCCAAGCGTACGTACCTGAGAGGTTGGAGGGCAGTGGTATTTATAGGGGATCACCTGATTCCTTGGAAGCGTCATGAGGGGAGGTCCGAAAGTCATTATGACTCGAAGCGGATTCGAATCAAGTTTGTTATGAGGTCAGTAGGATCTGTATCTTGTTAGTTAGAGGATCGACGGCTGGGAGAGCTAGTTGATGCCTTGAGATTCAGCGATTACATAGGTTCTAAGTCACCCCTGTGGGTCCTAGGCCACTCTTGGGTATGATTCCTCGTTTGAAACCTCATTCAGTTATAGTGGATTTGAATTCTCCCGCGCTGGATTCCGCAGAGGTATTCGAGTGCCTCAGTTCGGCTGAGGCAAAGGGGGCAACTCAATTCTCCAAGGTACAAACTGGCTCGGTCTATAGAAGTACGGGGATGGCTCCAGTTACCGAGGTATAGGCGGCTTAGGTTGCCGAGATATGAGGATAGCTCGGGTCACCGAGGTATGTGGATAGTTCGGGTCATCGAGGTATGTGGATAGCTTGGGTCGTCGAGGTGTGGTTGGTTCGGGTTACCGAGGTATGTGGATAGCTCGGGTCACCGAGATAACCTGTCTTTGTTAAAGACGATTCGGCTTCGTCGCTTGGCGGTTGTGACAGTTGGCTGGTGGGACGTTGAGATTGGACTTTACCCAATTGTCGATGTGTGCGGTCATCAATGCAATGATAATTTTATCCCTCATCATCTTTAACATATGAATATGCTAATAAACATTTTAATATAATTAAAATATGATTGAACAAAGGACATCACACACACAAATATAATTGTCTAAAAAGCTAAAAAAATCTACATATCATAATAAATACTAACTATCAAAATAACCACATTCACAATCAAACAAATAAAATTAAGCAAGATGACCACACTAAGCAAAATAACGACAAACTAAGATAATCACATCCATAACCAAATCATCCATGTAACCACAACCACATTCAAGCCATTCATGTGACCATAGCCACATCCAAACCATCTACGTAACAACAACCATTCATATGACTACAATTACCCATCAACACATACTATTCATCCATGCATCCATACGCAAGACATCACTAAGCAAGTCATCCTCCCCCCTTAGTAAGTAATAAGTCCACTAGGTCCCCTTATCATAGCATGTAAGGCATGACTAAATGAGCCGCTCTTTCATCACGCAAGCGTCATGAGATAGTATTTCTGATACATACTATCATTTTTGGAGCCAACATTATATGTCAACAACCAACCCAGCGATACTTCTTCCGCTTAGATTGGTTTATATACTAGTGCCTTGCGTAATGAATCTAGCCATGTCATGCACCGTGACTTTGTTTTACACTGGCCTCCCATGGCCCTACGCCCCTCTCTTGTGCCTCCCTGGTGCCACAAGTCTAAGAGAGTAAGGACTCCATCCCTCACCGCTAAAAGAATTACCATCATGAAGTCAAAAAGAGAGATGGTTGCGCATATATTGTTTATTAATTAGAAAATTAAATGACAAGCACGTAACGGGCATTGATAGCAGCAACTTAAACTTTCCTTTGAATACCAAAAACAAGCGAAACCAAATAACATCTAAAATACATCAATGTTGCACTCATACTCTTATTCTCAAGGCTCTCTGCTAATGGCCTTGTCTCTCATATATGTTCCATGACTAGAGAACAACATAACTTTGTAAACAACACAACTTTATAACTCATCTTATGTTAGGCATTAATTGTCATGCCCCAGTTCCAAAATTCGAGCTAGGGTGACAACCCGCATGCCAGGCATATAAGACGTCTCGAACTTCATCACATAAATCAATATAAAATAAAAATCTAAATTCATAATTTATTACAAACCATAATTATCAGTCTTGGGCTACCAGCCCTACACACAAGCAACACTAAACTATATCAATATAATGGAACTAAATTTATTTAATAAAAGCTTCGTCTATCCCAAATATCCTTCTTCATTCCTGAGGCTCTGAAAAACATTGAGAGAATTCTATGAGCTCACACTTAATAAGTAAGCCTAATACAATTTTAAATTATATTTATTATACTATCAGCATATTCATGTTATCAGATCAAAATAATTTGAAAGCTTAATTAAATAATAAATACTAGAATATGCGATGTAAACAAAACACTATTTATACTGTCATTGTTTTCCTTTATGTGTCCTACTGCCCTACGACACTCATCTTGTGTATCACTCTTAAATGTCCCTAAGAGGAAGGGTTCTGGTACCAGTATTATACCATATCATAATTTGTCATATCATAATCTGTCATATGAGAACTGCAGCGACACATAAATTTTTACTGTCATTATCATAATTGCATATTATCATCTCGATAGTAACAACATAATTTTGCAAGATTAACATAATTACATTTAACTGTAAGTTCACAATTTATAAATTAAATAATTTATAAAATTATAATACTTGGCTTATTGACCTCAGTATGCAAATTTCAATTGATAACCCAGCTATTTGGACACCTGGGTACCTACAGTATCATTTTACATGATTAAATTTTTAAAATCTGAATAATAAAATGATTGTTAAAACTCTACCCAGACCACTTCACGGGCCTGACTTTGGGCTCGAATATCTCTCAATATATTTGTCCAAATGGAGATTTAAAAATATCCCAAGAAACTAGATTCAATCATGATTCGAGCCATATATTTACTTTGCCATTCTCGGCCCACTATAGGGCCCAAAAAGTGGCTCACAGATCGGCCCAACAATGCCTAAATCAAGGCAGCCTAACACAAGATGTACAGGGTAAACTATACCCAACCTCTTTGATTAATAACAATTCCAAGAAGAAGACAAGATGAATCTGTGCCATAGCACTGCAAGAAATCTCACACCGATCTCTTCCTCACCTTGCCTCAGGTTTCAAGATCACTCACCCGTAACCCGTAGATGATCGCCCGTAGGAGGCTCCTCAATGGCTCCGGCTCCAATCGTCTCTTCTCTTTCTCCTCCTTCTCATCCAAGGTGGAGAATATAAGATGCCTTCAATTTGATGGCCAATTAGATTGGATTCTTCTTGATTCCTCTCCATTCAATGCTCTTCCCGAAGACCTCTGCCCTCTTATTTATAGTGCAGCCGTTGCGTTATCCAAAGCTTCACCCATTCTTATCTTATCCTCATGCACCGCCTCCTTTAATGTACCGCCCAAACTCTTTTAAATCTTATCATTTGATGGGCGTTGGATAGGCTAATGAAGGACTCCTAGTTGCAGCTGGTTTGACGCCTGAAAACTTCATCCAAAAAGCTCCATCGGTAATTTTGGATAAAGGCCAACATATCCATAACTAACTCCCCCTAAGATCTTATCCAAATCTTCTTGTTTGTTGCTTGTGGATCCCGGGGATTACATTCTCCCCTCCTTATAAAAATTTTGGCCTCAAAATTGATAACTTTCATTAGAGAAAATTAAAATTTCAATTTTGTCACACAATCAACTAAGTCTTTGTTCAAAAGTCAACAGTCGTAGCTATATCATTAACTATATTAGGATATAAATAGTTGTGGATACTTCTTTTTTATTTCCTCCTCAAGTTTCCAAGTAGCCTCCCTCTCATAATGATTACTCCATTGTACCTTGACATATGGAATGATACACCATCTCAGAACCTGATCTTTGCATTCCACAATACGCACAGGATGCTCCTCATATGATAAATCTTTCCTCAACTGTATAGGCTCATACGCTATGACATGGCTGGGGTCAGAGATATACTTCCTCAACATAGAGACATGAAAAATATTGTGTACCCCAGATAGAATCGGAGGCAATGCCAGGCTGTAAGCAATCTCCCCGACTCTACTCAAGATCTCAAAAAGTCCAATATAACATGGACTCAGCTTCCCTCTAATCCCAAATCTCATCACATCTTTGGTTGGTGATACCCTTAAGAAAACATGGTCCCCAACCTGGAATTCCAATTCCCTTCTTCGGACATCAGCACAGCTCTTTTGCCTGCTCTGAGCTGTACGAAGATGCTCCCTGATCAAATGCACCTTATCTACTGTCTGCTGAATCAGCTTAGGGCCTAGCAATTTTTTCTCTCCCACATCATCCCAATATAAAGGAGATCTACACCTCCTACCATACAGAGCTTCAAACGGAGCCATCTGGATACTGGCCTGGTAACTATTATTATATGCAAACTCCACCAAAGGTAAATGGTTATCCCAAGCTCCACCCAAGTCCATCACACAGGCTCGCAACATATCTTTCAGAATCTGTATGGTCCTCTCTGATTGCCCATCTGACTGAGGATGATAGGCAGTACTGAAGTTTAATTTGGTTCCCATGGCCTTATGAAGATCTGCCAAAACTGGGACACAAACCTGGTATCCCTATCTGATACATAGATACAGGAACACCATGGAGTCTCACGATCTGCTCAATATACAAATTAGCCAATCTTTCACTAAAGACCCCAACTCTGAAGGGTAGGAAATGAGCTGATTTTGTTAGTCTGTCCACAATAACCTAAACTGCATCATTACTCCTCGGAGTTTTGGGTAGACTAGTCACAAAGTCCATTGTAATCTTTTCCCATTTCCACTATGGAATCATCAGAGACTGAAGAGGTCCCGTAGGCCTTTGATGCTCGGCCTTCATTCGCTAACACACCAAGCACTTGGCCACATACTGATCAATCTTCCTCTTCATACCTTTCCACCAAAAATTTTCTTTTAAGTCTCTGTACATCTTAGTGCCACCTGGATGCACAGTATAAGGAGAGTAGTGAGCCTCCTTCAAAATTTCAGCCTTTAGTTCTCAATGTTTGGCACACAAAGTCTTCCTTCAAATTTCAGGGATCCATCCTCCATTACATAAAATTAATTCTGAACTCATGACTGCCCAACTTCTTTAATCCTTTGTAGATCAGAATCTTCTATCTGGGAGGACTTGATTCTGTCAACTAGGGTCGGCTGGAGTACAAGTGCTGCAACAAGCCCATAAGACAGCTTACTCCCAAACCAACCTCCCACTTCTTCAGATCTCTCAATATGTGAGGCTGAAAAGTAATCATAGCAGCTAACTCAGAAGAGGATTTTCTGCTCAAAGCGTCAACCACTACATTGGCCTTCTCAGGATGATACTGTAAATTCAGGTCATAATCCTTCAATAGTTCCAACCACCTCCTCTGCCTTAAATTCAGCTCCTTCTATGTGAAGATGTACTTTAGACTCTTATGATCTGTATACACATCACACGACACTCCATATAGATAATGCCGCCAAATCTTCAGAGCAAAAACCACAACAGCCAATTTCAGATCATGAGTAGAATAATTCTGCTCATAAGGTTTCAGTTGTTTGGAGGCATAGGCTATCACCCTTTCATTCTGCATCAAAACACATCCCAATCCTTTCGAGAGGCATCAGTATATATAGTAAAACCTTCAGATCCTATTGGAAGAACAAGAATGGGAGGTGACACCAGGCGCCGCTTTAACTCCAGGAAACTTTTCTCACACTCCACTATCCAGTCAAACTTCACTCGCTTTTGGGTTAAGCGAGTTAGGGGTAGAGCAATGCGAGAGAAATTCTTCACAAATTTATGGTAATACCCGGTTAACCCCAAGAAGCTTCTGACTTCTGCCACATTGGAAGGTCGGCTCCAGCTAATGATAGCTTCAATCTTTTTCGGGTCCATAGATACACCATCTTTAGAGATTATATGACCCAAGAAAGATACTTGATCCAACCAAAATTTACACTTTTGCAGCTTGGCATAAAGCTTCTCTCGAAGAATCTGTAGCACGATCCTCAGGTGGTCCTCATGTTCCTTATGGCTCTTGGAATATATCAAAATATAATCAATAAAAACCATAACAAACTGATCCAAATATGGTTAAAAAATTCTGTTCATTAAGTCCATGAATGCTGCTGAGGCATTAGTTAACCCAAACGGCATCACCAAGAACTCATAGTGGCCATATTTGGTTCTAAATGCTATCTTTGGCACATCCCCCTTCTTAATTTTGAGTTGATGGTACCCTGACCTGAGATCAATCTTTGAGAATATCCGGGCTCCTTGGAGTTGATCAAACAAGTCGTCAATCCTCGGAGAGGGTACTTATTCCGCACTGTTACCTTATTGATTTCCCGGTAATCAATGCAAAGTCGAAGACTGCCATCCTTCTTCTTGACAAATAGAACTGGAGCACCCCAAGGAGAAACACTGGGTCTAATAAATCCCCGATCTAAGAGCTCCTGCAACTGATCCTTCAGTTCCTTTAACTCAGCTGGGGCCATGCAATAAGGGGCTTTTGATATAGGTCCAGTTCCAGGAACTAGATCAATAGAGAACTCAACTTCCCGGTCTGGGGGTAAATCAGACAATTCATCTGGAAAGACGTCAGGGTATTCTCGAGCTATAGGAATATCCTTTAACTTGGTCTCTTCCTGCTGAAGGTCCTTGACTACAGCAAGAAATCCTTGACCACCACTCATCAGATACTTTCCAGCTTGCATCGCTGATATGAACACTGAGGTTAGATGTTTCTGACCACCAATAAAACTGAATTCAGACTGACCTAGAGTTTTGAAGTTGACAATCTTCCTAAAGTAGTCTACTGAAGCATGATAGGAGGCCAACCAATCCATTCCAAGGATAACACTGAAAAACTTCAGTGGAAGGACAATGAGATTAGCATTCAACCTCCTATTCTCCAAGATAATTGGGCAAGATTTGCATACTGTGTCAACTTTCATAACATCTCCATTTGGAAGTGCAATATGCAACTCTTGCTCCAGAGGAATAGGTGTCAATGATGCATTCTTGTCAAGATAGATGTCAGATATGAAAGAATGCATGGCACCCAGGTCAATTAAAGTTTGAGCATAAGCAGTACCTACATTAATCATTCTTGTCACCACAGAATTAGATACGGCAGCGTCCTACTGAGTGAGGTTGAAGACCCATCACTGGGTCCTCGATGGTTGTTGTTGTTGCTGGCTCATCCCTTGACTTGAAGAAGGTTGCTAATCCTTCCGAAAGGGACATGTGGCAATCTTGTGATCAGTTTTCCCACAGACAAAGTAGGCACCAGTCAATCTGTGACAAGGCTTTCCAGGGTGGGAGTTACCACAATGAATGCAACGAGTCTCCTTATTCTATGGTTCGACTGGGGCCTGTTGTGCACCCTTCTTCTTGGCCTGAGCAGAGGATTGGCTAGAAGTAGGCCCTTTTCTCTTCTTCCGCTGCTCCTAATCCTTTTGAACAGCATTCATATCCCTCTCAATCACCAAGGCCTTATTCACCACCGCACTGTAAGTGAGAAGTCAAATGCATTAACTGCTTGCCTCAGTCGGGGTCGTAGTCCCTCAGTGAATCTGGTAACCTTGGCCATTTCATTGGTCATAATATTTGAAGCAAAACGAGCCAACCTGGTGAATTTAGCTTCATACTAGGCCACAGAAAGATCCTTTTGCTCCAATTTGATAAACTCTGATTCCATCTGTCTCTGTACACTCCTGGGGAAGTATTTGTCGAAGAATATCTCTCTAAACTCTCCCCAAGAAATAATCTGTCCATTCTGACGCTGCTCCTCAACTAACCACCAATCATAAACTTCTTCCTGGAGAAGGTAGGTGAAAAATCTGATCCGCTCCATCTCCTGACTACCATGAGCTATAAAAGCCTTCTCCATATCTCGCATCCACCGCTCAGCATCAACAGGGTTGGTGGATCCAGAGAAAGGGGCATGGGAAAACTTCTTGAAATCTGCAAAGCTGCGGCCAACCCCTATCCAGGATTGAGATGGAGCAGGCTGGGTCTGTGGAGTAGTAGAGTCAGGCTGAGTCTGTGGAACAGGAGGGGCAGACTGAGTGCACAAAGCCTGCAGAATCTGATGCTGTATGTCTCACATCGACTGTGCCATAACCGAGAGAACCTGAAGCGTCCGGTGGCTTCCAAACCTCCCGGTTGGCCAGCATTACCAACTTGGGAACCCTTTTCATTTTATTGACTTCTAGAGCGACGTGCCATTCCTATCTCCTGATAAATTAGTTATAACCAATATCATGGTAAACTTTAAATGTCAGGCTTTCATAATATCTGATATTTATAATTGTCTCAATGTCATCTTAGTATTTTGCCTAATGTGTCATCATGTATGTATCCCTAATGTCGTAACCAGGCTTTGATACCACTAAAGCTGTCACGCCCCAGTTCCAAAATTCGAGCTAGGGTGACAACCCACCGCATGCCAGGCATGCAAGGCGTCTCAAACTTTATCACATAAATCAATATAAAATAAAATCCAAATTCATGATTTATTACAAACCATAATCATCAGTCTTGGGCTACCATCCCTACACACAAGCAACACTGAACTATATCAATATAATGGAACTAAATTTATTTAATAAAAGCTCCGTCTATCCCAAATATCCTTCTTCATTCCTGAGGCTCTAAAAAACATTGAGAGAATTCTATGAGCTCACACTCAATAAGTAAGCCTAATACAATTTCAAATTACATTTATTATACTATCAGCATATTCATGTCATCAGATCAAAATAATTTGAAAGCTTAATTAAATAATAAATACTAGAATATGCGATATAAACAAAACACTATTTATACTATCATTGTTTTCCTTTATGTGTCCCACGGCCCTATGACACTCATTCGTGTATCACTCTTAAATGTCCCCTAAGAGGAAGGGTCCTGGTACCAGTATTATGCCATATCATAATCTATCATATCATAATCTGTCATATCATAATCTGTCATATGAGAACCGCGGCGACACATAAATTTTACTGTCATTATCATAATTACATATTATCATCTCGATAGTAACAACATAATTTTACAAGATTAACATAATTACATTTAACTGTAAGTTCATAATTTATAAATTAAATAATTTATAAAATTATAATACTTGGCTTACTGACCTCAGTATGCAAATTTCAATTGATAACCCAGCTATTTGGACACCTGGGTACCTACAGTATCATTTTACATTATTAAATTTTTAAAATCTGAATAATAAAATGATTCTTAAAACTCTACCCATACTACTTCACGGGCCCGACTTTGGGCTCGAATATCTCTCAATATGTTTATCCAAATGGAGATTTAAAAATATCCCAAGAAACTAGATTCAATCATGATTCGGGCCATATATTTACTTTGCCATTCTCGGTCCACTACAGAGCCCAAAAAGTAGCTCAAAAATGGCTCATAGATCGGCCCAACAAGGCCCAAATAAGGCAGCCCAACACAAGATGTACAGGGTAAACTATACCCCCAACCTCTTCGATTAATAACAATCCCAAGAAGAAGACAAGATGAATCTATGCCGTAGCACTGCAAGAAATCTCACATCGATCTCTCCCTCACCTTGCCTCAGGTTACAAGATCACTCACCCGTAACCCGTAGATGATCACCCGTAGGAAGCTCCTCAATGGCTCCGGCTTCGATCATCTCTTCTCTTTCTCTTTTCTCGCCCAAGGTGGAGAATAAAGATGCCTTCAATTTGATGGCTGGTTGGATTGGATTCTCTTTGATTCCTCTCCATTCAAGGCTCTTTCCGAAGACCTCTGCCCTCTTATTTATAGTGCAGCCGTTGCCTTATCCAAAGCTTCACCATTCTTATCTTATCCTCATGCACCGCCTTCTTTAATCCACCGCCCAAACTCTTGTAAATCTTATCCTTTGATGGGCGTTGGATAGGCTAATGAAGGACTCCTAGTTGCAGCTAGTTTGATGCCTGAAAACTTCATCCAAAAAGCTCCATCGGTAATTTTGAATAAAGCCAACTTATCCATAACTAACTCCCCAAATATCTTATCCAAATCTTCTTGTTTGTTGCTTGTGGATCTCGGGAATTACATTAACATTACAGGTCGTTTGAGGAATTGAGACCGGGAAACGAGTCGCATTTCTCAGGAGCCACTCACAGTCAAACCTCCATCAACACAAATAACTTGACCCGTAACATAGGAAGCAGCGGGCATGCATAAAAAGGACACAGTAGATACCACCTCCTCTGGTTCTGCCATACGCCCGATAGGTATGCGGCTCATTTGTTTTGCTAAAATCTCGTTTTCAAGTACCTGAACAAATATAAAAGATGAGAGATTTGAGCATATATTTAACCTTCCAAGTATCAACCCACCATATGGAAGTGTCTTGTGAAGGATGGAACACAAATACATCAGGTTTAATTTCGACAAGTGCAAGTACATCAAGTTGGCCTAACAGGACTCCACCTTTTTTCACCATTTAAAGTTGGAAGCAAAATATATTTTGAAAAGGCATAGCTAGTTATGATAACTTGTTTTCTTTTCTTTATGAACTTTATGATCTTCTCTAATAACATGGATTTGCTTGGATCAGGGATCTTCTTCTAATACCCCATCTCCTCTCTGGATGGCTTTGCAAATACATAGAAAATGCAATGCTATAATTCCCAGGTTTTCTATGGTAGATGTGTGATCCCCAAGGTGAAGGGTGCTACCCATAATTAGCATACAAATATAGCTTCTCTCCGGTGTCTTTATTTTACTGGACTGAGGGTTGGGTTGCATTGGGTTGGGATTTGCAGGTGGTTCTGACTTTTTTCTTTTATTTTTGAGAAGAAAAGTTTCAGAGAGTTATGAGAAGGCCCTTACAGACATTGCGAGTGGGGTCCGGATGAACCCTGGAGCAATACAGTTAACTCGGATGCCGTCTTTAGTCCACTCACAGGTCAAGCTCCTTGTGAGCTGATTCATTGCTCCTGAAAAACATAGTAGCCGAATGGGGATCCATGGTTATTGGTTACTTATGCTTCATCCAAAAAAAAAAAAAAAAAGGCCTTTATCTTAGTTTACCCTTAGTAGCCGAATAAACGGATAAATCTCTCAGGGCTACAACTCCTGCAATTGTGGAAATGAACACGATGCTACCTGCCCCTGATGCCTTGAGAAGAGGGTGAGCTAGTTGGCTCAGATGAAAAGCTGATTCCAAGTTCGTAGCCATAATAAAGGAATACTCTTTAGCGCTGAAATCGATAGTTGATTTTACAATGGCTGTACCTGCATTGTTAACCTAGGTGGGAGCAACACAACTTCGTCATTTGGATCAATTATGTCAATAAGGCAACACATACTCGGCATGAAAGTTTATGATGGTAGGTTAGCCTAACTTTTAGGTTGTCTCGGACAAATGTAGGCTGGAGCAAAGTGAGCAACTTATCAAGGAATGGTGAAAGTGCAGTAGGAAGCAATAAATGAGTGAGAAATTTATCAGGTACAGGGCAATAAATGCCAGAGGACTCTCCCTAAAGCCATGGCCTACCTAAAAGGAGGAGCAGCTCGTTATAATTTGGAACAACCTGGATATCCCCATAACCCCACCAAATTCTTAAAAAAGTTGCATATGAAAGAAATTTGATTAGAATTTTGTTCTTTTTTAGCCAACAACAGGCTGTTGGTTTATCATTGGTTGCAGCCAACACTAATAATTTTAGAGATTGAGCGTGAATTGTGCGCCATCATAGAGTTCCATTGTAGAGTTCTTGCAAGCTTTGGAGGTTTACTACTGTTTTTATCATACTTCCTCCATTCATTTTGAGGTTTTTCCTTTAAAAAATTCTGATGCTGATTTTTATAGCAAGATTAAGTAATAAAGTAAATTTAATATCTCTATATCTTACAAAAAATGATTTTAAATCGAACAGAATGAAATAAAAGAATTTATGAGCTGACCTAACTAGTTTGTGATTAAACTTTGGATTTGTTATTATTGCTGTCGTATTTTTGCAATGAAAATTAATGTAAGATTGCTTGAAACTTACAAGAATATTGAGCTTCCCTTGAAAAATAGAATGGACATCCTCCATTAGTTTCTCTCTATAAGTTCGAGAGGAGACATCGCAAACTGATCCAGTAACACGCATGTTGAGACTTTTCCATCTTTCCAAGCATTTGCTGAGTTCTGCTTTATTATGAGAACATGTATGTATAGTAGCTCCAAATCCTACTAATTCTTCAACTATGGCATGCCTAAAATGTTTTCAAAAGATCATATTTACATTGGTGGCAGTGGCGAAATATTGCTAGCTTGCTTCATAAACTCAGTAGGATCTTCTTTGATAAGTAATTATGAATTTGTAAAGCACAATTCAGTGCAGCAGCATCTAAGTTTCTAATCTTGTCTTTGACCGATTGCAAACAGAAGAAAATAAGCATATCTCTATGCGAGAGTCTAGAAAGACTTACGAAAGTTGGTGGTGGAAAAAAAAAAGAGTTTGAAGAGACTTTAGTTTATAACTCCATCAAGGTTGGTCTCAAGCCCGAGTAAAGGAGGATGGTTGCATTAGATAGCTGATAATCAATGTAAAACTACATCAGATCTCCTAAAACATGAATCCACTAAATCAAAGGATGAAGCAGATTCATATAGCGGATCCCATGTTGTTGGGAAAGGCTTAGATGAGTAGATGAGAAAAGAGACTTTGGTTTATAACATAGGTTCAATAGAGAAATGTTGCAAGCATTGGATAAACAATAATTCTAAACAGGAGATTTCTGATATAAACAGGAGATTTATGATATAAATAGAAAAAAAAACTTGCCATTTGAAAAGCAACGACAGTCGTCATTTGTTCATGGTTTCAGTTTTCCAAGAAGGCAAATAAAAGTGTAAGATTTCAAATTTAACATAGGCTATCATTGCAAAAATAGATTGAATATAATTCAGATTAAATGATTGCTATAAGTCCAAATAAAGCATATACTTTGTAAAGTATTAGGCTTGATCCATCTCAGTTTAATTATGTACGTATGGGTATGTGGTATAAAAACGTAGTGTTTGATTATTTGGGCTCCTTAATTGGAGGGTTCAATAACTAATTTATTTTTATAATCAGTCCCTACTCCCATTGTAATTCAATTCTAACTCTATTTTGTTTCTTATATAAAGAAAGTTAAAAGGGTTGTCAAACCCTATTAAATGGCAACATAAAGTAAAATAATGAGAAGGAAGGAAGAAAGAACTGATTCTGCACATGTAAAAGTATAAATCAAATACAGTACAAATAGATATTATTATGAATTTTTATTATTATTTGGTATTCTAAATTTTATATATGCTATTCTAAAATTTCAACATGTGGTATGATTTATGCTTTTGTTAGGATTTTAGATAGTAATTGGTTGGTTTTTGATTGTCTGTGATGCCCTAACATTATCCTGTTTTGCTGGCATCTGATCTGCTCTGCGTGGTCGTAGGTTTCCACCAAAAGGTGCATGCAGCGCGAATTTCTGGAGGATTTGATCTAGTGTTCTTTATGTCTTCTCAAAGGCCACTAGTGCCACATTAACCGTAGCTTTCTTTGGTGGAAGATGATTAACAAGAAAAAAAAATCCTTGTCATGATAGATACAGCAATATGTCTCTTACAATCTATTTAAGATGTCAAGAGAATTTTGATACCTTTTATAAAATGCCTTCATGTTTTTTGTTAAACACTTCCATGAAAATAAATTAAATAAATCCAAGAGAGTTGGTACGGTTTTCCATAGCATCCCGACCCTTAGGTAGTGTTTGATAGAAAAAAATTATCCATGGATAAGTGTACGGGATAGAGTTTATCCCCTGGCTATCCCTAGGGATATCCCTTAGCTATCCCATTGATCATATCAAATGCAAAAAGGTAAATCTATAGGATAACTTTTTTTTACTCTTATTTGAAGGGATAACCAGCTATTCCTGCATTTTCTAGGGAAAAAATTGAGGGGATAACCCATGGTTAACAATTGATTATCCCTTTGGTTAACTTTATTCTCAGCTATCCCTTATAGTTATGGCTTTTGGGAATAAGAGGGGATATCCCCTCTTATTCCCTATTTCAAACACTACCTTAGATTTGCATCAAGGCCTTTTCCTCATGTGCTTCCGTTCTTATAAGGCTTAAGCATTGACTGTTGGCAGGAAGAAAGAAATGATTTCTACTACTGGTACTAATGCCATTGTTAACTTGTGAGCGTGGTTGTACCACAACCAGATAAGTAGGAAGAACAGCCTAGACCTCTCTGTTCGTCCCCTTTGTTCACCTCTTTCTCCTTTGGTCTTCGAGAAACAGAGAAATAAGATGTCCGGATTTTTTTAGGCTATGTTTGGATCTTTGAAGGAAAAGGAAGGAGAGAGTAAAAAAATGTGAAGGGGAAGAAAGGAAAATGAAGAATTGTTCTTTTTCTCTTGTTTGAAACGATGGAAGGAAAAAGAAAGGTAATATCAATTATTTTGTTAAAGAGGAAAGGAAAGAAGGGAAAGAGTTACGTGACAATTATATCCCTGCAGAATAGAGAATGGACAGTGAGAATGAAAGAATGAAGAATAGAAAATGAAAGAATATTTTAATCTTCTAAAAAAATATAACTTAAAACTTTTCCTTCCTCAACTTATCCCCAATTTGGGGGTTAGCAAATTTACCCTCGTTGAGAGAGAAAGAAAGTTACTCACATTCCCTTCCTCCTCTTCTTTTACCCTCCTCCCAAATAAGGTAACTTATGACCTTTCTCCTTCTTTTTCATTCCCTTCCTTTCATTCCCTTCCATCCAAGCAGACCCTTAAGATTTCCGAGTGCACTCTAGAAACTGGTGTGGCCAATATGAATCCATCCGATTCCATTCAGATGGTTGCATCTGGTAGCTGATGCGAGTCGCATGTCCTAAAACGGTAGGTGTCGGTGTGGATGGTGTTTTTGGGCCCGATGGAGTTTTCAAAGACAAGTTCGGCTGCCATACTTTTATATATATATATATATATATATATATATATATATATATATATATATATATATATATATATATATCAGAAAGCTAGCTTCCAATTCCATCATTCAAAGTCTAAGGTGCTGGGTGTTCCTTTAGTAATTCTGAAGAACGGTGTTTGTTTTGTGCAACGCTACATTCCATACCTATTAACGTCCATATGGTGGATTAACTAGTTTGGCAATCACTTAAGGAAAAACTTATGACTACCATGAGCAGCCGCTAGCGTCCTGGATCTGGCCATAAATAATTGGTTGCAGTCAAGCAGCAGCCATAGGCTCTACAATTAGAGGCTAAGGTGGCAAATGGGCTGTGAATCACAACCATCTCCATAAGTATATGATAATAGGATGCTCTTTAAGAATTGCTTAATTTTTCTATATTGGTGTTATGATATATTAGATTACATGATACAATCACCTCCAAATAGAGGTTATAGAATATTGTAATTTGAAGATTCACAAAAGCTTTAGAGCATGCTTAAAAAAATAAACTTCTTATTAGTTTTCTCCTTATTTTTTTATAAGCTTTGAATTTTGATTTTTCTGCATTGGTGTTATAATATCTTAGATTATAGCGTACAATCACCTCTCAAAGGAGCTTATACTATGTTGTAATTTGAAGATTGACAAAAGCTTTAGAGCATGCTCGAGAAAACCGACCTCCTATTAGTTCTCTTTATTCTTTTATAAGCTTTCGATCCCGTAAAATTTTTTTCTCTAAAAATTTTAGTAAATTATGCATTTATTTTTTCTGTTATGATTGTATTGATTAAATGTTATTGAATATATTTATGGATGACAAGATTGCAAAAAATACATAAATGCACAAATTAATAATTTATGGGCATAAAATTTAATTTTAATCCTAGTTAGAAAGCTCTTGGATCGATGTGGATGGTAAAACTAAGTGGATCATTTATTGAGATTCAAAAAAATTTCAATAAGGATTTTGGGGAGCACTTTCAAGGTTCTAATATTCAATTACCTACCCAAATGAGGTAATTAGAGGTAATAATTTTGAAGGTAGCCCGAGTCATTAGTAAGAAGATTATCACTAGCTCTAAGGGAATCTATCTATTAAAAAAAAGTTTTCCTAAGGGATCATTCTTGCTAATTGACTTGTTAGAAGTTAATAAAATATATTCGATATGTTTTGCTCAAAAATATTTATATTATAATGCATTTTTGAATCTTTAAAAATATTGCTTTGTGTATTTTAATTAATAACAATATTGCTGTAAATAATCAACTCTGCACTATTGAGACTTTTAACTGTTAATAACTTTATGAAATGAAAGAAAGATAATAAATTAGCCTTAAAACTAGTTGATCTTAATATTGCTTCAGTTAGGGATAAGCCTACTGAGCTTTGTACTACTGGAAAGAATGCCTTTTATCAAATATAGAAAAAGCAAATGGGCTTAATTTCAAGAACATAAAGAAGTTGATATATTGCCTCAAGCAAGCTTCTAAGAAGTAGGACTTAAAATTTTGTCAAATTATTCTATCACTTGATTTTGTTGAAAATATACTTGATTCACAGATATATTTCAAGGTTAATGAGAGAATGTTTGTTTTCTTATTTTTATATGCCGATGATATCTTGCTTCCTAGTAGCGACTTGAAGTTGTTGCATGAAGTAAAATATATATATTAAGCACTTTGACATGAAAGATTTAGGAGAAATAACATATATACTAGGCTAGAGACATTGGTTATCTAGTTGATTTGTTGAGGAGAGACTCCTCAAATCTAAGTTATTATCATTAGATAGGAGTAAAGAAGGCTTTTTAGATACCTACACACTACAAAAAAAGACAGAATTGCCGGCGTTGGATATGCGCCAATAACTGTCCCAAAAAACGTCGCTAATTAATTTGCGGCGATTTTCTACCGGCGTAACCGTCCGCTGTTACTGGAGGGTCGCTATTTCCCATGTTCCGGCATTTGCGCAACCGCCGGTATTGATAAATCTCATTAGCGGCGTTTGTATGTAATTTAGTGGCATTTCGTGAAATGCCGCCATAGTATCTATATTAACAGCGTTTCTCAAAACGCCGCCACTTTATCATTGTCATTATCTGGCATATACTAGTGGCGTTACCATAAACGCCACTGCTACTACATTGCCAACGCATAATATAAACTAGCGGCCTTTATTTAAATGCCACTAATAGTACATTGGCGGCGGCACATTGAATTTTTTAACAGCATTTTTTCTGACTGCCGCCACTTTTTAAAATAGCGACATTACGATAAATGCCGCTACTAATAATTTGCCGACGCATCATATAAATTGGTGGCATTTATTTAAATGCCACTAATAGTACATTGGCGGCGGCACCTTAAATAATTTAATGACATTTATCTAAACGTCGCCAATGTCCTAATTTAATGGCGATTAGCTAAACGCCACTATTAGTACGATGCCGACTCATCATAAAATTTGGCGGCATTTATTTAAATGCCACTAACAGTATTTTAGCAAATTTATTAATGGCATTTATCTAAACAATGGTATTTTTAAAATAGCGACGTTAACATAAACGCCGCCACATTACATTGCCAGCACATCATACAAATTAGCGGTTTTATTTAATGTTACTAATAGTACATTGGCGACACCTTGAATTTATTAACGGCATTTATCTAAACGTCACCATGAGTTTGTTTTTTTTCTGCATTGCGGCTTATTGTAAACGCTGCCACTAATTTGTTGCTAGCATATTTTTTTAAATTAACAACATTAATATAAAAACCACAATAAATATATTACTGGCACATTGCATTAATTAACAATATTTACTAACACACCAATAATATGATATCCCACAATAAAAAAATATAATATATCAATTAATAATAAATATGACATAATGGGTCATTATTCATATAATAAAAAAAATTACAAATCAAAGCACATTAAAGTTCTTCATGAATAATTCTTCATCTTCACATTGTGTTTGTCATTAGCTTTAAGACCATTTCTTTCATAGGTACTTCTTCTTCACATTTATCCAATAGTTTTTTTGGAAAATGTTATGCATCCGTTGAGCCTGAAAAAGATCAAAAAAGTTATATTAAATTAATAGAGAGTAACCATAAATCAATAGCTGAAACTTCATCGATAACCAAAAAAGTTTTGCAATCGTTGAGCTTGCAAAATGTTTCTTTGGGTCATATTCAATATCATACAATCCTCAAGCTGAAGAGCTTCTAATCTAGTAGCTGAAAGCATAATAGTCCAGATTCAAACAATGGGTAAGATTCAAATGATCTGCTCGTTTATATATCCTACTCAAAATATCAAAAAACAGAGTATACCTTGAGCACGGCATCTGAAAAATGATCTACACGGCATCTGAAAAATGTAAATCTTGTTAAGTACATAGAATTAGATCAACTTTTCATATATTTTTAAAATAGAGATTAAAAATGTAAACTATTTTGTAAATGCAAGAGACCTCTAAAGCAAATGCAAAAAGATAGAGATTGAAAATCTGGTTAATTACAAGGGACCTCTAATGCAAATGCAAAAACATATAATCAATGCAATCTAATAATAAATGTACATAGGATTTGCTTTATGAACTCAAGCTATTCTACAAGGCTCTTCAACCCCCACCCCACCCCACCCCCTTCTTCTCCCCCACTTGCATTATTATCCCTCTCAATAAACATATTGTTGGATTTGTGGCAAGCACGGCTTCTTCTTCTTTTTTTTTTTTTTTCTAGCTTCACCTTCTCCAAGGAATGCCTTAAGATTTACTCAGTCCTTAAAGTTTAACTTGCAAGTCTATTTGAAAATGTTCCTCCGACACTCATGGATGCCGAAGAACATGGGTTCCATTGTACCTGGCCGATGTTTCTAGTCCTCTATTTAGCTGTGTTTTAAAGTAAAACTAGCATAACCACCGAACTACCATAACCACCGAACTAGTTGTGTATATAGTTGGGTCATAAACATCACAAGAAAGAAGCTCAAATATGTGCATATAGTTTGAGAAGCCTATACGGACCAGAGTGCATATTAGATGATACCTCTGTGTCATTATAAGACCAAACACAGCTAAATAGAGGACTAGAAACATCGGCTTATGTCATTGTGACTTGATTTGTTTGCCTTATGTCAGTTTGTGGAAATTTCAAAGACCAAACAGAGTACGAAATCGGCAAACTGGTGCCATTTCTCGTAACCCACAATCGGTATGGCACCAATGACGACAAACATCCAACCCAACTACAAGCATTTGACGCCATCTCAAACTTCAAGAACACAAGACACATACAAGTACTGCAAAAACCAATCTTCGAACACAAACCTTGCAA
>UESW01001928.1:112716-223713 GCA_900491605.1 Calamus simplicifolius | reverse complement strand
TATTAAATTTTGTTTAAATTTAATTAATATTTAAGTAGTACTCAATTTATATCCGTATCTAGATAAATAAGTATGGATATGCTTGATATCCAATTTGTATCCGTATCCATTTATAACAAATATGGATATACTTAATATTCGATTCGTATCCGTATATAACAAATATGGATATATTTGATATCCGATTCGTATCCGTATCCGTATATAACAAATATGGATATGCTTGATATTCGATTCGTATTCGTATTCATTTAGAATAAATATGGATATGAATTTTAATATTCATTTAGTATTCGTATTCGTAAAAAAATATGGATACAAATATGGATATACTACTATCCGATCCATATCCGATCCATTTTCAGCCCTAGTGCAGATCCTTGAAGATATAAGTATGCATGAGATAATTAACTATGGAATGGTAATTAGATTACAACATTGTTTAATCTTTTTACTCTTTAAATTTACCAATCCATAAATTTAGTCTTTTTTTTCTTTAAATTTGAAAAAAAAAAAATAGATTACAGCATTAATGAATCCTCAAACTTAATTCTTTAACAGAAAAATAAAAGAGTACTACTACATCCACAAAGCAATCATACAAAAAAAATCATACAAATTGATGTGGTTTTATCGGATCTATTAAATCTACTTTACAATAAAAGTAACGTTACAATCTGACAAACAACATTAAGCCATGTCAGTTTGTATGATTACTTTTGTGTAATCTCTTTATGACTATAATATTTCTCTAAATAAAATGGGACTAAAGTTTAAAATTTAAGAATTGATAAATTTTATTTTATAATTACTGATATTAATGCAATAGGAAAAAAAAAAGAATAATAATGATACATAAGTGCTGCGAGAGAGGAGGCTATGTGGGAAGAAATGAAAAAAAGAAGAAGAAGAGAGTTTGGTAAAAGTAACAATTGGCAGCCTCACACCAACCTATAATGCCACTTTGCTAGGCCTTCCACCTAGGATTCAAAAGTTAGGTTTACATTTTAATAAATTTATACTTAGGAAAAATTTAAGAATCTCTTTATTTTCTATAAGTAGAGCTCAGTGGACTTTATTATAAGGATTTATTTCCTGTCACCAGTTATTGGCTTAATTTAGTTTTAGACAAATAAATGGTTCTAGTAAATTTGAGTGAATTATATTTCATATATTAAGGTTTAGTGGTCAAGTTGTTTCAAGGTCTGTTGTCGAAGACCTTAAGCAATTTCTTAATCATTCGATTTATAGCATTAGCATTGTACTCTGGCACAATTTGATTGGCAATATAGTGCGTTATATAGTATTACTATATAATTTAGTATTACTATATCATTATATAATTTAGTATTACTATATACTATTATTAATGATATAACAATAGTATGTTATATCATTAATAATTTAGTATTACTATATCACTATAATTAATAGTATCATAAGTGATATAGTATTAGTACAGTGATTTATATAATAATTTATATATAGACTTAAATTATATTACTAATAGTATTAGAGTACGTATTAGTATAAGACCATAAAGTATAAATTGTAAAGCATATGATCAAAATAAATATTCATGTTTGAGATGATAATGATTTTATTACATATATTTTAATATTAACATAAAATTATAATAACATTATCTTTTATATAATATATATAATAAAATATTATTATAAATATAATATAATTATATTTAATATAAAGAAAGAGGCGTACATATTAATCAACAAATTAGAAACAAAGTGGCGGAACCAACAATTTCTTTGAAGAGGGACTGATTTTTTTTAACCGTATGACACATTTAGCGGTTAATATAAACAGAAATTAATAAGTTTATTATTTTTCTTATTGATTTTAATTTAATTTTGATGAGACCACATCCTTGAAAATATATATATATAGAAATGATACAAAATTTAATACCTATAAGAAAAAAAAATGAGAGAGACATTTTTAAATATATTAGAATTGGCTAAAATTTTAAAAAGTATATGAGAATCATAAATATTTTGGGAGGGCCATGTTCTATATTTATAAAATTATGTTAAATAAAATCTTAACATCATAGGACTATTTTAAATTTCCCATAATTTTGGCATGTCCTCCCTTAAGCTCAAAGTGTTTCCGGGACCGCCACTTACCATATACAATTTCCCTCAAACGCATATAAAAACTAATGAAACTTAAGTTGCCGCCTCTACGCTGCCTCAAAATTTTCATTCCATTTAAATTTCCCTCTCACTGCTTGAGTACGCGGCAATAATGATACATGAAAATTTTCCAGCGCCTTTTATTCGAACAATGGAAGTCCCTCCAACCAACGCCACCACCCTCCTGTTAGAGTATGCGCTGACTCCCCCACACTCGGAAAGCTGCATCGGAAGCCACATGTGAGACGCCAAGAACCAGCAGCCACCTGTGCAAGTACTGAACCTGCAGCCTCTGTTTTAAGCAAGAAGAACAGAGCATTGTTCTCCAAACCGAGGGCCATGGCTTGCTGCAGCTGGGCCACGATGCCACCGCAAGGAGCAACAGAAGACGCTGGAAAACAAGCCTCCACTGCCCAGTTGATGTTCATCATGCACCACCGTCCGCAACTCCCATGCCATTTTATGCGTAAACTCCCTCACACCATGCTTTCTCTCTCCATTCTCTCTCTCTCTCTTTCTTATCACAATATTTCTCCCTTCCACAGTACACTGGCGCTTCCCAGCCACCTTGCCGCCGCTTCGTAGCTGCTCTCATTGAGAGTCTCCGTCGCACAGCTCCTGTTTGGTTCTGCGTTTTCATTTTTTTCTATTTTTTCTGTTTGGTTCTTCAGCGTAAGTTTTGCTTTTTTTTTTTTTTTTGATTCAAGGTACTGATATTCATGTAAAGTGTTTAATTTAATTCATTGACTTGCTTTGTAGGAAAAAAAATGGAAGAGCAAACATCATATGAATTCATTACTCTTCACCAACCATTTGGAAGAGGTTTTTCTAAACTTAAAATGCATAAATCTTACCTGTTTGGACAGTTGCCTGTGGATGAATGTGGTTGCAAGGTTTGTGTTCGGAAGATTGGTTTTTGCAGTACTTGTATGTGTCTTGTGTTCTTGAAGTTTGAGATGGCGTCAAATGCTTGTAGTTGGGTTGGATGTTTGTCGTCATTGGTGCCATACCGATTGTGGGTTACGAGAAATGGCACCAGTTTGCCGATTTCGTACTCTGTTTGGTCTTTGAAATTTCCACAAACTGACATAAGGCAAACAAATCAAGTCACAATGACATAAGCCGATGTTTCTAGTCCTCTATTTAGCTGTGTTTGGTCTTATAATGACACAGAGGTATCATCTAATATGCACTCTGGTCCGTATAGGCTTCTCAAACTATATGCACATATTTGAGCTTCTTTCTTGTGATGTTTATGACCCAACTATATACACAACTAGTTCGGTGGTTATGGTAGTTTGGTGGTTATGCTAGTTTTACTTTAAAACACAGCTAAATAGAGGACTAGAAACATCGGCCAGGTACAATGGAACCCATGTTCTTCGGCATCCATGAGTGTCGGAGGAACATTTTCAAATAGACTTGCAAGTTAAACTTTAAGGACTGAGTAAATCTTAAGGCATTCCTTGGAGAAGGTGAAGCTGAAAAAAAAAAAAAAAAAAAAGAAGAAGCCGTGCTTGCCACAAATCCAACAATATGTTTATTGAGAGGGATAATAATGCAAGTGGGGGAGAAGAAGGGGGTGGGGTGGGGTGGGGGTTGAAGAGCCTTGTAGAATAGCTTGAGTTCATAAAGCAAATCCTATGTACATTTATTATTAGATTGCATTGATTATATATGTTTTTGCATTTGCATTAGAGGTCCCTTGTAATTAACCAGATTTTCAATCTCTATCTTTTTGCATTTGCTTTAGAGGTCTCTTGCATTTACAAAATAGTTTACATTTTTAATCTCTATTTTAAAAATATATGAAAAGTTGATCTAATTCTATGTACTTAACAAGATTTACATTTTTCAGATGCCGTGTAGATCATTTTTCAGATGCCGTGCTCAAGGTATACTCTGTTTTTTGATATTTTGAGTAGGATATATAAACGAGCAGATCATTTGAATCTTACCCATTGTTTGAATCTGGACTATTATGCTTTCAGCTACTAGATTAGAAGCTCTTCAGCTTGAGGATTGTATGATATTGAATATGACCCAAAGAAACATTTTGCAAGCTCAACGATTGCAAAACTTTTTTGGTTATCGATGAAGTTTCAGCTATTGATTTATGGTTACTCTCTATTAATTTAATATAACTTTTTTGATCTTTTTCAGGCTCAACGGTTGCATAACATTTTCCAAAAAAACTATTGGATAAATGTGAAGAAGAAGTACCTATGAAAGAAATGGTCTTAAAGCTAATGACAAACACAATGTGAAGATGAAGAATTATTCATGAAGAACTTTAATGTGCTTTGATTTGTAATTTTTTTTATTATATGAATAATGACCCATTATGTCATATTTATTATTAATTGATATTATATTTTTTTATTGTAGGATATCATATTATTGGTGTGTTAGTAAATATTGTTAATTAATGCAATGTGCCAGTAATATATTTATTGTGGTTTTTATATTAATGTTGTTAATTTAAAAAATATGCTAGCAACAAATTAGTGGCAGCGTTTACAATAAGCCGCAATGCAGAAAAAAACAAACTCATGGTGACGTTTAGATAAATGCCGTTAATAAATTCAAGGTGTCACCAATGTACTATTAGTAACATTAAATAAAACCGCTAATTTGTATGATGTGCAACGTAATGTGGCGGCGTTTATGTTAACGTCGCTATTTTAAAAATACCATTGTTTAGATAAATGCCATTAATAAATTTGCTAAAATATTGTTAGTGGCATTTAAATAAATGCCGCCAAATTGTATGATGAGTCGGCATCGTACTAATAGTGGCATTTAGCTAATCGCCATTAAATTAGGACATTGGCGACGTTTAGATAAATGTCATTAAATTATTTAAGGTGCCGCCGCCAATGTACTATTAGTGGCATTTAAATAAATGCCACCAATTTATATGATGCGTCGGCAAATTATTAGTAGCGGCATTTATCGTAATGTCGCTATTTTAAAAAGTGGCGGCAGTCAGAAAAAATGCTGTTAAAAAATTCAATGTGCCACCGCCAATGTTCTATTAGTGGCATTTAAATAAAGGCCGCTAGTTTATATTATGCATTGGCAATGTAGTAGCAGTGGCGTTTATGGTAACGCCACTAGTATATGCCAAATAATGACAATGATAAAGTGGCGGCGTTTTGAGAAACGCTGTTAATATAGATACTATGGCGGCATTTCACGAAATGCCACTAAATTACATACAAACGCCGCTAATGAGATTTATCAATACCGGCGGTTGCGCAAACGCCGGAACATGGGAAATAGCGACCCTCCAGTAACGGCGGACGGTTACGCCGGTAGAAAATCGCCGCAAATTAATTAGCGACATTTTTTGGGACAGTTATTGGCGCATATCCAACGCCGGCAATTCTGTCTTTTTTGTAGTGCATGTTTTATGTGGTCATTAAAGTTGTTTAACTCAAGAGTCATTTTAAAAAAAAGTAAAATAATTTTCTTAAAACTTAGCAATCAATATTATCCAATTGGAACAATGTGAGATTTTAAACTTAATATGGGCTATCATTGATTGTGTTACTTATGAAAAAATAGATTGAATGTGATTTAGATTAAATAACTGGTATAAATCAAAATAAAGTATATGATCTATAAAGTATTGGGCTAAGCCCATCGTAATTTAATATATACATATAAGGGTACGTAAAGACCATAGAAGTTATTTATTTATTAAGAAAATTGTTGAAGTTGTATAGGATAAAGAAAAAAGACCTTCATATATGATCTTTATTAATTTAGAGAAAGTATATGTAGAATACTTAGAGAAATAATATGGTGAATTTTTTTTTTTAAAAAAAGAGTTACCAAAAGATATATAGAATTGATAAACGATATGTATGATAGAGCAATATTATTATTAAAATAATTATAGAAGAAACTAGTGAGTTTTCAATTAATGTAGGTTTACATCAAGGATCTGCCTTAAGTTCATATCTTTTTGTATTAGTTATGGATAAATTAATCAAACATATTCAAAATGATATCTCATGGTGTATATTATTTGTAGATGATATAGTGTTGATTAATGAAACTAAATCTAAAGTAAATGCTAAACTAGAGATTTGAAGACAGGCTTTAGAATCTAAAGGTTTTAAGATTAGTGAACTAAAGATGAAAACATGAAATATAATTTTAATGGGAGTAGAAATAAATTAAGAAATAGTAAAGATTGCAAGCCAAGAGGTACCAAGGAGTAAAAAAATTAGGCATTTGGGATCAATTATTCATTAAGAAAGTGAAATAGGTAAATATATGAATCATAGAGTTAAAGTAGGATGGATTAGGTGAAGGAGTGCTTCAGAAGTATTGTATGATCAGTGCATTCCATTAAAATTGAAAGAAAAATTTTATAAAATCGTTGTTAGGCCAGCTTGTTATATGGAACAGAGTATTAGGCAATACTGAAATAATATGTGAATAAATTAAGTATAATAAAAATACGTATGTTAAGATAGATATATGGTAAAACTTTAAAAGATAGAATTAGAAATAAACAAATAAAAGAAATGATAAGAGTAGCCCAGTTAAAGATAAAATGAGAGAAAATCGATTATGGTGGTTTGGACATATACAACAAAAATATTTAGATGCTTTAGTTAAAAAGAATGATCTTTTAACAATCCATGATAAAGATGATGGAAAAGAATCTATATACGGACAAATACTAGCAGGTCGTAATAAGCAGCAGAATAATAAATAAAATGCACAAACCACACATCACACAGAAAACACCAAGATTTACGTGAAAAATCCCTCCAAGATAAAAAAAAAAACCACAGGCAAGTCAAAGAAGAAGATCCGCTATAAAATAATAAATATTCAAATCTCAAAGTCCTTTGCCTGGATATGATAAACAATCATAAGAGAATAATAAGGATATAATGATTACGTCAATGAAAAATACGGTCTTCTGCGTTACATTCTTATTTTCTTTCCCTTCTTTTCTTCTTCTTCTCATTTCTTTATACACTCCCACGGCACTTAGCGGTGGCTACTCCAAAAAAAAATAAAAAGAACCAGGGAAAATAATGCGTGCTCCCTTTCAACCCTAATGGACTGAATAAATGGGCCATGGGCCCAACAACCTCCCCCTTTAGCCTATAAGAGAGGCTATCCCATGCTTTCTTAGTGTAAAATCATGCCGACCAGCTGTCGGCACATCTCTTGCCTTTCTTTTGACAAGGTCTTTGTCAACATGTCTACCCCATTTCCATTTGTGTGAATTTAATGAAGCTGCAATTGCTTCTCTTCAAACATATTTTGAATCCAGTGGTATCTAATATGCTTTGACTTGAAATATAAAGTTGGGTTCTTGCACAAGTAGATGGTGCTCTAACTGTCATAATGTACCATATAATTTTTCTGTTTCAGCCCCAATTCATGTAAGAATTCTTTCATCCACAGCATCTCCTTACAGACCTTGGTAACAATATATTCTGCCTCTATGGTGGAGAGAGCTACACACCTTTGCAATCTAGATTGCCATGACACAGCTCCCCTGCAAAAGTAAGTATGAAACCTGATGTGGACTTCATTGTATCAATATCTTTCATCATATTTGCATCTGTATAGTTAATCAGCATGGATGAACTATCCCCAAAGCTTAAACAAACTTTAGAGCTTCCTCCGAGATATCTGAAGATCCACTTTACTGCTGTCCAATGCTCTTTTTCTGAATTTGCAAGAAATCTGCTAGCAACACCCACTGCATATGCGATGTCTAGTCTCGTACATACCATCGCGTATATCAAACTTTCAATTGCTAAGGCATAAGGAACCTTCTTCTTTTTCTCCTTCTCCTTATCACTTGAAGGACTTTGCTCTGAGCACAACCTGAAGTGATCTGTAAGAGGAGAACCAACTGGCTTTGCATTGTTCATACTGAACCTATCCAATACCTTCTTAATGTACTTTTTTTTTATAACAACTATATTTTTTGGTTCTTCTATCACAAAAATCTGCATGCCCAGTATTTGCTTTGCTGGTCCCATATCTTTTATTTCAAATGACTTGCTCAGCTCCTTCTTCAACCTGGCAATCATAGATATATCTTTTCCAAGGATAAGCATGTCATCAACATAAAGTAGGAGTTGAAAAAATCCTCACTAAACCATTTGATATACACATAATGATCTAAAGTCATTCTTTTGTATCCATTTTTAGCCATAAATAAATCAAATTTCTTGAACCACTGCCTTGGAGCTTGCTTCAGCCCAACAAGCTTTTTTTCAATCTGCAAATAAGATTTTCTTTACCTTTGACTTTGAAGCCTTCTGGTTGCTCCATATAGATTTTCTCCTCAAATCACCATAAAGAAAAGCTGTCTTCACATCTAACAGCTTAACCTCCAAGTCTAGACTAGCAGCAATACCTAGAGCAACACGAATTGAAGACATTTTAACAACAAGAGAAAAAATCTCTTCAAAGTCAATACTTTTCTTTTGACCAAAGCCTTTCACAATTAATCTGGCCTTGTACTTTGGTTGAGAACACTGCTGTTGAGTCTTTAACCTAAAAACCCACTTGTTCTTTAAAGCCTTCCTTCCTTTTGGTAGTTCCACTAAATCATATGTGTGGTTCTTCTGTAAGGCATCCATTTCTTTCTGCATAGCTACTAACCATTCCTTTTTTTGCTCACTTTTAACTCCTTCCTGATAACATTCTGGTTGGCAGCGAGCTATAAATAATTTAATCCTATGGCCATGCCATTTATGTGATGGTTTTATGATTTGCCTTCTATTTTTCCTTTTCAAATAAATAATTTAATTTTGGAATTTTTTTATCATATATATAATTACAGACAAGATACACTAGTTCATAAAAGAAAAGATTGGCAAAAAAGGAAAGTCACGAAGATCCTCAAAACAAAAAATAGAAATGAAAGATTCTTGTTGTGCGTATAAAAGGGCCTTCCTGTTCGTCCTCTTCTTCAACCAGATCTCATGGCCGAAACGCAGCCCTTAGCCGGCCCTAATAACTTGCTATTAATACTACAATTAGGCTTCTCGCAGCAACTTTGGTACCGGCTATTGACTTCGGGTCGGGATTTCATAAAATGGTTTTTAACTCTCACTCTAGGTAAGGTTATCCATCTTTTTCTTGCACTTTTTCTAGTGCCCTATTAAATTTTCTGGTGCCCTATTTCATGGCATTCTTGAGTGACCCACCCGCCTACATTGTGAAGCGCATCAAGTGGGCCACACTGGTTTGGTCCCTCGTCTTCAGCCTCGGAACTGTTCTCTACTTGGCGACCTGATGGCTAAGTTCATCTCATATCATCTTATATATGCTTTGTAGTATTTTGTCTATGTTTTATTGCATCCAGATTCAGTGAATAAAAAGGGCATGTGTGTTGTGGTGTTTGTTGCTCCTAATTTTTGAGCGATGCCTTTTATGAGAAGAAAGATGTTGCATTGTCACCAGATGTTGCAACTTATAAGTGGGTTTTAAGTACAAATAATTCAAGCAAAAATTAATACAGTTAATTGCTACTACATTTGTGGTAATCATGAAGCATTTGAAAAACTGCTAATTAAGAAGCATTTTCTAATTGGTTTTGAACGGAAGTAGAAAATGGATGGAAACAATTGCTGAAGATAACTGAAAATTCTTCAGCTAAAAACCATTTTATGAATTTTATGAAATGAGATTGTTAAAAACCTTACCTAGAGTGAGACAGTTAAAAACCATTTTATGAAATCCAGACCCGAAGTCGTTAGCCGGTACCAAAGTTGCTGCGAAGAAGCCTAACTGTAGTATTAATGGCAAACTAGTAGGGCCGGCTAAAGGCTGCGTTTCGGCCATGAGATCTGGTTGAAGAAGAGGGATGAACAGGAAGGCCCTTTTATACGCGCAACAAGAATCTTTCATTTCTATTTTTTTGTTTTGAGCATCTTTGTGATTTTTCTTTTTTGTCAAACTTTTCTTTTATGAACCAATGTATCTTGCCCGTACTTTATATATGATAAAAAATTTTCAAAATTAAATTATTTATTCGAAAAGAAAAAATAGAAGGAAAATCATAAAACCATCACATAAATGGCATGGCCATAGGATTAAATTATTTATTCGATGTGATTTACTATTTAAAAATCATTTGTATATAAAAAAATCATATGATTTGAGCCTATAATATTAACTCATCAAAAATTAGATTATTTAAATAATATGAAATAATACATAGTAATAAAAATTATGTTAGAAGTTAGAACTAATCATGTGCATTAGCATATGTGATTTTTCTATGCAATTTTTTTGATGTATCAGACCTATCTTGAACTTTTATGTGTTTTCTATATTTTAATTCAATCGAGTGTATCAACCAAGCAAGAATTGGTAAGGCAGAGACCATTATAGATGATTAAAAAGAATGACTCACCCGATTCCCTCGAGAGACCATCTATTCACCTTGTTGTTCATACTGCTGCTTTCTGGATCCTTCATGGTAGGAGCTTTCTCCGGTTCCATCGCTAGCTCTGTAAGGATCTGGTGGCAGATGGTTCCTAGATATATGCTGTAACACCACACCAATAAAGTTGTAATGAATGACGATGCCGCCAGAGTGAGCAGTTACGTTCCGTGCGAAACCATCTCAATTCACTCTAGAGGGAGGGAAAAAAGGGGAGTCAACATTGCTCATCTTGAAGCAAAGAATTTGCGCAGTTTTGATCCATGACCACTCCCGATATTTGGTGGGAGAGGATAGGGTTGGAAAGCTGTTTTGTCCATATTTGTGAAGGAAAAAATTATATTTGGAATCCAAATATAAAGCTTTTTTTTAAAGAAAATACAAGACGAGCACTTAGTTCTAAAGTTTAATGGCAGGTTGAACCCAAGGGATAATATTATCATAGATTATACATATAAAATGTTAGAATTAAAAGATTTTAAAGCTAAAAAAAAGGAAATGAAAAGCATTTGATTGTAGCTAACACCTAAGACACTTCTCCATCTCTCATACTCAACTACATGCCCACTCCTTCACTTCACACTCTATCTCACTCTCTCTTTCTTGTGTCTATAATGCCACCCTATGATTAGGCTCTCTTATGCTCTATTAGTTGCAGAGTGATGGTGAAAATCATGCTTAAAAATGGATAGTCTCTATTTCAACATTATTTTCTTTCTTAAAAATTGACTACATCTTTTTCTCTATTAGTCTTCCATAATATTTTTTTATTTTAAATTTTTCTTTATTTTGACATTGTGGAAATCAATGAGTGTGATTTGCGTCAACTTTTTTCATTCATGCTGTTGGAGGAGTTTTCATAAAAAACTTCTGCACATACCATCATGAATATACTAATAAAATATTTTAATATAACTAAAATATGATTGAACAAAGAACATCACACACACAAATATAACTATCTAACAAGATAATAAAATCTATATATCAGAATAAATACCAACTATCAAAATAACCACATCCACAATCAAACAAATAAAAGCAAGATGACCACACTAAGCAAAATAACCACAAACTAAGATAATCATATCCATAACCAAATCATCCATCTAACCACAACTACATTCAAGCCATTCATGTGACCATAGCCATATCCAAACCATCCACATAACGGCAACCATTCATATGACCATAATTACCCATCAACACATACTATTCATCCATGCATCCGTATGCAAGACATCACTAAGCAAGTCATCCTCCCTCCCTTAGTAAGTAATAAGTTCACTAGGTCCCCTTATCCGTACGCAAGACATCATCTAGAGATACTTCTCCTGCTCAGGTTGGTTTATATACTAGTGCCTTGCGTAATGAATCTAGCCATATCACGTACCATGACTTTGTTTTACACTAGCCTCCAATGGCCCTATGCCCCTCCCTTGTGCCGCCAGTCTCAGCGAGTAAGGACTCCATCCCTCACTGCTAAAACTAGTGTGAAAAAGTCTTTGTACACTACCATGGTGCACGATGGCCTGCATCGGGCATGGTGATTTGCCACTATAGGCCCACTCGTTAGTGATGCAAGACTCTTATGCGGGCCCCTCGATGCATGCTCGCGTGTGAGCGAATCATCGTGCTCGGTGCAGACCATTCTGCACCGAAGGTGGTGTATAAATACTTTTTTTACTAGTACTATACACCAACAGTACCCTTCACACACAGCAATATCCTTAACTAAGCGACACCATACCACATCTATTATAAATCCACCACATATACCTCAACTAAGCTACAACATACCACCTCCATCATAACTCCACCATATATCTCTCAATCAAGCCACAACATACTACCTTCAAAATAACCATGAATCAAATTAAACCAAAACCATTTATAACAAAATAATATACCACCATACATACGCAAATCCGCAATAATTCATAATGCTTAATTCAAATCATAAAGAGAAAACCAATAATAAATTATGATACGTGCAAGTCATAAAAACATATTATGCAACTTTATAATGTAGAATTCTTGTCTGAGATTGCTATTCCAAATGCTCCTCAATGTAAAATAATAATCAATGATCATCTATAATTCAACATAAACTATTAATTAATTCATCATAATTACAAAATTACCATTTTATCCCTCTTGCCCAAAATTTGAAAATAACCATTTTATTCCTTTAATTCAATGATTACTAACTTTTAATTAACTATTTTAACCCATATTTAATTATTTTTAATACTACACATTCTCATTGACTTGACTATATTTACAAAAATACTCCTGCTTATCTATGCTTAATTACCTCAAAGTATATAATAATCAATTTTCAAATAAAATAAACACTAACTAATTAGACAATTAGCCTAACCTTAATTTGGGTCACTAAATAATAAATTTAATTAACTCATGACTAACCCATCGATTAATTTCTACAAAATAATAAGATTAGTTAGGCCAAAACTAGTTTCCTGGTTTAATAGTCTAGCAACTGATTCAAACACAAGCTCAAATAATACGATGAGCTTTGAATCACTCTTTCAATTTGGGCCTGATTAACTGGCTAGCCCAACTAACTAAGCCATCAGCCCATCATCAGCCCAAGCAGTCATTAGCCCAGCCCATGACCCACTAGGGCAGCCCAACCAATTAACCCAGATGGCCATTACTATTTTCAAAGGCCCACCCATTTTCAGCCCAACAGAGAAGGCTTCGTGCCTTTTCTGTGAGGGAAAGGTCCCCATGACCAAATCACCACACCAAACACCATGACTTGTCGATTCCACCGGCGGTTGCCAGCCACCAGGGAGGAAGGACGATGAGACAGAGGGACTTGGCAAAGGTTTACCGTGATGATGACTGGGAACTGGGGTAGCGGTGGAGAACGGAGACAAGAGAGGAGATCGACGGTGAGGCCATGGCGGCAGCAGAGGACGACGAGAACGAATGGCGACGGTATAAGATGCAGGGAAGCGCAGCTACGTCGGTGACGGGATGAAGGAACCAGAGTCGACGGAGGGAAGGCGAGGGCCTAAGGCGACAGGAAGAAGGAACCGGAGTCGACGGAGGGAAGGCGAGGGCCTAAGGCGATGGGAAGAAGGAACCGGAGTCGACGGAGGGAAGGAGGGAAGGCGAGGGTAGCGATGAGAGGGGAGGAGAAGCCGTGAGCGGAGGAGGCGGCCACAACGACAGTACGACAATGGTGATGGTAGAGAGAACAGGAAGGAGGTCGACGGCGAGCCGAGGGTGCCGAGCGGCGTTGGCTATAAATAATTTAATCCTATGGTAAGTGGTTTTATAATTTGTCTTCTATTTTTTCTTTTCGAATAAATAATTTAATTTTAAAATTTTTTTATCATATATGTAAGTACGGGTAAGATACACTGGTTCATAAAAGAAAAGTTTGGCAAAAAAAAAAGAAAAATCACGAATCCTCAAAATAAAAAAATTAGAAATGAGAGATTCTTGTTGCGCATACAAAAGGGCCTCCCTGTTCGTCCTCTTATTCACTTAATCTCTTGGTCGAAACGCAGTCTTTAACCGGCCCTGCCCTATTAACTTGCCATTAATACTAAAGTTAGGCTTCGGAGCAACTTTGGTACTGGCTAACGACTTCGGGTCGGGATTTCATAAAATGGTTTTTAACTTGTCTAAGGTTATCTTTCTTGTGCCCTATTAAATTTTCTGGTGCCCTATTCATGGCATTCTCGAGCGACCCACCCACTTAAATTGTGAAGCGCATGGGCCACACTGGTTTAATAAGTGGGTTTTAAGTACAAATAATTCAAGCAAAAATTAATACAATTAATTGCTAATTAAGAGCATTTTCTAATTGGTTTTGAACGGAAGTAGAAAATGGATGGAAACAATTGCTGAAGATAACAGAAGCCATATCTGAAAAATTCTTCAGCTAAAAACCATTTTATGAATTTTATGAAATGTGACCGTTAAAAACCTTACCTAAGATGAGACAGTTAAAAATCACTTTATAAAATCCCGACCCAAAGTGTTAGCCAGTACCACGAAGAAGCCTAACTGTAGTATTAATGGCAAGTTAGTAGGGCCGACTAAAGGCTACGTTTTGGCCCTAAGATCTTGTTGAAGAAGAAGACGAAAAGGAAGCCCTTTTATACGCGCAACAAGAATCTTTCATTTCTATTTTTTTGTTTTGAGGATCTTCATGATTTTTTTTGTCAATCTTTTCTTTTATGAACCAGTGTATCTTGCCTATGATAAAAAAATTTCAAAATTAAATTATTTATTCAAAAAGAAAAAGTAGAAGGCAAATCATAAAACCATCACATAAATGGCATGGCCATATGATTAAATTATTTATTCGATGTGATTTACCATTTAAAATTCATTTGTATATAAAAAAATCATATGATTTGAGCCTATAATATTAACTCATAAAAAATAAGATTATTTAAATAATATGAAATAATACATAGTAATAAAAAATTATGTTAGAAGTTAGAACTAATCATGTGCATTAGCATATGTGATTTTTCTATGCAAGTTTTTTTATTTATCCGACCTATCTTGAACTTTTATGTGTTTTTTATATTTTAATTCAATCGAGCCTATCAACCAAGCAAGAATTGGTAAGGCAGAGACCATTACAGATGATTAAAAAGAATGACTCACCTGATTCCTTTGGTGCCTCCAGTGACCAAGGCTATGGTTCCACTACAAGAAAATACTGAAAGAGCGACGCAAATTTAGCGACGCATCATTGCATCATTAAATTGCGACCACTTTGCGATGCCTCCGTGACAACAAAATATTGCGATGCAATTAGCGACGCATTAGCGACTCATTAAACCAGAATATACAAAAATTATTTTTTTATTTAGCGATGCAAATAATATGTTGCAATATTTTTAAATTAATTTTTTATAAAATATAAATATGGGAAAAAAATATTGCGACGCAACTCAGTGCATCGCAATATTTTTAAAAAAAATTAATTATGTTAAATAGCGAAGCAATAAACCAAAAAATTAGAAAAATTATTTTTAATTTAGCGATGCACAATTACATCGCAAATAATTTAAATAAAATTAATTTTTATAAAATATAAATATTAGGAAAAAATATTGCGACGCAACTCAGTGTGTCGCAATGTTTTTAAAAAATTAAATATGTTAAATAGCGATGCATTAGCGATGCAATAAACTAGAAAATTAAAAAAATTATTTTTAATATAGTGATGCAATAACTGCGTCGTAATTATTTTAAATAAAATTAATTTTTATAAACTATAAATATGAGAAAAAATAATTGCGACACAACACAGTGCGTCGCAATGTTTTTAAAAAAATTAATTATATTAAATAGCGACGCAATTAACCAAAAAATTAGAAAAATAATTTTTAATTTAGCGACATAATATATGCATCATAATTATTTTAAATAAAATGAATTTTTATAAAGTATAATTATGAGAAAAAAATGTTGCGATGTAATTAAGTATGTCGCAATATTTTAAAAAAATTAATTATGTTAAATAGCGACGCATTAGCGACGCAATAAACCAAAAAATTAGGAAAATTATGTTTTAATTTAGCGATGCACTTGTTGTGTCGCAAATATTTTAAATAAAATTGATTTTTATATAATATAATTATAATATTAAAAAATTATGATGCAACCCTTTGCGTCGCAATATTTTTTAAAAAAATTAATTATGTTAAATAGCGATCGGTCCGAGATCGATCATGGCCGATCGGGATTGGGGCTTGGATTGATCACAACCGTCGGATCGTCGACGATCGGACCAATCGCAACGGTCCGAGATTGGTCATGGCCGATCGGGATCAGGGCTTAGATCGATCGCAACCATCGGATCGTCGGCGATCGGACCGATCGCCACTGTTCGAGATCGATCGTGGTCGATCGAGATTAGGGATTGGATCGATCGCAACCGTCGGATCGTCAGCGATCTCGAACAGATCGCAATGGTCCGGGATCGGTCATGGCCGATCGGGATCAGGGCTTAGATAGATCACAACCGTCAGATCGTCAGTGATCTTGGACCGATCGCAACGGTCCAGGATCAGTCGTGGCCGATCAGGATCAGGGCTTGGATCGATCGAAACCATCGAATCATCGCCGATCGAACCGATCGCAACGGTTCGGGATCGGTCGTGGCCGATCGGGATCAGGGCTTGGATTGATCGCAACCATGGATCGTCAGCGATCTCGGACCGATCGCAACGGTCCGGGATCGGTTGTGGCCGATCAGGATCAGGGCTTGGATCGATCGCAACCGTTGGATCATCGCCGATCGGACCGATCGCCATGGTTCGAGATCGATCATGGCTGATCGGGATCATGGCTTCGATCGATCGCAACCGTCGGATCATCGCTATCTCGGACAAATTGCAACGGTCCGAGATCGGTCGTGGCTGATCGGGATCATGGCTTGGATTGATCGCAATCATCGAATCGTCGCCTATTGGATCGATCGCGATGGTCTGAGATCGTACATCGCCGACCAGGATCGATCAGGGCTTGGATCGATGGCAACCGTCGGATTGACACCAATCGGTCCGATCGTCACGGTCTGAGATCGATCGTGGCCGATCAGGATCAGGGCTTGGATCGATCGCAATTGTCATATCGTCAGCGATCAGACCGATCGCAACAGTCCGAGATCGGTCGTGGCCGATCGGGATCAAGGCTTGGATCGACCGCAACCGTCGGATCGTCGGCGATCGGACCGATCGCCACTGTTTGAGATCGGTCGTGGCCGATCGGGATCAGGGAATGGATCGATCGCAACCGTCGGATCGTTCGTGATCTCGACCGATCGCCATTGTCCAAGATCGGTCGTGGTCGATCGGGATCATGGATTGGATCGATCACAACCGTCGAATCGTCAATGATCTCGGACCGATCGCAACGGTCCGGGATCAGTCATCGCCGATCAGAATCAGGGCTTGGATCGATCGCAACCATTGGATCATCAGCGATCTTGGACCGATCGCAACTGTCCAGGATCGGTCATGGCCGATCAAGATCAGGGCTTAGATCGATCGCAACTATCGGATCATCGCCGATCGGACCGATCGCCACGGTCCGGGATCGGTCATGGCCGATCGGGATCAGGGCTTGGATCGATCGCAATCGTCGGATCGTCAGCGATCTCGGACCGATCGCAACGGTCCGGGATCGGTCGTGGCCGATCGGGATCAGGGCTTGGATCGATCGCAACCATCGGATCATCGCCGATCAGACCGATCGCAATGGTCCGAGATCGATCATGGCCGATCGGGATCATGGCTTCGATCGATCACAACCGCCGGATCATCGCCGATCTCGAACGGATTGCAACGGTCCGAGATTGGTCGTGGCCGATCGGGATCATGGCTTGGATCGATCGCAACCGTCGGATCATCGCCTATCGGATCGATCGTGATGGTCCAAGATCGTTCATCGCCGACCATGATCAATCAGGGCTTGGATCGATGGCAACCGTCGGATCGACGCCGATCGGTCTGATCGCAACGGTCCGAGATCGGTCGTGGCTGATCAGGATCAGGGCTTGGATCGATTGCAACCGTCAGATCGTCTGCGATCGGACCGATCACAATGGTCCGAGATCGGTCATGGCCGATCGGGATCAAGGATTGGATCGATCGCAACCGTTGGATCGTCCGTGATCTCGGACCGATCGCCACTGTCCAAGATCGGTCGTGGTCGATCGGGATCAGGGATTGGATCGATCGCAACCGTTAGATCGTCGGCGATCTCAGACCGATCACAACGGTCCGGGATTGGTCGTGGCCGATCGGGATCAGGGCTTGGATCGATCGCAACGATCAGATCATCAGCAATCTCGGACCGATCGCAACGGTCTGGGATCGGTCGTGGCCGATTAGGATCAGGGCTTGGATCGATCGCAACCGTCGGATCATCGCCGATCGGACCGATCGCCATGGTCCGGGATCGGTCGTGGCCGATCGGGATCAGGGCTTGGATCGATCGAAACCGTCGGATCGTCAGCGATCTTGGACCGATCGCAACGGTCCGGGATTGGTTGTGGCCGATCGGGATCAGGGCTTGGATCGATCGCAACCGTCAGATCGTCGCCGATCGGACCGATCGCCATGGTTCAGATCGGTCGTGGCCGATCGGGATCATGGCTTTGATCGATCACAACCGTCAGATCGTCGCCGATCTCGGACGGATTGCAATGGTCTGAGATCGGTCGTGGCTGATCGGGATCACGGCTTGGATCGATCGCAACCGTCGGATCGTCGCCTATCGGATCGATCGCGACGGTCCGAGATCATTCATCGCCGACCAGGATCGATCAGGGCTTGGATCGATGGCAACCATCGGATCGACGCCGATCGGTCCAATCGCCATGGTCCGAGATCGATCATGGCCGATCGGGATCAGGGCTTGGATCGATCGCAACCATCGGATCGTCAGCGATTGGACCGATCGCCACTATTCGAGATCAATCGTGGTCGATCAGGATCAGGGATTGGATCGATCGCAACCGTCGGATCGTCCGCAATCTCAGACCGATCGCAACGGTCTAGGATCGATCGTGGCCGATCGGGATTAGGGCTTGGATCGATCGCAACCGTCGGATCATCAGCGATCTCGGACCGATCGCAATGGTCCAGGATCGGTCGTGGCCGATCGGGATCAGGGCTTGGATCGATCGCAACCATCGGATCGTCGCCAATCAGACTGATCGCCACGGTCCGAGATCAGTCGTGGCCGATCGGGATCACGGCTTCGATCGATCGCAACTGTCAGATCATTGCCGATCTTGGACGGATTGCAACGGTCCAAGATCGGTTGTGGCCGATCGGGATCACGGCTTGGATCGATCGCAACCGTCGGATCGTCGCCTATCGGATCGATAACGATAGTCCGAGATCATTCATCGTCGACCAGGATCGATCAGGGCTTGGATCGATCGCAACCGTCAGATCATCGGCGATCGAACCGATCGCAACGATCCTAGATCGGTCGTGGCCGATCGGGATCAGGGCTTGGATCGATCGCAACCGTCAGATCGTCGGCGATCGGACCGATCGCCACTTCCGAGATCGGTCGTGGCTGATCGGGATTAGGGATTGGATCATCGCAACCGGCAGATCGTCAGCGATCTCGGACCGATCGCAACGGTCCGAGATCGATCTTGGCCGATCGGGATCAGGGCTTGGATCGATCGCAACCGTCGGATCGTCAGCGATCTCGGACCGATCGCAACGGTCCGTGATCAGTCGTGGCCGATAGGATCAGGGCTTGGATCGATCACAATCGTCGGATTGTCGCCGATCGAACCGATCACCATGGTCCAGGATCGATCGTGGCTGATCAAGATCAGGGCTTGGATCGATCGCAACCGTCGGATTGTCGCCGATCGGACCGATCGCCACGGTCCAGGATCGATCGTGGTCGATCGGTATCAGGGCTTGGATCGATCGCAACCGTCGGATCGTTGCCGATTGGACCGATCGCCATGGTCCGAGATCGGTCGTGGCCGATCGGATCACGGCTTCGATCGATCGCAACGTCGGATCGTCACCGATCTCGGACGGATTGCAACGGTCCGAGATCGGTCGTGGCCGATCGGGATCAGGCTTGGATCGATCGCAACCATCGGATCATCATCTATCGGATCGATCGCGATGGTCCGAGATCGTTCATCGCCGACCAGGATCGATCAGGGCTTGGATCGATGGCAACCGTCAGATCGACGCCGATCGGTCCGATCGCCATGGTCCGAGATTGATCATGGCCGATCGGGATCAGGGCTTGGATCAATCGCAACCGTCGGATCGTTGGCGATCGGACCGATCGCAAAGGTCCGAGATCGGTCATGGCTGATCGGGATCAGGGCTTGGATCGATCGCAACCGTCAGATCGTCGGCGATCGGACTGATCACCACTGTTCGAGATCGGTGATGGCCGATCGGGATCAAGGATTGGATCAATCACAACCATTGGATCATCCGCGATCTCGGACCGATCGCCACTGTCCGAGATCGGTCGTGGCCGATCGGGATCAAGGATTGGATTGATCACAATCGTCGGATCGTCAGCGATCTCGGACCGATCGCAATGGTCCGGGATCGGTCGTGGCCGATCGGGATCAGGGCTTGGATCGATCGCAACCATCGGATCGTCAGGGATCTCGGACCGATCGCAACGGTCCGGGATCGGTCGTGGCCGATCGGGACCAGGGCTTGGATCGATCGCAACCATCGGATCATCGCCGATCGGACCGATCACCACGGTTCGGGATTGGTCGTGGCCGATCGGGATCAGGGCTTGAATCGATCGCAACCATCGGATCATCAGTGATCTCGACCGATCGCAACGGTCCGGGATCGGTCGTGGCAGATTGTGATCAGGGCTTGGATCGATCGTAACCGTCGGATCATCGCCGATCAGACCGATCGTCATGGTCCGAGATCGGTCGTGGCGATAGGGATCATGGCTTTGATTAATCGCAACCGTCGGATCATCGCCGATCTCGGACGGATTGCAACGGTTCGAGATCGGTCGTGGCCGATCGAGATCATGGCTTAGATCGATCGCAACCATCGGATCGTCGCCTATCGGATCGATCATGACGATCCGAGATCGTTCATCGCCGACCAGGATCGATCAGGGCTTGGATTGATGGCAACCGTCGGATCGACGCCGATCGGTCCGATCGCCACGGTCCGAGATCGGTCGTGGCCGATCGGGATCAGGGCTTGGATCGATCACAACCGTCGGATCGTCAGCAATCTCGGACCGATCGCAACGGTCCGAGATCGGTGGTGGCCGATCGGGATCAGGGCTTGAATCGATCGCAATCGTCAGATCGTCGCCGATCGCCACAGTCCGAGATGTATTACATCGCAATGTTTTTTAGAAAAATAAATGTAATTAAAAAAATAAAAATAAATTAAAATAAACATTGCGACGCATTATTTGTGTTGCAATTATTTTAAGAAAAATATAAATTTTTATCATTTACAAATATTTAAAAAAATAATAGTAATTAAAAAAATTTAAAAAATTAAAAAAAAAAACATTGCGACGCATAATTTGCGTCGCAATTATTTTCAGAAAAATAGAAATTTTATCAGTTACAGATATTTAAAAAAATTACGATGCATTTGCGACACAATTTTTCAAAAAATTTAAATTTATCATTTAAAAATATTTTAAAACTATTGCGTCGCAAATGCGTCGCAATTTCCTAGACTGTTTAAATAATTTTTTCAGAGAAAATAAATTTTAATATTGTGACCCAATCATTGCATTGCAATGTTTTTAAGAAAAATAAATGTAAGAAAAAAATTTTAAAAAAATATTGCGACGCAACTTATGCATCGCAATTATTTTCAGAAAATATAAATTTTATCAGTTATAAATATATTAAAAATATTGTGATGCATTTGCGATGCAATTTCCTAGGAAATAAAAATAATTTTTCTAGAGAAAACAATTTTTAATATTGCGACACACTTGTTGCGTCGCAATGTTTTTAAGAAATATAAATGTAATATAAAAATTTTATAAAAATCTTGCGATGCAATATATGCGTCGCAATTATTTTCAGAAAATATAATTTTTTTATAAATATTTAAAAAATATTGCGATGTATTTGCGATGTAATTTTCTAGAAAATAAAAATTATTTCCCAAGAGAAAACAAATTTTAATATTGCGACGCATTTATTGCGTCGCAATGTTTTTAAGAAATTTAAATGTAATATAAAAATTAAAAAAAATATTGTGACGCAATAAATGCGTCGCAATTATTTTTAGAAAATATAACTTTTATCCGTTATTAATATTAAAAAAATATTGTGACGCATTTGCGATCAATTTCCTAGAAAATAAAAATTATTTTCTCGCCGGACATTGGCGTCAAGTTAACGGCTCATTAGCGATGCAATTAGTTGCATCGCTAAGTTTTGCATAGAAAAATAAAAAGAAAAAATTGCGATGGATTAGCGACGCATTGTTTCATCGCTAATCCATAATAAAAATAAAAAAAAATAGCGAGTGATTAGCGACGCATATATTGCGTTGCTAATCACCACTATTTAACGCTTGGACGGGCCGCCCTCCCCCCCCCGCCGCTTTCCTTCTCTTCTTCTTCGTTTTCCTACCCTAGCTGCTGCCGCTGCTGTCCGTCCGCTCCTCCGGCTGCCCCCATCTTCTCTCCTGGTGGAATCTCCCTCCACTCCGGCGGCGTCCCCTCGCGACCGAGGTAAGCCCATTCTCCTTTTTTTTTGTTTAAAATAGGGTCCGGCCACGGCACCGGCCGTGGCCGTCTTCTCCGGCCACGGCCGCTGCCATGGCCCTCTTCTCCGGCCACGGCCGGTGCTGTGGCCGACCGTGGCCTGGCCACGATGGCCAGGCCACACCAAAAAAAAAATTTCTTTTTTTGGGGGGGGGTGTTTTCCTGACCCCCCCCCTTCGTCTTCTCCGGCCACGGCCATGGCCGTCTTCTCCGGCCATGGCCGCTGCTGTGGCGGTCTTCTCCGGCCACGGCCTTTGCCGTCGCCGGCCGTGGCCTGGCCACGGTGGCCAGGCCACCAAAAAATAAAATTGACAGTTTGGGGGGAGTTTTCCCCACCCCCCCTTCGTCTCTGGCCACGGCCGGTGCCGTGGCCGGTCGTGGCTTGGCCACAGTGGCCAGGCCACACAAAAAAAATTCTGTTTGGGTGGGGGGGGGGGGTTTTCCCGACACCCCCTTCGTCTTCTCCGGCCACGGCTATGGCCGTGGCCATTTTCTACGGCCACGGCCGCTGCCGTGGCCGGCCATGGCCTGGCCACGGTGGCCAGGCCACCAAAAAAAAAAAGATTGACAGTTTGGGGGGGGGTTTCCCCACCCCCCCTCGTCTTCTATGGCCACGGCCACGGCCGTGGCCGTCTTCTCCGGCCACGGTCGCTGCCGTGGCCGGCGATGGCCTGGCCACCGAAAAAAAAATTTAATGGTGGGGGGGTTTTCCCCACCCCCCCCCATCCGTTCGTCCTCTCCGGCCACGGCCGCTGCCGTGGCCTGGCCACGGTGGCTAGGCCACCGCAAAAAAAAAAAAATAGTTAGGGGGGTCCCCCCCCTCCCGTTCGTCTTCTCCGGCCACGGTGGCAAGACAAAAAATAAAAAAAATAAAAAGGTAACAGCTAGGGGGCTTTTCCCCCATGCCCTGCCCCTTCAATTTAAAAAAAATTAATACTCATAAATAAAATTAACACAAAAGTTTAGATTCTATCATATTTTTTTGTTTTTAAAATTATTTTCAAATAATTTGATGATAAATATAAAAAATTATAAATATATTTTTAAAACATGGGCAACTTATTTTTTTTAAAAAAAGTAACAGCTAGGGGGGTTTTCCCGACCCCCCCGAATCCTTCAAAAATTTTTTTTTTAAGACTCATAAAAAAAATTTAAATAAAAATTTAGATTCTATTATATTTTATTGTTATTAAAAATATTTTCAAATAATTTGATGACAAATATTAAAAAAATGTGACCACTAATCTAATTTTTTATTAGATTAGTTATAAATTAATTAATTTATGTCATTAGTCGGGATCAGGGATTGGATAGACTGATTGTTATGTCTTGATTATGCAATAATATTTGTAATGCTAGATAGAAAGTCTTGTTGTATTTTTATTTAATTTGCAGAATGTTTATGCAATAATTAATTTAAGCAGAATGTTTATGCAATATATTTGTGCATTTGTAGTTATTTACAATTGTTATGTCTTGATTATTTACTTTCTGTTTCAAATTGAATGATGCATTAAATTATGTATTGCTAGATAGAAAGTCTTATTGTATTATTATTTAATTTGCAGCAAAAAATTAGTAGTTTCAATGATTTATATTTTAGTCTTCACAAACATTTGTATTCGACACAATAATCTTAAGAAGTCAGTGACTATATTTATAGAACACTATTTCTATATATGTATAATTGACAAGAAGTTAAGAATAACAAGCATAAGTTCGATTGTCTTCAGACTTTCATATTATTAATCACAGCACTATAACCTTTAGACCCGTTTGAGAATTTGTAAGCCTTAGTCTTGCAAATTCTCAAATTGTCCTGGTGGACAGTTTGGAATTTTTTTTGCGATATGTTAGTCTGCTATTAATCATCGTTGAGTGAGATTGCGGTTTGTATTTGCTCATACGTTCTCCTAGTGTGGCTTATATGCCACACATTTAGGAGAACATATGGGGAAATGCTACCGAAATTTTAACGTAACCGATCGATGATAATTAATAGCAGAATAACATATCACAAAAAAAATTCTTGAATGGGATAGGGCCTTACCTTTTAGACACGGAGTGAAGGTAGAATTAATTTAGGACACTTGAATGCTTATGAAGTCTCATGATTAAACGGATCACCTTGTGGCCCGACCCAAACTCAAGCCCTAGCATTAGCCTGGCATGAACCTCTACCTCGGTCCTTGCTAGCACGCCAAGGATAATTGTCTAAAAAAAATTGGTTCAGTTATAAATTATTTAAATATTTATTATTAACCTAAGTTGTGTAAAAGAAATAATTTAGTTATATATTTAGTATTGCTAATATAGTTTTATAATGTGGTTTCCTTTAATGGTTTATCAGAAATTGTATAAGTCGGTCAAAAATGAGCGGGGCTCGCTCGTGGATGTATACAAGGATAAAAGATGGCTTACTTAATCCAGATTTTCTGAATGGATTGGAAGAATTTATCACATTTGCATATAGCCAACCTGAATGGATGGATGGGCCTAGGATTAGGTGCCCATGCAACTATCACAGGTGTCAGAATAAAGCCTACAAAGATGTCGATACTGTTAAGGTGCATCTGTGTAAAAAGGGGTTTGTTCCTGATTATGATGTTTGGTACTGTCATGGTGAACCAGAGGAAATTTCAGCCGTTGTTACAAGCCAACAAGTGTCAATTCCCATTGATGAACCATTTGTGAATCTAAACACATATGAAGAAATGGTGATGAATGCATCGGGTAATGAATTCAATCAGAATACATTTATGGAAGAACCAAATCCAGATGCACAATAATTTTATGATATGTTGCGTGCTGCAAATCAAGAATTGTATCCTGATTGTGAGGGTCATTCACAGTTGTCGACGGCTGCTCGGTTGCTGAATATTAAGGTAGAATATCGATTATCAGAAAAGGCGTTTAATTCTGTAGCTGGGTTAATCAAGAAAATTTTGCCAAATGATAATGTTGTAGCAGACAGTTTTTTACTCAACGAAGAAGTTGTTGCGTAGGCTTGGGCTCCCGGTTAATAAGATCGATTGTTGCTTGAACAATTGTATGATATATTGGGGTGAAGACTCAGAGCTGAGATGATGTAAGATTTGTAGGCAATCGAGGTACAAAAATGGCGAAGGAGGAGCTAGTACAAGTAGGAGGAAAAGTGTTCCTTACAAGAGGATGCATTACTTTCCTCTGACTCCACGCCTGCAGAGATTAAATAGATCTGAGGCTACAGCTGCTGATATGAGATGGCATGCCGAACATGAATCTAAAGAGGATGAAATGCAGCATCCATCAGATTCAAAAGCTTGGAAGCATTTCAATGACAATCATCCTGATTTCGCTGAAGATATAAGGAATGTCAGATTAGGTCTTTGTACCGATGGCTTCCAACCATTCGGTCAAGCGGGGCAACAGTATTCATGTTGGTCTGTGATACTGACTGTATATAACCTTCCTCCATGGAAGTGCATGAAAGAGACTGCAATGTTTTTGACAGTTTTAGTTCCAGGACCATGAAATCCAAAGGAAAAGATTGATGTCTTCTTGCAACCGTTGGTGGCCGAATTGAAAATGTTGTGGGAAACAGGAGTTGTAGCCTACGACATTTCTATGAAACAGAATTTCATCATGAGAGTTGCTTTGATGTGGACAATAAGTGACTTCCCGACATATGCAATGTTATCTGGTTGGAGCACTGCTGGACATCTGGCATGCCCTCATTGCATGTATGATTCGGATGCATTTACATTGCAGAAGAGTGGTAAGCAATCATGGTTTGATAATCATAGGAAGTTCTTGCTCCCAAATCATCCTTACAGGCGTAACTTAATCGCCTTCCGGAAGAACAAAGCAGTCACAAAATTCGCCGAACCGGTTAGGTCCGGCACGGATATATTTGATACTATAGAGCATTTGGGGTTGAGGTATGCTTGGGAACCAGATGCAGATAGAATAAATGGCCGTATATGTAAAGAACAAAACTGGAAGAAGCGGAGTATATTTTGGGATTTGCCTTATTGGAGCACAAATCTCATCCAGCACAACTTGGATGTTATGCATATCGAGAAAAATTTATTTGATAACATATTTAACATGGTGCTAAACATCCCGGGAAAAACAAAAGACACTGCAAAGTCAAGAGAAGAACTTAATCAGTATTGTAGAAGAGGTGATTTGAGGAGGAGTACCGATGGGACCTATCCTAAAGCCTGTTACACTCTTGATAGAAATTCACGAGAAGTTTTATGTAACTGGCTTAGAGGGTTAAAATTTCCAGATGGTTATGCCTCAAATATCGGTAGGTGTGTGGAAATGCATAAGCTCAAGTTGTTCGACATAAAGAGTCACGACTGTCATGTTTTCATGCAACGGTTATTGCCTATAGCTTTTCGTGAGTTGCTTCCGCAACATGTCTGGAAGGCATTGACAGAGCTAAGCTTGTTCTTCAAGGAGTTGTCTGCCACAGTCATTACTTCTGCATCCATGGCAAGGCTTGAGGAGGAAATTCCAATTATTTTATGCAAGCTGGAGCGAATATTTCCTCCCAGTTTTTTTGACTCAATGGAGCATTTACCGGTTCACTTGCCATACGAAGCGAGCATAGCTGGTCCTGTGTAGTATCACTGGATGTATCCTTTCGAGAGGTAAATATATACATCATTAAGACATATTGACATTTCAAATATTATTTTATTGCGAGAAAATTGGTTAATTTTTTGTCTCAACTTTACATATAGGTATCTTAAGAAGTTAAAAAATAATGTGCGTAATAGACAAGGGTTGAAGGTTCTATATGCAATGCACACTTGGTCGAAGAAGTTTCAGCTTTTGCCTTGCATTACTTTGAGGGTCACGTCCACATGAGGAGCCGAAATCTTGGTCGTAACGATGACGTATGTGTGGACGAAGGAGAACCTAATGACGGTAGAATATCAATTTTTAAACGTATCAGCCATTCATTTGGGGGCAGAAGTCAAGAAATCTTAGCGATATGGAGTATAATGCAGCACATTATTATATCCTAATGAACTGTAGAGAAGTCGATCCATATATTGAGTAAGTGTATACTTCAATGCTTAATTGAAACTTTTAATTTAAATTACAATATACCATAATATTTAATTGCTAATATCAGTTTTAATCCTTATCATCCCATAAGGATGTATTGTGATAGACAACGACAGATGAATCCCGACATCAGTCAAGTTGCAATTGGATAGAAGTTAGAAATGGAGTTCGCTTACTGGTTTTATGAATTTGTGAGTAGTATCACTCAATCAATTTTAGTAATGGCTTTAATTTTTTGAATTGGTTGTGAATAGCTTATTAATTTATAGGTAAACGGTCCATGGTCCCCAATCGATAATATTTTCATTAAATGTCTATCGCAATGGCCATTGAAGACCGTAACAACATATACTGGCTATTTTGTTAATGGGTATAAATTTTAGATTAAATGATTAGTAGCTTCAAGAGGCACGCAGGGCATGTGTGTTAAAGGAGAAAGTGTTGGAACAAATATGCAGGATTATTACAGAAAGTTAGTAGAGGTGGTTGAAGTTGAATATCCCGGTTGGCCTATGAAACGAACCGTATTGTTTCGTTGCGATTGGTTCGATCCGACAGTTCCTGTGGGCAAAAGGATTCATAATGACTACAATTTGGTTGAAGTGAACCATCGACGAAGATTGCAGAAATATGACCCATTCATCCTTGCATCCCAAGCTCAGCAAGTGTTTTACTGCGGATATCCAAGTTTGCGCAACGACAAGCGAGATTGGTGGGCTGTTTCTAAAATCGTCCCACGTTCAACAATCTTATTACAGGAGAGTTCATCAAGTCAACCAGCCGAGTGTCCTGCATTTCAAGAGGATGAGATGGAAATGCATGCAATTGAGGACGACACAAGGGCTCATGAAACATCACTTAGAGATCCAAATGGTGATGTCCAAGAAATTGCGGATGCAAATGTTCGGTTTCCTTCCGATGATAATGAAACTGAATCGCAGTCCGATACGGCATCGGATGTTGAACCAACATTTCACGAAACAAATGACACCGATTAAACATAGAGGTTTTCTTAAATTCAACTTTATTTTATAAGTGGTAAATTTTTACATAGTCAATTATTAATCGTAATTTAATTGCATGAATCTTTAGTATTTTCAGTATGACGGGCAGAGGTAGATCTACCGAGGACATACGGAGTGAGCAGGGACGTAGCTCTGCTGCATCAGATCACATGAGCTTTGGAGATGGAGAGTTCGGATCTCCACACATCGCACAGCCTTCGATCTCTCTAGCAGTCGACGGTGATCCTGCATTGGTATTACCATCCAGCCGATCGGCACATACCTCCGAGAGTTCTTCCACCATCGGCCGCACCGTACTCCGACTTGATGCTTATGGACTGTAAGTATATACTAATTAAAAATATATGTTTATGTTTTTAAGTAAATTACTTATAAACATGCATTTTTTAACAGATTTATTGAGCAGCATCATGTATCCAGCCACATCAGCGCCGTATTTCAGAGGCGTGCAGATCCTAGTGGCTATAATTGGCGCCACGTATCTCCAGCCACGAGGGAGTTTTATTTTTCTGAGTTTCAGGTAAACTTATTAATACAATTTATCACTGATATAAAATTTCTTAATCTTAATAAATTCTAAAACTAACTTTTATTTTAATGCAAAAAAAGTTTACATGGGACCTTGCCAGCCATGATGCCATTAGGGCAGCATGGGAGGCTCTGACGGGACGTCGATACTCCGACATGCTTCATCGTTGGAGGTCATTGTGTCAACGTCCTGCGCATGTGCTAGAGGATATTTGGCATGAGTGGCAGCAGGCCTGGCAGTCCGATGGCTGGCGCAGGAGGTCCGCATCAACCAGCACGAATCGCCGATCCGAGAAGGGTAGTCCTGGCACGGGTCTCTCCCGCCATACTTCGGGCTCCATTTCGATTCAGGAGCACAGACGGCATATGGTAATAAAACAAAATATTTTAATTACTAATTTAGTTATTTACAAATATTTGTATTAATATCAATTTTTTATTGTTATAGTCTGAGCAGGAGGGCAGAGATCCTAGTGAGTTTCGTCTATTCAGGGCGACACACACCAGGAGGGACGGTTCCTGGGTCGACACGCGATCACGGAAGGTTGCGGTAAGAAATTAGATTTATGTAGTATATGTTTAATTTCTAAAATTTTATTTCAAAAAATTTATTAACTCATTTATTGTTGATTTTATAATTTAAAGACACGAGTCGAGGAGCTTCGCTCCCAGGCATCGTAGGTCGACTCCACTGATGGGGAGACGCCCGTCGAACTCTCAGCAGAGGAGAGTCGGCGTGTGTTTTTGGAGGCTGTTAGTGCCCAGCTGCGAGACCGCAGGGTCTATGGTCTGGGCACTAGAGCTTCTGCATATTTTTCCCATCAAGCCTCTAGCTCGCAATTTTCTGGTGATATTCCTGCCGAGCGTTTAGACGACATTCGGAGATCTATTGCGGAGGAGGTTCAGCAGGACGTTCGTCAGGAGGTTCGGTAGGAGGTTCGGCAGGAGGTCGAGAACGAGTTCGAGCAGCGTATGCGAGGCCGGGATCAGGAGCTTGCAGACGTGCAAGATCAGATGCATCATTTGCAGGATATGGTTAACTGCTTATCGCAGGGTCTTCAGCCTCCACGTGATCGCTCAAATTCTTGATGTATTTTTTTTCTTTTTTTATGTTGTACATGAAAACTTTAAAATTTTAATATAAATTATTTTGGAAATTGATTATTATTTGGATCAATATGAGTGAAGAATGTTTCTATTAATATTTCAATTTAACGAAATTGTTTTAACCGTTTAATTTTTAATATTTTTTATTTTTTAAAAATTTAATTTGCGATGCATTAGCGACTCAAATTGCATCGCTAATATTTTCAAAATATTATTATTAAATATTGCGACGCAATGATCTGGCGTCGCAATAATTTAAAAAAAATTTAATAGCGATGCATTAGCGACTCAAATTGCGTCGCTATTATATCTAAAATATTTTAAATAAATATTGCGATGCAATGACCTTGCATCGCAATATTTTAAAAAAAATTTTATTTGCGACGCATTAGCGACTCAAATTGCATCGCTATTATATCAAAAATATTATTATTAAATATTACGATGTAACTAGATGCGTCGCAATATTGCGACGCAATTGAATGCGTTACAATATTTAATAATAATTTTAAATATTAAAAATTAGTTTTAAATTTAGCGATGCATTTGGATGCATCGCAATATTGCGATGCAATTAATGTTGCATCGCAGAGAGTCGCAATATTGCGATGCAATTGCGACAAATAGATATTGCGATGGACATCTGAGCGACACCGTCATTGCATCGCTATAGCATGTTTAGCGATGCAATTGCGACGCATTTGGGCGTCGCAATATTTTTTCCCCTTGTAGTGTTCCCTCAAGGGACCATCTCTTCACCTTGTTGTTAAGACTGCTGCTTTCTGCATCCTTCATGGCAGGAGCTTTCTCCGGTTCCATCACAAGCCCTGTTAGGATCTGGTGGCAGATGGTTCCTAGTTATATACGGTAACACCACACCAATGAAGTCATAATGAATGACGATGCTGCCAGAGTGAGCAGTTACATTCCATGCGAAACCATCTCAATTCGCTCTAGAGGGAGGGAAAAAAGGGGAGTCAACATTCCTCATCTTGAAGCAGAGAATTTGCGCAGTTTTGATCCATGACCACTTTCGATATTTGGTGGGAGAGGATAGGGTTGGAAAGCTGTTTTGTCCATATTTGTGAAGGAAAATATTATATTTGGAATCCAAATATAAAACTTTTTTTTAAAGAAAATACAAGACGAGCACTTAGTTCTAAAGTTTAATGCAGGTTGAACCCAAGGGATAATATTATCATAGATTATACATATAAAATGTTAGAATTAAAAGATTTTAAAGCTAAAAAAATAAGGAAATGAGAAGCATTTGATGGTAGCTAACACCTAAGACACTTCTCCATCTCTCATACTCAACTACATGCCCACTCCTTCACTTCACTCTCTCTCTCTCTCTCTCTCTCTTTCTTGCGTCTATCATGCCACCCTATGATTAGGCTCTCTTATGCTCTATTAGTTGCAGAGTGATGGGGAAAATCATGCTTAAAAATGGATGGTCTCTATTTCAACATTATTTTCTTTCTTAAAAATTGGCTACATCTTTTTTCTCTATTAGTCTTCCATAATATTTTTTTATTTTAAATTTTTCTTTATTTTGACATTGTGGAAATCAATGAGTGTGATTTGCGTCAACTTTTTTCATTCATGCTGTTGGAGGAGTTTTCAAAAAAAACTTCTGCACATACCATCATGAATATACTAATAAAATATTTTAATATAACTAAAATATGATTGAACAAAGAACATCGCACACACAAATATAACTATCTGACAAGATAATAAAATCTATATATCAGAATAAATACCAACTATCAAAATAACCACATCCACAATAAAACAAATAAAAGCAAGATGACCACACTAAGCAAAATGACCACAAACTAAGATAATCACATCCATAACCAAATCATCCATTTAACCACAACCACATTCAAGCCATTCATGTGACCATAGCCATATCCAAACCATCCACGTAACGCCAACCATTCATATGACCATAATTACCCATCAACACATACTATTCATCCATGCATCCGTATGCAAGACATCACTAAGCAAGTCATCCTCCCTCCCGTAGTAAGTAATAAGTCCACAAGGTCCCCTTATCCGTACGCAAGACATCATCTAGCGATACTTCTCTTGCTCAAGTTGGTTTATATACTAGTGCCTTGCGTAATGAATCTAGCCATATCACGTACCATGACTTTGTTTTACACTAGCCTCCAATGGCCCTATGCCCCTCCCTTGTGCCGCCAGTCTCAGCGAGTAAGGGCTCCATCCCTCACCGCTAAAACTAGTGCAAAAAAGTCTTTGTACACTACCATGGTGCACGATGGCCTGCATCGAGCATGGTGATTTGCCCACTATAGGCCCGCTCGTTAGTGATGCAGAACTCTTATGCGGGCCCCTCGGTGCACACTCGCGTGCGAGCGAATCATCGTGCTCGGTGCAGATTCTGCACCGAAGATGATATATAAAGACTTTTTTACTAGTACTACACACCAACAGTACACTTCAAACACACCAATATCCTTAACCAAGCGACACCATGCCACATCTATTATAAATCCACCACATATACCGCAACTAAGCTACAACAATCCACCTCCATCATTACTCCATATATCTCTCAATCAAGCCACACCGTACTACCATCAAAATAACCGTAAATCAAATTAAACAAAAACCATTTATAACAAAATAATATACCACCATACATACGCAAATCCGCAATAATTCATAATGCTTAATTCAAATCATGAAGATAAAACCAATAATAAATTATGATACATGCAAGTCATAAAAACATATTATGCAACTGTATAATGTAGAATTCTTGTTTGAAATCGCTATTCCAAATGCTCCTCAATTTAAAATAATAATCAATGATCATCTATAATTCAACATAAACTATTAATTAATTCATCATAATTACAAAATTACAATTTTATCCCTCTAGCCCAAAATTCAAAAATAACCATTTTATTCCTTTAATTCAATGATTACTAACTTTTACTTAACTATTTTAACCCATATTTAATTATTTTTAATACTACACATTCTCATTGACTTGACTATATTTACAAAAATACTCCTACTTATCTATGCTTAATTACCTCAAAGTACAATAATCAATTTTCAAATAAAATAACCACTAACTAATCAGACAATTAGCCTGTCCTTAATTTGGGTCACTAAATAATAAATTTAATTAACTCATGACTAACCCATCGATTAATTTCTACAAATAATAAGATTAGTTAGGCCAAAACTAGTTTCCTGTTTAATAGTCTAGCAACCGATTCAAACGCAAGCTCAAATAATACGATGAGCTTTGAATCACTCTTTCAATTTGGGCCTGATTAACTGGCTAGCCCAACTAACTAAGCCATCAGCCCATCATCAGCCCATGCAGTCATTAGCCCAGCCCATGACCCACTAGGGCAGCCCAACCCATTAACCCAGATGGCCATTACTATTTTCAAAGGCCCACCCATTTTCAGCCCAACAGAGAAGGCTTCATGCCTTTTCTGTGAGGGAAAGGTCCCCATGACCAAATCACTACACCAAACACCATGACTTGTCGATTCCACCGGCGGTTGCCAGCCACCAGGGAGGAAGGATGATGAGACAGAGGGACTTGGCGAAGGTTTACCGTGACGATGACTGGGAACTAGGGTAGCGGTGGAGAACGGAGACAAGAGAGGAGGTCGACGGTGAGGCCACGGCGGCAGCAGAGGATGACAGAACGAACGGCGATGGTATAAGATGCAGCGAAGCACAGCTGCATCGGTGACGGGACGAAGGAACCAGAGTCGACGGAGGGAAGGCGAGGGCAGCGATGAGAGGGGAGGAGAAGCCGTGAGTGAAGGAGGCGGCCACGGCGACAGTACGACAACGGTGATGGTAGAGAGAACAGGAAGGAGGTCGACGGTGAGCAGAGGGGGCCGGCGGCGTTGGCTATAAATAATTTAATCCTATGGCCACGCCATTTATGTGATGGGTTTATGATTTGCCTTCTATTTTTCCTTTTCAAATAATAATTTAATTTTAAATTTTTTTATCATATATATAAGTACGGGCAAGATACACTGCTTCATAAAAGAAAAGTTTGACAAAAAAGAAAATCACGAAGATCCTCAAAATAAAAAAATAGAAATGAAAGATTCTTGTTGTTGCGCGTATAGAAGGGCCTTCCTATTCGTCCTCTTCTTCAATCAGATCTCATGGCCTAAACACAGCCTTTAGTCAGCCCTACTAACTTGCCATTAATACTACAGTTAGTTTCGTAGCAACTTTGGTATCGGCTAACGACTTCGGGTCGGATTTCATAATGTCTCACTCTAGGTAAGGTTATCTTTTTGGTGCCCTATTTAATTTTCTGGTGCCCTATTTCATGGCATTCTCGAGCGACCCACCCACCTACATTGTGAAGCGCATCAAGTGGGCCACACCGATTTAATAAGTGGGTTTTGAGTACAAATAATTCAAGCAAAAATTAATACAATTAATTGCTAATTAAGAGCATTTTCTAATTGGCTTTGAACGGAAGTTGAAAATGGATGGAAACAATTGCTGAAGATAAAGAAGACATACCTGGAAAATTCTTCAACTAAAAACCATTTTATGAATTTTATGAAATGAGACATTTAAAAACCTTACCTAGGATGAGACAGTTAAAAACCATTTTATGAAATCCCGACCCGAAGTCGTTAGCTGGTACCAAAGTTGCTGCGAAGAACCCTAACTGTAGTATTAATGGCAAGTTAGTAGGGCCGGCTAAAGGCTGTGTTTTGGCCATGAGATCTGGTTGAAGAAGAGGACGAAAAGGAAGGCCTTTTTATATGTGCAGCAAGAATCTTTCATTTCTATATTTTGTTTTGAGGATATTCATGATTTTTCTTTTTTGTCAAACTTTTCTTTTATGAACCAGTATTTCTTGCCTATGATAAAAAAATTTCCAAAATTAAATTATTTATTCAAAAAGAAAAAATAGAAGGCAAATCATAAAACCATCACATAAATGGCATGGCCATATGATTAAATTATTTATTCGATGTGATTTACTATTTAAAAATCATTTGTATATAAAAAATCATATGATTTGAGCCTATAATATTAACTCATCAAAAATTAGATTATTTTATAATATGAAATAATACATAGTAATAAAAATTATGTTAGAAGTTAGAACTAATCATGTGCATTAGCATATGTGATTTTTCTATGCAAGTTTTTGATGTATCAGACCTATCTTGAACTTTTATGTGTTTTCTATATTTTAATTCAATCGAGCGTATCAACCAAGCAAGAATTGGTAAGGCAAAGACCATTACAGATGATTAAAAAGAATGACTCACCCGATTCTTTTGGTGCCTCCAGTGACCAAGGCTGTGGTTCCCTCGAGGGACCATCTCTTCACCTTGTTGTTCAGACTGCTGCTTTCTAGATCCTTCATGGCAGGAGCTTTCTCCGGTTCCATCGCAAGCCCTATAAGGATCTGGTGGCAGATGGTTCCTAGTTATATACTCTAATACCACACCAATGAAGTCGTATTGAATGACGATGCCGCCAGAGTGAGCAGTTACGTTCCATGCAAAACCATCCCAATTTGCTCTAGAGGGAGGGAAAAAAGGGGAGTCAACATTCCTCATCTTGAAGCAGAGAATTTGCGTAGTTTTGATCCATGACCACTCCCGATATTTGGTGGGAGAGGATAGGGTTGGAAAGATGTTTTGTCCATATTTGTGAAGGAAAAAATTTTATTTGGAATCCAAATATAAAGCTTTTTTTTAAGAAAATACAAGACAAGCACTTAGTTCTAAAGTTTAATGGCAGGTTGAACCCAAGGGATAATATTAACATAGATTCTACATATAAAATGTTAGAATTAAAAGATTTTAAAGCTAAAAAAAAGGAAACGAGAAGCATTTGATGGTAGCTAACACCTAAGACACTTCTCCATCTCTCATACTCAACTACATGCCCACTCCTTCACTTCACTCTCTCTCTCACTCTCTCTTTCTTGCATCTATCATGCCACCCTATGATTAGGCTCTCTTATGCTCTATTAGTTGCAGAGTGATGGTGAAAATCATGCTTAAAAATGGATGGTCTCTATTTCAACATTATTTTCTTTCTTAAAAATTGACTACAACTTTTTTCTCTATTAGTCTTCCATAATATTTTTTTTATTTTAAATTTTTCTTTATTTTGACGTTGTGGAAATCAATGAGTGTGATTTGCGTCAACTTTTTTCATTCATGCTGTTGGAGGAGTTTTCAAAAAAACTTCTGCACATACCATCATGAATATACTAGTAAAATATTTTAATATAACTAAATATGATTGAACAAAGTACATCGCACACACAAATATAACTATCTAACAAGATAATAAAATCTAAATATCAGAATAAATACCAACTATCAAAATAACCACATCCACAATCAAACAAATAAAAGCAAGATGACCACACTAAGCAAAATAACCACAAACTAAGATAATCACATCCATAACCAAATCATCCATATAACCACAACCACATTCAATCCATTCATGTGACCATTGCAATATCCAAACCATCCACGTCGGCAACCATTCATATGACCATAATTATGTTGGGAATTGTATCCTAAAGCCAATCATTTGATGATTGTGCTAATATAAATTATATAAATTGATATATTAATAAAAGTTATTTGGCAGTTTATTCATTACAAGAACATCTTCTTAAAACTCCTAATAGTAATGAAGCCCTCAGGATCTTCCTTCATGATAAAGGAGGATTTATCTTTGAAGGTCCTCAAAAGTATTTGCGACCAAATGATATACTATGAAAGGGCCATAGTACTATCAATTATAGGACGTTGTATATCATATTTGTTAGTTGTCCTCTTAACCAAGTAGTGTAGAGACACTGGTATAACATACAGGTGAAAGTGTAGGAGTACATTTCATCGAACACGACTCATTTCCGGATACTCTGCTGTCAAGAGTTAATCCAAGAAGATATGGGTATAAGTATCCTTTAGACTTAAAGATCACAACCGGTGACTTGCAAGCAACTCATTGTACTTAGGTGTCGGACCATCTGGATTTCTAATCTAGCTACGAAAGATTACTGGGTGCAGTCAAGTACTTGTGGTAGTCAGTTGTGGATCAAGATAAAATTTGACCTATCCCGTTAAAAGGAGAAATGCTTGTGTTTCAATTTAGCAAGACCTTTGCCAAGGTACTTCATGTGAAGGTCACATGATCACTAAAGTTGAAATCACTTTATGGATTTGTTGTTTAGAGTTGACAGGCTCTTAAGCCATCCTTAGCATTTATGGTCAAAATGATGAATTATACGGTAATTGTTTCTTAAGGTTCTTGGAGTTTGCTCGGCAACTCTTCGACCTATCCGGACGTTGGGTTCCATTGCTAGATGGGTACATCGATTAGTATAGAAAGTTGTTCCTATGCTACTGGCTTAGGTTTGAACCTAGAGAGTCACACGCATAAAAGTTTCCTAGGATGATCTATTTGCTGATCAACGATTGAGAATCGTATATGATTTAATTAATCAATTTGATTGATTGAATTATCTCAATTGGTTTAAGTACAAGTAAATAAGATTCAATTTGGTTTAATTCTATTAGAAGGACTAATCAATTTCAAATATTGATTTGAAATTAGACTTGATTTGGATTTAAATAGATTCAGGACTAGACAAATTTGATTTGGGCTAGGACCATGATCTATGTAGGTTCAGTCTAATAAATTCAAATCAGCTTAAACCAAAACCCAAACACAAACCCCTCGCATAAGGGTCTCACATGATAACTTGATTAAATTCTAACATAGAATTTAATATATTAATTTTCTCCAAACTGTTTCGTTGGAATTCTAAGTGTTAAAATTCATGTGGAATTAATGTGCCTCTTTGAGTTAACCAATGATGGAATTCTAAGTGTTAGAATTCACATCTCTTTGGTTTTCACCAAACATCGGAATTAACCAAACGCCACGTCTCTTTGGTTTTCACCGAACGTCGGAATTAACCAAACGCTGCGTCTCTTTGGTTTGGTGTCTCTTTGGTTTTCACCGAATGGTAGAATTCTAAGTGTTAGAATTCAATGGGCTGACTATATTGAGCCTATAAATTAGAGGAGATTCTTCACCAGATCATCGAACACAAGATATTTCGTGGATTGAAATTCTAAAGAGTTAGAACATAAAATCCTAGTGTGATTCTGGTGTTAGCAAAAATTTGGTGGATCTTGGAGGAAGATTCAAGTGGGAGGATTCAAGTCAACAAAGTTATTTTTTCGTGAGCTAGCACTCCTGGGGATCCGATCATTCGGGGCTTTGTGTGGACGATACTAGAGGCCGGACGATTGAACGGCTGCAGAGCATAAAGGATTTACATACTGTTCTTAAGGTAAGTGATTTGATCCCTAGATCTTAAGGCAGGCTTCAAGACGAGTAGCATGACTTCTCATCTTGAAGATCAAGATATGATCTTGATATTTTTATTTATATGCATAATTTAGATCAAACAATCCTATAGTATAAGGCAAAGATATGATCTTGATGCATGTTAGATAGATTAATGTGTAATCTTTAAGTTTCCGCATTGATAATTGTTATCAAATTTTAAAATATGCATGCCTCAGAGATTGTTTCTCCCTTCAAATGGTATCAGAGCCTTGGTTTCATCTTGATCTAATTTATTGAATGTAAATTAATGCTCATATTAATTTTATAATCAAAGCTAAAACGGATCACCAGGCTATTCAGTCATAGATGGATTAAAAATCCAAATTACCCATTCAACGAGGTATTCTGTGACATATTGCCATGACATTATGGTTCTTTTATTATTGATGCTTAGTCAAAAGATAATTTAAATTGATCTTTGGCATCAAAACACAGATTACACACACTCTCAAGAGATGTTTTATATTTGATACATATTGATGTTGTATAAAAGCATGATTTTGCATGTTTAGTTTAAAAACATAGATATGAGATATGATGGCTTGTTGTCTATGTTATGAAACATACAAATATTTATGAGAGTCTTATTTGAATGTCAAATATTTATTCATAATTTTTTTTAGATATGATCTAAATATAGGAATTATGAGTAGTTGTATAATGCAAGTGATGCATGATTGGAAATATACGACATATAAACATAAAATATATTTAATCTTTTGGGTTAGCTAAATCATGTCCATAATGGGTTAGACCCTAAGGTTTAAATCAAATGGACTATAAGAGTATTTGATCAAATCTAAATTGATTAGATTAGGTTAAGGATGCTCTAAATCAAACAATAGTTGTAGTTGATCATGTCCATGTCTTTGATTAAACCAAATAAAAGTAGATTAGGCTCCGTGGTTGAGCATGAATCTCTTAGATGGTAAAATCAAAATTGGTTAACCATATGATGTTAAGGTGAGTTGGCAAGTTGCTCTAGGATCAACGATCGAATGGTTTTTAATTGGGAGCTACTCGTATTGATGTGTCTTTAACGAGTTAATGACATATCCCTCTCATCGATCTCACTTACCTGGTCAATATGGTGAACCATTTATGATTCAGATCATTTACCTGATTTGGATTGACCCATGCCTGTAAGAAAATCAGTCTGACTGGTTTAGGTGCCACTTAACCTGACTTAATCTTGTTTCATTCTATCGATTTTATAGATTCAGTGGAAGAACTTAATTAGTTAATTTATCTTCAGATCATTAAATCCTCTAAAATTATTAGGTCCTTAAAATGAAATAGTTATATGATAACTAGATCATAGCCTCCCATTAAGGTGGGTGATAATGAGTCTGATGTCTTGATAATCATTGGAGGCACTCCATGCCTGGTGCTTGCCAACCATCGAAATTATCATTCATTATATGATAAGTTAGCGTAATATTAAATAGACAGTCAGGTGGGCCGAGCTTCACTCGGGCTTGGTTGTCTGTTGATAGGTTACACTGATTATATCATTTAATGGTTGGACCTAACCAGAACTTTCAGAGGAGACTCCATGCCTGCTGAAGAGGAACATGGGGCAAAATTGAACACTAAGAATTATTTTGGGAAACAATTGGTTTTGAACCTACTCTTAGATGCATATGGGTTGGCCAAGCTTCACTTGGGCCTGTATGTAGTCTATGTAGATCTTAGTGCCCACTAAAGAATTAAGAATAATTCTTCGAATTGGGATGTAGAGGTTGCCGATTTGAATAAAATAGTGGAAGAATCTTTAGACTAAAGTCCAAGTCTTTAGACTGAATCAATTTATATACTACTAAACTTTAGTTTTTCCATATGCAGAAAATGGCCACTAATTTATCATTAAGGTCCCTATTGGACAGTGACAAGATGAATGGTTTAAGTTTCAATAGCTGGTTTAGAAAACTTAAGATCGTCCTTGAGCATGAGAAGATTCTATATATTCTGAATAATCCTACACCAGAGATACCTAATGCAAACACCCAAAGTTCTGAGAGAGACACTTATCAGAAGTGGCTTAGTGATAGAACTAGCATGCGTTGCATCATGCTAACAGCAATGAATGATGAATTCGATCGCCGGTTCGAGAATGCTCAGCCAGAAGAAATCATTCAAGTGTTGAATAAATTTTTTGGCACACCCAATGACGTTGAAAGGCACAAGACTAGTTGTACTATTTTTAATGCTCGAATGAGAGATGGATCTTCTGTCACTGATCATGTATTGTACATGATCGAGAAGATAGAACTCCTAAACAAACTTGGCTTTCTCCTACATGAACAGTTAAGAAAGAATGCGATTCTGAATTCCTTGCCTACATCCTTCCGACCTTTCCTTACTCATTATCGAATGACAAAGCCTGCAGTCAACTACCACGATTTGTTGGGGTTGTTACAGAACTTTGAGAAGGACAACCAGCTCTCTAAGGGTTTGGTTAATGTGGTTGAAGGATCTAAGGTAGGGCATCAATCCTTTGGGAAAGGGAAGAAGAAAAAGAATAAGAAAAAGGTACAACATGCTAGGACATCTACAAGGGGTTAGATGCAGAAGAAGAAAGTTGATAAAAGTCAAGCTGAATGCTTTCATTGCAAGATGCAAGGGCACTGGAAGAGGAACTATCCTCTTTACATTGCCACACTTGATCCAAACAGGCCAAAGAAGAAAAAAGGGCAAGATGTTGCTCAACAAGGGACTAGAGGTCAATAGAAGATTTGAGGACAATGAAAGATTCCTTAATGTCGGCGATGGAAGATTAGTTCCAGTTCTGGCATTAGGAGTTCTTGAAATAGTTTTTAATAGAAATATCATTGTACAAAATGATTGTCATTTTTTCCCAACATTCTTGTTGAACATAATTTCTGTAGGCCTTCTGGCCAAAAGTCATTATGAAATTTTAATAAAGGATGTTACTTTGAATATCATTATAAATGGAGTCACTGTAATGATTGGGCATTTATCTAATAGCATTATATATTATCACAGCCTGTAAATGTAGTGTACAAATCAAGTAAGCACCCTAGAATAACTGATGTCAAAAATATTTATCTTTGGCACCATCGGTTGGGTCATATCAATAAGAACAAATTAAATAGGTTAACTCAGGAGGGCATACTTCGAGTTGATGATTATGAATCATTAACTACCTGTGAATCCTGTCTTCTTGGTAAAATGACCAAGTCATCTTTTACTAAAAAGGTGAAAGAGCCAAAGAGATATTGGGTCTAGTACATACTGATGTATGTGGACCAATGAGCACTTGTGCCAAAGGTGGATATTACTACTTCATTACATTTATAGATGACCTTTCTAGGTTCAATTATGTCTATCTTATGAGACATAAATCTGAGTCATTTGAAATGTTCAAACTATATCATAAAGAAGTAGAAAAACAAACATGAAAATATATTAAGACCCTTCGATCAGATCGAGGAGGAGAATACCTTTCAAATGACTTTGTGACATATCTATAGGAGAATAAGATTCTCTCCCAATGGACTCCTCCAAGAACACTGTAGTATAACGGTGTGTCGGAAAGAAGGAATCGAACCCTGTTAGACATGGTTCGGTCCATGATGGGTTTTGCAAGCTTGCCAATATCATTTTGGGGATATGCATTAGAATCAGCTTATCATATTCTCAATAAAGTTCCAAGTAAGTCTATTTCTAAAACTCGACATGAGATATGGTATGAACATAAACCGGTTATCACCTATCTGAGAGTCTGGGGGTGTCCAGCTTATGTGAAACGTGCAAAATCAGACAAACTTAAACCCAAATCTGATAAATATTTTTTATCGGCTATCTGAAAGAAACCAAAGGATATTACTTCTACAGTACTAAAGAACAAAAGTTGTTCATTAGTAATAGAGCAGTTTTTTTTGAAAAGGAGTTCCTTAGTGAAGGAACAAATAGCTCTAATATTGAACTTGAGGAAGTTCATCAAGTAGAAGGAACAACACAAACCATTGAACCCTTAGAATCTAAGTTGATTAGATCAAACTCAAAACCCATTTTAGATGCACCATTATGGCGATATGATAGAGTACCACATCAACCGGACAGATACTTAGGTTTCTTGGTCCAGAACAAGGATCCTATTGAGCTCGATGAGAACAACGAGGATCCGATCACCTATATGGATGCTATGAAAAGGACTGACTCTGATAAATGGCTTGATGCCATGAAATTCAAACTTTATTCCATGAAAGAAAATAATGTAAGGACATTAGTTGACCCATCCAAAGGGATAAAATCCATAGGGTGTAGGTGGGTTTTCAAGAGGAAAAGAGGTGCAGACGAAAAGGTAGAGACCTACAAAGCACGTCTGGTTGCCAAGGGATATCGTCAACGTTATGGTATTGACCATGACGAAACGTTTTCTCCTGTGGCAATGCTGAAATCCATTCGGATTATGCTAGCTATAGCAGCACACTTCGATTATAAAATTTGGCAGATGGATGTTAAAACCACTTTTCTAAATAGTAATTTAGATGAACAGGTGTATATGATACATCCTGAAGGTTTTATATCTGAAGACGAGTCTAAAGTGTGCAGGTTACAGAAGTCCATTTATGGACTTATGCAAGAATCTAGGAGTTGGGAGATATGATTTGATAATGTGATCAAATCTTATGGCTTTATTAAGAATAAAGAAGAACCTTGCATTTATAAATGGGCTAACGGTTCCGTTATTGTATTTCTTGTATTATATGTGGATGATATTCTCTTAGTCGGGAATGATGTCCATGCATTACAGATATGGTTATCATCATAATTCTCCATGAAAGATCTGGAAGAAGCATCATACATCCTAGTGATGAAGATCTATAGAGATAGATCTAAAAGGATGCTTGGTTTATCCCAATCTACGTACATTAACACTGTGCTAAAGAGGTTTAGCATGGAGAATTCCAAGAAAGGCTATCTTCCGATAGGCCATGAAATTCATCTTTCTAAGAAGGATTGTCCGACAACTCCTAATGAAAGAGAACATATGAGTCAAATTCCATATGCTTCGGCAGTGGTATCGATTATGTACACCATGACATGTACAAGACCAGATGTGGCATACTCACTAAGAGTAGTGAGTAGATACCAATCTGATACAAGAGGAAAACACTAGCAAGTTGTTAAGACAATCCTTAAGTATTTGAGAAATACTAAGTACCAGTGGTTAGCCTATGGAGAGTTCGATTTGGAACTTATTGGATATATTGATTCCAGTTTCCAATCAGATCATGATGATAGCAAAAGTATGTCGGGTTTCATGTTTATCCTAAATGGTGGAGCTGTTTGCTAAAAAAGTTTCAAGCAACAAACAGTGGCAGATTCAGTATGCGAAGCAGAGTACATCGCTGCATTAGATGCCACGACAGAAGCTGTGTGGCTGTGAAAGTTTATCTCTGAGCTTGGAGTGGCACCTTCCATTGATGGACCAGTCCTGTTGTACGTGACAGCACTGGTGCCATAGCTCAAGCAAAGGAACCATGAGCACATCAGCGCACCAAGCACATACTACACCGGTTTCATCTTATTCGAGAGATTATAGAACGAGGTGACATAAATCTTCAGAAGATTGACGGAAAGGAAAACCTAGGCGACCCATTTACTAAAGCACTCAGCATCAAGGAGTTTGACAACTATAAGTTGAAGATGGGTATTAGATACTGTAATGAGTGGCTTTAGGCTAAGTGGGAGTTTGTTGGGAATTGTATCCTAAAGCCAATCATTTGATGATTGTGCTAATGTAAATTACATATAAATTGATATATTAATAAAAGTTATTTGGTAGTTTATTCATTACAAGAACATCTTCTTAAAACTCCTAATAGTAATGAAGCCCTCAGGATCTTCCTTCATGATAAAGGAGGATTTATCTTTGAAGGTCCTCAAAAGTATTCACGACCAAATGATATACTATGAAAGGGCCATACTTCTATCAATTATAGGACATTATATATCATATTTATTGGTTGTCCTCTTAACCAAGGAGTGTAAAGACACTGGTATGACATACAGGTAAAAGTGTAGGAGTACATTTCACCGAATGTGACTCATTTCTGGATACTCTGCTATCAAGAGTTAATCCGAGAAGATATGGGTATAAGTATCCTTTAGACCTGAAGATCACAACCGGTGACTTGCAAGCAACTCATTGTACTTAGGTGCCGGACCACCTGGATTTCTAATCTAGCTACGAAAGGTTACTGGGTGCAGTCAAGTATTTGTGGTAGTCAGTTGTGGATCAAGATGGAATTTGACCTATCCCGTTAAAAGGAGAAATGCTTGTGTTTCAATTTATCAAGACCTTAGCCAAGGCACTTCATGTGAAGGTTACATGATCACTAAAGTTGAAATCATTTTATGGATTTGTTGTTTGGAGTTGACATGCTCTTAAGCCATCCTTAGCATTTGTGGTCAAAAGGATGAATTATATGGTAACTGTTTCTTAGGGTTCTTGGAGTTTGCTCGGCAACTCTTCGACCTATCCGGATGTCGGGTTCCATTGCTAGATGGGCACATCGATTAGTATAGAAAGTTGTTCCTATGCTACCGACTTAGGTTCGAACCTAGAGAGTCACACACATAAAAGTTTCCTAGGATGATCTATTTGCTGATCAACGATTGAGAATCGTATATGATTTAATTAATCAATTTGATTGATTGAATTATCTCAATTAGGTTAAGTACAAGTGAATAAGATTCAATTTGGTTTATGTCTATTAGAAGGACTAATCAATTTCAAATATTGATTTGAAATTAGACTTGATTTGGATTTAAATAGATTCAGGACTAGATAAATTTGATTTGGGCTAGGACCATGATCTATGTAGGTTCAGTCTAATAAATTCAAATCAGCTTAGACCAAAACCCGAACCCAAACCCCTCGCATAAGGGTCTCACATGATAACTTGATTAAATTCTTATGTAGATTTAATATATTAATTTTCTCCAAACCGTTTCCATTGGAATTCTAAGTGTTAGAATTCCTATGGAATTAATGTGCCTCTTTGAGTTAACCAATGATGGAATTCTAAGTGTTAGAATTCACATCTCTTTGGTTTCACCGAACGTCGGAATTAACCAAATGCCGCATCTCTTTGGTTTTCACCGAATGTCGGAATTAACCAAACGCTGCATCTTTTTGGTTTGGTGTCTCTTTGGTTTTCACCGAACGGCAGAATTCTAAGTGTTAGAATTCAATGGGCTGTCTATATTGAGCATATAAATTAGAGGACATTCTTCACCAGATCATCGAACACACGCATTGTCGTGGATTGAAATTCTAAAGAGCTAGAACACAGAATCCTGGTGTGATTTGGGTGTTATCAAAAGTTTGGTAGATCTTGGAGGAAGATTCAAGTGGGAGGATTCAAGATTAGCAAAGTTGTTTTTCCGTGAGCTAGCACTCCCGGGAATCCGATCATTCGGGGCTTCGCGTGGACGATACTAGAGGCCGGACGATTGAACGACTGCAAAGCACAAAGGATTTACCTACTGTTCTTAAGGTAAGTGATTTGATCTCTAGATCTTAAGGCAGGCTTCAAGACAAGTAGTATGAATTCTCATCTTGAAGATCAAGATATGATCTTAATGTTTTTTTTATATGCATAATTTAGATCTAACGATCCTATAGTATAAGGCAAAGATATGATCTTGATGCATGTTAGATAGATTAATATGTAATCTTTAAGTTTTCGCATTGATAATTGTTATCAAATTTTAAAATATGCATGCCTCTGAGATTGTTTCTCCCTTCAAATTACCCATCAACACATACTATTCATCCATGCATCCATATGCAAGACATCACTAAGCAAGTCATCCTCCCTCCATTAGTAAGTAATAAGTCCACTAGGTCCCATTATCCGTACGCAAGACATCATCTAGCGATACTTCTCCTGCTCAGGTTGGTTTATATACTAGTGCCTTGGGTAATGAATCTAGCCATATCATGTACCATGACTTTGTTTTACACTAGCCTCCAATGGCCCTATGCCCCTCCCTTGTGCTGCCAGTCTACGCGAGTAAGGACTCCATCCCTCATCGCTAAAACTAGTGCGAAAAAGTCTTTGTACACTGCCATGGTGCACGATGGCCTGCATCGGGCCTGGTGATTTGCCCACTATAGGCCCGCTCGTTAGTGATGTGAGACTCTTATGTGGGCCCCTCGGTGCATGCTCGCGTGCAAGCGAATCACCATGCTCGGTGCAGACCATTCTGCACCAAATGCGATGTACAAAGACTTTTTTTACTAGTACTATACACCAACAGTACACCTTCAAACACACCAATATCCTTAACCAAGCGACACCATGCCACATCTATTATAAATCCACCACATATACCTCAACTAAGCTACAACAATCCACCTCCATCATTACTCCATATATCTCTCAATCAAGCCGCACGTACTACCATCAAAATAACCATAAATCAAATTAAACCAAAACCATTTATAACAAATAATATACCACCATACATACACAAATCCGCAATAATTCATAATGCTTAATTCAAATCATGAAGAGAAAACCAATAATAAATTATGATACATGCAAGTCATAAAAACATATTATGCAACTGTATGATGTTGAATTCTTGTCTGAGATCGCTATTCCAAATGCTCCTCAATGTAAAATAATAATCAATGATCATCTATAATTCAACATAAACTATTAATTAATTCATAATAGTTACAAAATTTCCATTTTATCCCTCTAGCCCAAAATTCAAAAATAACCATTTTATTCCTTTAATTCAATGATTACTAACTTTTACTTAACTATTTTTAACCCATATTTAATTATTTTTAATACTACACATTCTCATTGACTTGACTATATTTACAAAAATACTCCTACTTATCTATGCTTAATTACCTCAAAGTATACAATAATCAATTTTCAAATAAAATAACCACTAACTAATCAGACAATTAGCCTGACCTTAATTTGGGTCACTAAATAATAAATTTAATTAACTCATGACTAACCCATCGATTAATTTCTACAAAATAATAAGTTTAGTTAGCCCAAAACTAGTTTCCTGGTTTAATAGTCTAGCAACCGATTCAAACGCAAGCTCAAATAATACGATGAGCTTTGAATCACTCTTTCAATTTGGGCCTGATTAACTGGCTAGCCCAACTAACTAAGCCATCAGCCCATCATCAGCCCAAGCAGTCATTAGCCCAGCCCATGACCCACTAGGGCAGCCCAACCCATTAACCCAGATGGCCATTACTATTTTCAAAGGCCCACCCATTTTCAGCCCAACAGAGAAAGCTTCGTGTCTTTTCTATGAGGGAACAGTCCCCATGACCGAATTACCACACCAAACACCATGACTTGTCGATTCCACCGGTGGTTGCCAGCCACCAGGGAGGAAGGACGATGAGACAGAGGGACTTGGCGAAGGTTTACCGTGATGATGACTGGGAACTGGGGTAGCGGTGGAGAACGGAGACAAGAGAGGAGGTCGACGGTGAGGCCACGGCGGCAGCAGAGGACGACGAGAACGAACGGCGACGGTAGAAGATGCAGGGAAGCGCGGCTGTGGCGTTGACGGGACGAAGGAACCAGAGTCGATGGAGGGAAGGCGAGGGCAGCGATGAGAGGGGAGGAGAAGCCGTGAGCGGAGGAGGCGGCCACGGTGACGGTACGGCAACGGTGATGATAGAAGCGAACAGGAAGGAGGTCGACGGCGAGCAGAGGGGGCCGGGCAGAGTTGGCAGCGAGCTATAAATAATTTAATCATATGGCCATGCCATTTATGTGATGGTTTTATGATTTGCCTTCTCTTCTTCTTTTTCGGTTCATAAAGGAAAAGTTTGGCAAAAAAAAAAGAAGGAAAATCATGAAGATCCTCAAGATTCTTGTTGCACGTATAAAAGGGCCTCCCTGTTCGTCCTCTTCTTCAACCAGATCTCATAGTCGAAACGTAGCCTTTAGCCGGCCCTACTAACTTGCCATTAATACTACAATTAGGCTTCTTCGCAGCAACTTTGGAACCAGCTAATGACTTCGGATCGGGATTTCATAAAATGGTTTTTAACTCTCACTCTAGGTAAGGTTATCCATCTTTTTCTTGCACTTTTTCTGGTGCCCTATTAAATTTGCTGGTGCCCTATTTCATGGCATTCTCGAGCGACCCACCCGCCTACATTATGAAGCGCATCAAGTGGGCCACACTGGTTTGGTCCCTCGCCTTCAGCCTCGGGACTGTTCTCTATTTGGTGACCTGATGGCTAAGTTCATCTCATATCGTCTTATATATGCTTTATAGTATTTTGTCTATATTTTATTGCTTCCAGATTCAGTGAATAAAAAGGGCGTGTGTGTTGTGGTGTTTGTTGCTCCTGATTTTTGAGCGATGCCTTTTATGAAAAGAAAGATGATCCATTGTCACTAGATGTTGCAACTTATAAGTGGGTTTTAAGTACAAATAATTCAAGCAAAAATTAATACAATTAATTGCTACTACATTTGTGGTAATACAGGAAGCATTTGAAAAACTGCTAATTAAGAAGCATTTTCTAATTGGTTTTGAACGGAAGTAGAAAATGGATGGAAACAATTGCTGAAGATAACAGAAGCCATACCTAGAAAATTCTTCAGCTAAAAACCATTTTATGAATTTTATGAAATGAGAAAGTTAAAAACACAACAACACACACGCCCTTTTTATTCACTGAATCTGGATGCAAAAAAACATAGACAAAATACTACAAAGCATATTTATGACGATATGAGATGAACTTAGCCATCAGGTCGCCAAGTAGAGAACAGACCCAAGGCTGAAGGCGAGGGACCAAACCAGTGTGGCCCACTTGATGCGCTTCACAATGTAGGCGGATGGGTCGCTCGAGAATGCCATGAAATAGGGCACCAGAAAATTTAATAGGGCACCAGAAAAAGTGCAAGAAAAAGATGGATAACCTTACCTAGAGTGAGGCAGTTAAAAACCATTTTATGAAATCCCGACCCGAAGTCGTTAGCCGGTACCAAAGTTGCTGCGAAGAAGGCTAACTGCAGTATTAATGGCAAGTTAGTAGGGCTGACTAAAGGTTGCGTTTCGGCCATGAGATCTGGTTGAAGAAGAGGGACGAACAAGGAGGCCCTTTTATATGCGCAACAAGAATCTTTCATTTCTATTTTTTTGTTTTGAGGATCTTCAAGATTTTCCTTTTTTGTCAAACTTTTCTTTTATGAACTAGTGTATCTTGCCCGCACTTATATATGATAAAAAAATTCAAAATTAAATTATTTATTCGAAAAGAAAAAATAGAAGGCAAATCATAAAACCATCACTTAAATGGCATGGCCATAGGATTAAATTATTTATTCGATGTGATTTACTATTTAAAAATCATTTGTATATAAAAAAATCATATGATTTGAGCCTATAATATTAACTCATCAAAATTAGATTATTTAAATAATATGAAATAATACATAGTAATAAAAATTATGTTAGAAGTTATAACTAATCATGTGCATTAGCATATGTGATTTTTCTATGAAAGTTTTTTGATGTATTAGACCTATCTTGAACTTTTATGTGTTTTCTATATTTTAATTCAATCGAGCGTATCAACCAAGAAAGAATTGGTAAGGCAGAGACCATTACAGATGATTAAAAAGAATGACTCATCCGATTCCTTTGGTGCCTCCAGTGACCAAGGCTGTGGTTCCCTCAAGGGACATTGTTCAGACTGCTGCTTTCTGGATCCTTCATGGCAGAAGCTTTCTTCGGTTCCATCGCAAGCCTGTAAGGATCTATCTAGTGGCAGATGGTTCCTAGTTACATACTGTAACACCACACCAATGAAGTCGTAATGAATGACGATGCCGCCAGAGTGAGCAGTTACGTTCCGTGCGAAACCATCTCAATTCACTCTAGAGGGAGGGAAAAAAGGGGGGGTCAACATTCCTCATCTTGAAGCAGAGAATTTGCACCGTTTTGATCCATGACCACTCCCGATATTTGGTGGGAGAGGATAGGGTTGGAAAGCTGTTTTGTCCATATTTGTGAAGGAAAAAAATATATTTGGAATCCAAATATAAAGCTTTTTTTTTTAAGAAAATACAAGACGAGCACTTGTTCTAAAGTTTAATGGCAGGTTGAACCCAAGGGATAATATTATCATAGATCCTACATATAAAATGTTAGAATTAAAAAAGATTTTGAAGCTAAAAAAAAGGGAACGAGGAGCATTTGATGGTAGCTAATACCAAGGACACTTCTCCATCTCTCATACTCAACTACATGCCCACTCCTTCACTTCACTCACTCTCTCTCTCTCTCTCTCTCTCTCTCTCTCTCTTTCTTACGTCTATCATGCCACCCTATGATTAGGCTCTCTCATGCTCTATTAGTGATGGTGAAAATCATGCTTAAAAATGGATGGTCTCTATTTCAACATTATTTTCTTTCTTAAAAATTGACTACATCTTTTTTCTCTATTAGCCTTCCATAATATTTTTTATTTTAAATTTTTCTTTATTTTGACAATGTGGAAATCAATGAGTGTAATTTGCGTCAACTTTTTTCATTCATGCTGTTGGAGGAGTTTTCAAAAAAAACTTCTCCACATACCATCATAAATATACTAATAAAACATTTTAATTTTACTAAAATATGGTTGAACAAAGAACATCACATAGACAAATATAACTATCTAAAAAGATAATAAAATGTATATATCAGAATAAATACCAACTATCAAAATAACCACATCTACAATCAAACAAATAAAAGAAAGATGACCACACTAAGCAAAATAACCATAAACTAAGATAATCACATCCATAACCAAATCATCCATGTAACCACAACCACATTCAAGCCATTCATGTGACCATAGCCATATCCAAACCATCCACGTAACGGAAACCATTCATATGACCACAATTACCCATCAACACATATTATTCATCCATGCATCAGTATGCAAGACATCACTAAGCAAGTCACGCTCCCCCCCTTAGTAAGTAATAAGTCCACTATGTCCCCTTATCCGTACGCAAGACATCATCTAGCGATACTTCTCCTGCTCAGGTTGGTTTATATACTAGTGCGTTACGTAATGAATCTAGCCATATCATGTACCATGACTTTGTTTTACACTAGCCTCCAATGGCCCTATACCCTTCCTTGGTGCCGCCAGTCTAAGCGAGTAAGGACTCCATCCCTCACCGCTAAAACTAGTGCAAAAAAGTCTTTATACACTGCCCTGGTGCATGATGGCCTACATCGAGCATGGTGATTTACCCACTATAGACCCGCTCATTAGTGATGCGGGACTCTTATGCCCCTTGGTGCACGCTCGCGTGCGAGCGAATCACCATGCTCGGTGCAGACCATTCTGCACCGAAGGCGGTGTACAAAGATTTTTTTACTAGTGCTATACACCAACAGTACCCTTCACACACACCAGTATCCTTAACCAAGCAACACCGTACCACATCTATTATAAATCCAACACATATACCTCAACTAAGCTACAACATACCACCTCCATCATAACTACACCCATATCTCTCAATCAAGCCACACCATACTACCTTCAAAATAACCATAAATCAAATTAAACCAAAACCATTTATAACAAAATAATATACCACCATACATATGCGAATCCACAATAATTCATAATGCTTAATTCAAATCATGAAGAGAAAACCAATAATAAATTATGATACATGCAAGTCATAAAAACATATTATGCAATTGTATAATGTAGAATTCTTGTCTGAGATCGCTATTCCAAATGCTCTTCAATGTAAAATAATAATCAATGATCATCTATAATTCAACATAAACTATTAATTAATTCATCATAATTACAAAATTACCATTTTATCCCTCTAGCCCAAAATTCAAAAATAACCATTTTATTCCTTTAATTCAATGATTACTAACTTTTACTTAACTATTTTTAACCCATATTTCATTATTTTTAATACTACACATTCTCATTGTCTTGACTATATTTACAAAAATACTCCTACTTATCTATGCTTAATTACCTCAAAGTATACAATAATCAATTTTCAAATAAAATAACCACTAACTAATCAGACAATTAGCTTGACCTTAATTTGGGTCACTAAATAATAAATTTAATTAACTCATGACTAACCCATCAATTAATTTCTACAAAATAATAAGATTAGTTAGGCCAAAACTAGTTTCCTGGTTTAATAGTCTAGCAACCGATTCAAACGCAAGCTCAAATAATACGATGAGCAACAAGGAGATACCATGAAAAGCTGGTGAACTCTGAGGTTCTGTTTTTGGGCGGTCTTTAAGATTCGTGTGTCCGGTTTCATATTCTCCGATCTTCGGCGAACTGTGTCTTCTCCGGTGATGGTTCCGGTTGGTCTGATCCATTTGTTGTCCCCTCCTATCCTATGGCCTTCAATGGGGTGATTGATGGGAGGGCTGTTGGGAGTAAGAAGGTGGGTTTCGGGCAGGGAAGAGAGTCACCGAGTTTGAAAGCTGGAGCTGGCATGGCGTCCTCTCCAGCTTCTGGTTCTGAAAATCCCAAGGGCTCGACGAAGACGAAAAGTCCGTGGAGTCATCCACCCTTGGGTCGCTATGGTTGGGATGCTCCTTCCCCTTCTCCGACGGAGGTAGAGGAATTGATTCGGCTCTTCTCAAAGGTAATCCAAGTCCCGATCAGCTCCCTGGAGTGTGAGGCCAGTGCGTGGGGCATGAAGGCGGTGCTGGCTCGCTCTCTCTCTAGGTGGGTGCCGCCAGAGGCAATTGTGCGAGAACTGCATCGAGCTGGACTGCCGGAAGAAATCGAGGTGGTTCCCCTGGCTCACAGGCACTACCTCATCCGGCTCTCTAACCCTCAAACCAAAATCCAAATCCTTGAACGGCCATGGGTGATCAACGGGCAGGTTCTTGCGGTGGTGGATTGGAAGCCAGAATTCATCCCAGTGGAAGATTCCTTGCTGCAGGCTCTGGTCTAGATCCGGCTTCCTCTGCTTCCTATCAAGTTCTGGGTAGATGACACCCTCTCCTCCATTCTCTTGGTGGCTGGGGAGTTCTTGTTCTCTGACGAGCCTACCAAAGCCCGGATGCGGGGTGGTTTTGCTCGGGCTTGCGTCCGAGTGGATCTGAGTCTTCCCCTTCGGCCATGAGCCAGGATACGTGGAATCGGTGCCCCCTTCTGGCAGAAGTTTTTATTTGAGAACTTGGAGGGTATTTGCAACCACTGTGCTTCTGTACATCTCACTGGTCCATGCAAGCAAGTGGGTGAGACGGCTTCATCGTCGTCTGCTCCATCATTTGGTCCCTGGTTGGCAGCAGTCCGGCGTCGATGACCACCTCTGGTGCAGCATCCGGTCCAACCGGTGGGTGATCGGTTGATCCCTGCTTCCGCTACTGTTTCTAAGGATGGTTGGTCAGTGCCGAAGAAGATCGCCCGGCGTCAGCTTCATCCTTCCGTTGGTTCCTCCTTGCCATCTCCTGGGATGGGGGTTGGACAGGGTGAGTTGGCCGGGGCAGAGTCAGTTGCTATGGTCACTCGGGAGCCTGGTTTGAAGACTCTATTAGCATCTTCCACGCTGGTTCCTGTTCCTATATCACTCGTTCAAGGCGACCAGGCTGATCCCAGGCTGTGTTCGAGCTTGCCGGTAGGCACTGTAGCACGGTTTCATATTTCAGCCGAGAGTGGCATTCAGTCTGAAATTCCTAAGGTGCACTCCATGATGTCTGAATGTGATAAGGCTATTAATTTTCTGAAATTGGGCCTCGTGGTCAGTACTAGTAAGGACCCTGTCTCGGGTCCTTCTAAGCGGGCCCATCCAGTGGAGTCCTCGTCCACCAGAATGCCATCCCGCTCTTCCAAAGCCAAAGGCAAGGCCACTCTTACTGGTAGAGGTGGGGACAATGTAGCCTTTAAGTTTGCGGCTTCCTCGGTGGCTGGCCGAGAGTCGTTGGCCCAGTTTGGCCTAGGGTGTTGACCCAATTGAGGATTTTGATGATTAACAAAACTATTTGAGTATAACATTTGAAGTTACTAATAATTTTGATTAAGTTTTTCAGATTATAAGTTAATTTGATAATCAAAATCAAGAGTCAAATGAAGTTCTGGTTCGAATCTAATGTCAAGGTAAGATTGCAGACATTAGAGTCGACACATGGAATTGCAGAGTCGACTCTGGAAAATGGCACAGACTTAGAGTCGACTCTGAGACTGTTAGAGCCGACTCTAACAGAAAAGACAGAACGATGATTTTTCAGGCCACGACTTAGAGTCGACTCCCAGACTGTTAGAGTCGACTCCAGAAGAATTTGTGTCAACCCCAGAAAAGTTAGAGATGACTCCAGATCGAGCGGATTAAAGAATTTCGAGTTAGAACCGACTCCAGAAAAGTTAGAGCCGACTCCAGAATGTCAGACACGGCTCCAGAACTGTCAGAACGACTCTAAACTTTATCTTTATCTATTTTTAATCCCAACAGCTATTGTTATTTATGGATCTAATCCTTCTTGCACTTGTTTCTAACGGATAGTTTCAAACTATTTATGGATTAATCGGGATCTATAAGAAGAGGGTTTGTTGCATCCCAAAAGAAGAGACAAGAGAGGCAAAAAGAAAAGAATAAAGATAAATCTTTGAGATCTATCAGAAAAGAAAAGAGGAAAGATTCGATAGGAAAGATCATACTAATTCCCTAAAAGAAGAGAGAGAGATTTCAAGCTTTTGCTTTTCTATTTCGAAGAAATCGCAAGAGAAGAAAGAAGCCCTAGTTTTTTTATCTTCTGAGTCTCAAGAGCATCTTGAAGGAAGATCCAATCAAAGGAAGAGAAGGAAGAAGCCACCAAGATCTGCGAATCAGACTTTGATTCCTATCCTCTTATTATTGTTTCATTATTGTATATTTGCTCATTGGAGGAGTGTTTATCTTGTAAAAATAAATATTGTTTGCTGGGTCAATCTGGTGATTGATTTAGTTGAGGCTGTTAGCCTTGTGCAAGCATTAGCTTGAGGTGATAGGTTTTGTGCTGGTGAACCTTGAAAACCAACTGGGTTCATTGTGCACCCGGGAAAATAATAAGTTCGAGTTGTGAGCTTGCAAAATAACTCTGCTGTAATCAGATTGATTATAGTGTGGACCCAAGAGGTACTTGGGAGTGGACGTAGGTGTAGGTAAACCAAACCACTATAAAATCTCCTGTGTTTGCCGTGATTGTCTCTTTATCTTCAACTCTCTATTTGTGCTTGTTCAGTTTTAATTTGTGTGAATCTAAGTTTTTATTTCCGCTTGGGGTTATTTCAAAAGAGTTTAAATTTTTGAAAAACCCAATTCACCCCCCCTCTTGGGTTGCTATCTGGACCAACAATTGGTATGAGAGCTAGTGCTCATTTGATTTGATCTAACGATCAAGAGTCAAAGATCCACATGGCAACTCAAGCTAGTTCATCTTTTTCTGAAGGCCAATCTACTAATAGACCACCCTTATTTAATGGTTCAAACTATGGGTATTGGAAGGCTAGAATAAAAATTTTCATTCAAGCACTTGACTATGATCTATGGAGTATTATAGTCAATGGACCACACACACCCACTGCTAGAGTTAATGGCATGGAGATTCCTCAACCGGAAACGAAATGGGATGAACATGATAAAAAATTGGCACAACTCAATGCCAAAACAATGAATGTTTTATACTGCTCATTAGATGCAATTGAATTCAATCGTATATCTATTTGCATTTTTGCTAAGGAAATCTGGGATAGACTTGAGGTTACTCATGAGGGAACAAATCAAGTCAAGGAATCCAAGATTAACATGCTAGTTCATAAGTATGAATTGTTTAAAATGGATGCATGTGAATCTATTGCTGATATGTTTACAAGATTTACTGATATAGTTAATGGTTTAAAAAGTCTTGATAAATCTTATGATAATTTTGATCTTGTGAGAAAGGTTTTGCGTTCCTTGCCTAGGACTTGGGAAGCTAAAGTGACTGCAATACAAGAGGCAAAGGATCTAAGTACCCTACCCCTAGAAGAATTATTGGGATCCTTGATGACTCATGAGTTTCAAATTAAGCAATATGTTGATGATGATAAGTCAAAGAAGAAGAGAACTATGGCTCTTAAGATTTTTGAATACATGGAAGAGCCTCATGAATCTGAAGATGAAAGTGATGATGAGGACATGGCACTCATCACAAGGAAATTTAAGAGATTCATGAAGAAGAAGAAGTTTGAAAAGAAAAATTTCTTTGCAAGAAAAGATGAGGACAAGGGCAAAGAAAAAGAAGTTATTTGCTTTGAATGTAAAAAGCCGGGTCATTTTAAATATGAATGCCCTCAACTAAAGAAAGGCACCCAAAAGTTCAAAAAGAAGGCAATGATGGCCACATGGAGCAATTCGGAAAGCTCAAGTTTCGAAGAGGAAGAAAAGAGTGAAATGGCCAATCTATGCTTCATGGCGGACAATGATGAGGTAAGTCTGAGTTTTCTTGATGACTTTCGATGAATTGCATAGTGCTTTTTATGAATTAATGGATGATTTTACGAACCTAAGTTCAAAGAACAAAGATTTGAAAACTCAAATGTAAAAATTATCCTTAGAAAATGAAAAGCATGTTGTAGATAAAGAACTTTTGATATAAAAAAAAAGAAAGTTTGAAAAATGAAGTTGATAGACTTAAGCCTATAGTTGATAAATTCACTCTAAGCTCTATCAAACTTAATATGATTTTGAATAATCAAAAAGTTGTTTTTGATAAAGCTGGATTAGGATATAATCTACTTAAAAAGCAAAAATCTTTGAAGAATATTTTTATACATGCTGAAAAATCATCAAATATTACTTGTTTTAAATGTGAAAACAAAGGACATAAATCATATATGTGTAAATCTCCACATAATAAGAGAAAGATGATTTGGGTTCCCAAAGGAACAATATTTAATGCATCTAACCATGAAGGACCCAAGAAGGCTTGGGTACCTAAAATTAAGACATAAATATTTTGCAGGAGTGTCTTGCAGCCATCAGACTGAAAAGAAAATGGTACCTGGATAGTGGTTGCTCAAGACACATGACGGGTGACAAAGATCAATTCATCACCCTTGAATCAAAAAGAGGTGGAGTAGTTACTTTTGGTGACAATGGTCAATGCCATATCATGGGTATTGGTAAGATTCAAATTACTCCATCTACTCATATTGATAATATTTTATATGTCGATGGACTTAAACATAATCTGATAAGTATTAGCCAATTGTGTGACAAAGGTTTCAAGGTTTCCTTTGAAGCTTCTGTTTGCACTGTTACTAATCCCATTGATAACAGCATTATTCTTGTTGGTAAACGTTATGGCAATGTGTACTTAATTGATTTGAGTAATTTATCTCCAAGTAATCATTGCTTAGTTGCTAATAATGCTAAGATGAATGAGATTGGTTGGCTATGGCACCGTAGATTAGGTCATGCAAGCACACACCTAATTTCTAAATTATTAAAAATGGATTTAGTTAAAGGTATTCCTAGCTTAAATTTTGAAAATAATCGAATATGTGATGCATGTCAATTTGGAAAACAGACAAGAACTTCTTTCAAATCTAAGAATGTTGTTTCAACTACTAGGCCACTAGAGCTACTACACATGGACCTTTTTGGACCTACTAGAACCACAAGTCTAAGAGGAAAGAAATATGGTCTGGTGATAGTAGATGATTACTCTAGATTCACTTGGGTAATATTTTTGGCTCACAAAGATGAGACTTTCTCAATATTCATTAAATTCATTAAGAAAGTCACTAATAAGAAAAACACTACCATAGTGTCTATTAGAAGTGATCATAGAACTGAATTTGAAAATCACTTATTTGAAAAATTCTGTTTTGAAAAAGGTATACATCATAACTTTTCAGCACCTAGAACACCGCAACAAAATGGAGTTGTAGAAAGAAAGAATAGAACTTTAGAAGACATGGCCCGTACCATGCTATGTGAAAGCCAACCTCCAAAATATTTTTGGGCGGAAGCTATAAACACAGCATGTTACATCCTAAATAGAGCCCTGATTAGACCTATCCTTAAGAAAACTCCCTATGAACTATGGCACAATAGAAACCAAATTTAAGTTATTTTCATGCATTTGGTTGTAAATGTTTTATTCATAACAATGGTAAGGATAATCTTGGGAAGTTTGATGCAAAGTCTGATGAAGGTATTTTCCTAGGATATTCTACATCTAGCAAGGCATATAGAGTATTTAATAAGAGAAGTTTAGTTGTAGAAGAATCCATTCATATAGTGTTTGATGAGTCTTTAGCATCAAGTTCAGATAAAATTGATGATGAGGAAGATGCATCTTTGATTGAAAGAGATATTAAAAAATTAAATGTATCTTCAGATCAAGAACCTGAAGTTAAGGATGATGACTCACCTAAGGATGATGGTATTGATATTGCTCAGAATGATAAAGATCTACCTAGAGATTGGAGATATGCTTATGGTCATCCTAAGGACCTAATCATAGGTGATCCATCTCAAGGTGCAAGGACTAGATCATCAATGAGAGATATCAATAATCATCTTGCATTTGTATCTCATATAGAACCTAAAACTATAGAGGAAGCTGAGAAAGATAGTTATTGGATGTTAGCAATGCAGAAAGAGTTAAACCAATTCACTAGAAACCAAGTCTGGACCCTAGTAGATAGACCTAAAAATCACCCTATAATAGGATCTAAATGGGTTTTAGAAATAAATTGATGAGAATGGATTGGTAATTAGAAATAAGGCTAGATTAGTTGCAAAAGGATATAATCAAGAAGAAGGTATAGATTTTGATGAAACTTTTGCACCTATTGCTAGATTAGAAGTCATTAGGCTACTACTTGCATTTGCATGTCATATGAATTTCAACTTATTTCAAATGGATGTTAAAAGTGCATTTCTAAATGGTTTTATAAATGAGGAAGTTTATGTTGAACAACCTTCTAGTTTTAAAGATCATGAATTTTCAAACCATGCCTTCAAACTAAAGCACTTTATGGTTTAAAGCAAGCACCTAGAGCTTGGTATGATAGATTAAGTAAATTTTTAATTGAAAATGACTTTTCTAGAGGAAATGTTGATAAAACCTTATTTTTAAAAAGAAAAGAAAAGGATTTATTAATCGTTCAAATTTATGTTGATGACATTATATTTGATGCTACTTACAATCTTCTTTGTCAAGAATTTGCTAAGCTAATGCAGGGAGAATTCGAGATGAGCATGATGGAAGAACTAAACTTCTTCCTTGGACTTCAAATCAAACAAGAGAAAGCGGGAATTCTCATTAACCAAACAAAGTACACAAAGGAAATACTCTAGAAATTTGGTATGGAATCTGCTAAACCTCTTGGTACGCCAATGAGTCCCTCATGCAAGCTGGACAAGGATGAAGAAGATAAGAAAGTAGATCAGAAGCATTACAGAGGTATGATCGGATCACTTCTTTACCTAACTGTAAGTAGGCCAGATATCATGTTTTCTGTTTGCTTATGTGCAAGATATCAATCTAATCCTAAGGAATCACATTTATTTGCTGTTAAAAGAATCTTTAGATACTTAAATAGAACTAAAAATGTAGGATTATGGTATTCTAGAGACTCAACCTTAAAATTGATTGCTTATTCTGATTCTGACTATGCTGGTTGTAAATTAGATAGAAAGAGTACAAGTGGGGCATACCAACTTTTAGGAAGTAACTTAATCTCTTGGTTTAGCAAGAAGCAAAATTTGGTTGCATTATCCACTGCTGAGGCAGAGTATGTTGCAGCTGAAAGTTGTTGTGCTCAAATCCTTTGGATTAAGCGACAACTTGAAGATTATGGTATCACACTTGATAAAATACCTATTAAATGTGATAATACTAGTGCTATTAATCTAGCTAAAAATCCAATTCAACATTCAAGAACTAAACACATTGAAATTAGACATCACTTTATTAGAGAACATGTAACTAACAAAGATGTTTGTCTTGAATATGTTAATACTAATGATCAATTATCTGATATTTTTACCAAACCTTTGAGTGAGAAAAGATTTTGCTATCTTAGAGGAGAATTAGGAGTTTGTGATCCTTTAGAATAATTTTCTGAAACTTTTAAGGACAACAACTATCTAGACTTCAATAATTTCTTGAAAATCCTCTTTGTCCAATAAGGAAATCTATCTAGAAATTTGATTCATTATTTTCCCAATTATTAAGAAACACTTATCTAGAGTTTGATGATTAATTTGATCAGTTTCAGATCCTTGAAATTTGAATTTTTCTCTGAAACTATTGTGGAGTCGACACCTGTAGTTTGTGGAGTCGACACCTTCTTATTTTGATGTTCTGTCTGGGCAATTAGAGCCGACTCTGGCTCTGTAGAGCCGACTCTAATTCGGGCGCTGACAGATTCTCTGGTTCAGAGCCGACACCTCATTTTCGGGAGTCGACTCTAAGTGGAACTAGGTCAAAATAAAATGGGCGGAGTCGACCCCAAATGAAATCTATCGTCTCCTAAACCTTTTCCAAACCATTCCAAACCGAGTTCAATCCCTCCAAATCCTCCAAATCTCTCAATAACTCATTCCAATTGAATCCCATGGCTCCCAAAAGGTGTACTATCATTGGTGGTTTGACTATTTCGATGAAGTGCTGTTCAAATCGGAGGCAACCTTCGTCATCTTCTTCATCTGCCACTCAGGATGACTCTCCACCCTCACCATCTTCTCCACGAGTTGACTAATTAGCGGGTAAGGCCATTACTACCGGAAGAAAAGTTTATTTTAACTTTTTTGTTTTAGAGGGCTTTGCTATTAGACGCTTGTTGAAAGAAATGGGATGGGAGAAGGTCTGTTCTTTGGATATCCCTACTTACCCTGCCCTAGTGAGAGAATTTTATAATGATTTATGTAGAGGAGAGGAAGGCTTAGTGAGTGTTGTAAGAGGAACTAAAGTAATCATCACGGTTGAAACCTTTGGAAATCTATTGGAGATGCCTACCGTTGGTTTAGTTGAATATCAACATGAAGACAGAGGAGGTGCCCTATCAAGGATGTTAGGGAGAGAAGTTTCTGAGTTTGAAAAAATCTAGGCCAATCAACTTAATTTCGAACTCAGATTACTTCACAATATTGTGAAAGAATTTTATTTCCTAAAATCGAAAGGTTTGAATATGTCTCGGAGCGAGACATCTTATTGATGGACTGTATTCTCACTGGAAGACCTGTCAATCTTGCTGGTATGATGATAGGCTATATGGCGGAGGCAGCAACCAAGAAGAGATCTACATTGCCATATGGTATGATTTTGACATTGGTATTCAGAAGCCAAGGTGTACTTATAATGGATAATAAGCCACTAAGAAAATTAAGGCATACAGATTACTATAGTGTCTCTACAATTCACCGGATGGGCTTCAGAAAAGAAAATGGAAATTGGATAAAAAGAGGACATGAGGCCAGAGCTAAAGAGGTTAGAGTTGAGGAGGTCAGAGGAGAGGATATTCCTAGACCATCTGCTGGACCTTCTTCTGCTGGACCATCTGCTAGACCCTCAGAGAATGGACCTAGTTCTCACCCTCCACATCAGTCAGCATTGGCATCTAGAAGATTTTCTGAGGAGCAGATAGGTCAGCTCAGAGCTTTACTGGCTGAGTATGATAGTCAAAGGACAAATGATATGTGTAAGTTGAGAGAGGAGTTCAATCAGTTGAAGGATGAGATCAATTCAAGACTTGACATGATTTCCTTTTCCATTAGTAATTCCGTAGAATCCTTTAGCACTAATTTCATAAGATTTTTAAAAGGATGGAAAGCATTGCAGACGGTTTTGGAACTTATCTTCATGCTACCAGCCAACTAAAGAAAGATATCGACCTCGCCGTCTCTCAAATTGAAGCTTGTCTTGAAAGTTTTAAGAAGACTCAAAAAGATGATATTATGGAAATGATTGGACATTTAAAGAAAATTGTGTATAAGCATATTTAATTTTGATATCCTATCCTAGGTTGTATCTTAGGATTTATTGCTTCTTGCTTTAATAGCATGTATCTAGGATTTACATACTTGAATATGTCACTGAAACACATGTAATGAATCTTGCTTTGGAATACAATTACACTTTTATTTTAAATTTGTCTATGATTGATTGATTGAATTTCAATGAATGAGTTCACTATCCTTATGATTATTTGAACCAACAACCCCGCTCTGATAAATTTTTTTATATTTCATCTTATTGCTGATAACAAAAAAGGTGGAGAGATAACTGTATATGCATATAAGAGAAAGAGAAAGAAAATGAAGAACAATAAAGAGAAAGAGAAAGAAAATGAAGAACAATTTTGAGATGGGGAGAGAAAAATTTTGAGATTCTAAATGATTCAATTGAATTCAGTTTATCTACATAGGGGGAGTTATTCAATGCAGGGGGAGCTTAACTTTTTCATATAAAAGTTAAATCATCTTGATTGATGTCATGTATCTTTTGTTATTTATTTTCTCTGTTAGGAAGTTCTAAAGTTTTAACAATGTCTATAATTCTTAATTCAAATGAATTTTTAATGCATATACTCAAAGTTTTTGTCATCATCAAAAAGGGGGAGATTGTTGACCCAATTGAGGATTTTGATGATTAACAAAACTATTTGAGTATAACATTTGAAGTTACTAATGATTTTGATTAAGTTTTTCAGATTATAAGTCAATTTGATAATCAAAATCAAGAGTCAAATCAAGTTCTGGTTCGAATCTAATGTCAAGGTAAGATTGCAGACATTAGAGTCGACACATGGAATCGCAAAGTCGATCCGGAAAACGGCACAGACTTAGAGTCGACTCCGAGACTGTTAGAGCCGACTCCAACAGAAAAGACAGAACGATGATTTTTCAGGCCACGACTTAGAGTCGACTCCCATACTATTAGAGTCGACTCCAGAAGAATTTTGTGTCGACCCCAAAAAAGTCAGAGACGACTCCAGATCGAGCGGATTAAAGAATTTCGAGTTAGAGCCGACTCCAGAAAAGTTAGAGCCGACTCCAGAATGTCAGACACGGCTCCAGAACTGTCAGAACGACTCTAAACTTTATCTTTATCTATTTTTAATCCCAACAGCTATTGTTATTTATGGATCTAATCCTTCTCATACTTATTTCTAATGGATAGTTTCAAACTATTTATGGATTAATCAGGATCTATAAGAAGAGGGTTTGTTGCATCCCAAAAGAAGAGACAAGAGAGGCAAAAAGAAAAGAATAGAGACAAATCTTTGAGATCCATCAGAAAAGAAAAGAGGGAAGATTCGATAGGAAAGATCATACTGATTCCCTAAAAGAAGATAGAGAGATTCCAAGCTTTTGCTGTTCTATTTCAAAGAAATCTCAAGAGAAGAAAGAAGCCCTAGTTTTTTGATCTTCTGAGTCTCAAGAGCATCTTGAAGGAAGATCCAATCAAAGAAAGAGAAGGAAGAAGCCACCAAGTTCTGCGAATCAGGCTTTGATTCCTATCCTCTTATTATTGTTTCATTATTGTATATTTGCTCATTGGAGGAGCTGTTTATCTTGTAAAAATAAATATTGTTTGCTGGGTCAATCTGGTGATTGATTCAGTTGAGGCTATTAGCCTTGTGCAAGCATTAGCTTGAGGTGATAGGTTTTGTGCTGGTGAACCTTGAAAACCAACTGGGTTCGTTGTGCACCCGGAAAAACAATAAGTTGAGTTGTGAGCTTGCAAAACAACTCTGCTGTAATCAGATTGATTATAGTGTGGACCCAAGAGGTACTTGGGAGTGGACGTAGGTGTAGGTACACCGAACCACTATAAAATCTCCTGTATTTGCCGTGATTGTCTCTTTATCTTCAACTCTCTATTTGTGCTTGTTCAGTTTTAATTTGTGTGAATCTATGTTTTTATTTCCGCTTGGGGTTATCTTTCAAAAGAGTTTAAATTTTTGAAAAACCCAATTCACCCCCCCTCTTAGGTTGCTATCTGGACCAACACAGAGGCTAAGAAGGCTCGAGGTCGGGTAGGGGCCTCTTCGGGGTCAGCTTCTGAGTCTTCTATGCTGACCCATTTGGAGTCTTGCACTCACTTATCAGCTGTTCATCAGCTGAAGCAGGCTATTCAGGTATCTGACTCGGCTGTTTTGATGAACTCAGTCCAGATACTTGATTGTGCGGATACGGGATCCCGGATTTGTCCTAAGGTGGTCCCAGGCGATATGGAGGTCCTGATGGAATCAAACCAGGCTGTTAACTACAAAGGCCCAGGAGATTTGGACTGTTCCATGGAGATGTCAGGGGTGATGGTTGGGGAGCCCCCCAATCTAGCCTTACCATGAAGATTCTCATATGGAATATGGGAGGAGCATTGAAACCATCGTTTTGCTCCTCATTTGGGAGTCTTATGCAGCTTAACCCTTTTGATATTTGCATTTTGCTGGAAACTCAGCTTTCTGGGGCTAGTCTGGCCCATTTTCAGAGATAGATCGCTCGAGCTTCGGTTTGTACACTGTTGAGTCCACTGGTCTTTCGGGGGGCATTGTTGCTTTATGGAGGAATGAGAATATCAAAGTGGATGCTTTTCATGGCTATGGGCAGCAGGTTGCACTGGTCATTTCTGAGGGAAGCGCCAGCCCTTGGCTCCTTTCGGGAGTTTATGCCAGCACTGATTTTCGGGAGCGTCGGGTGCTTTGGTCTGAGATTCAGTCTCTTCTTGACCAGGGATTCCCGTCCCTCATTGCTAGAGACTTTAATTGTATCTTGGGTGCCACAGAAAAGAAAGGTGGCCAGGTTTCCTATGGCTCTGTGGGCCGAGCTGAGTTCAGGGACTTTATTTCTATGGCTGGTCTGTTGGATTTGGGTTTTCAGGGTTTGCAGTTTACATGGTGTAACAACCGGCATGGTTCAACTAGAGTCTGGGAAAGATTGGACAGGGCCTTGGCCTCTTCTAGCTGGCTCCAGCTTTATCCCTCTATTACTGTCACTCACTTGCCTAGAATTTCCTCTGACCACTGTCCTCTCTTTATCTCTACTGATATCACCTCTCAGCGGCATAGGCAGTTCAGATTTGAGAAGTTTTGGACCTCCTATCCTGCTGCTCGTTCCATCATCTCTCAGGTCTGGCAGTTACCAGTTAGAGGTAATGCCATTTATCGGCTCTCCAGACAGCTTGCCCTTGCTAGACGTCGCCTCTCTAGATGTCATAGAGAGGAGGTTGGGGATATTGTCAGACAGGTGGAGCAGGTTGAGTCTACTATCTCTTCTCTCCAGGCTAAAGAGGACCTAGAGGGTTCTCTTTCTTGTGATGACCTATCGTCCCTGCGATCGAGTTGGCGCTCCACCACTCTCTTCTGCTGCAGCAGGAGACCTTTTGGAGACAGCAGTCCCGTATCCAGTGGATTCAGGAAGGGGACTGTAATACAAGATTTTTTCATCAGGCCACTCAGAAACACAGGGCGAGGAACCGCATTAGGCATATAACTGATGAGGAGGGTTAGCTCCAGGTGGATGATCATGTTATTCGTGCTCAACTTCTTAACTTCTTTCATAGTAGGTGGACTAAGCAGGCTGGTGCAGGGGTCCATGTTCACCCTATTCTGTCTCCCAATACTGTTTCTGCTACTGAGAATGACTCTCTGACTCGGCCTATTACTTTGGAGGATATTCAGCTAGCTTTGTGGGAGCTTGGTGCTAATAAGGCCCCTGGGCCGGATGGCTTTCCTTCATTTTTCTTTCATCAGTATTGGGATATTCTGGGGGAGGACTTAGCTCAAGCGATCCAGCTTATCTTTCACCGCAAATCTATCCCCTCTGACTGGAATCGTACTTTCATTACCTTGGTTCCTAAGAGGCCAGACGCTTTCAGCCCTCAGCACTTCCGGCCCATCAGTTTATGCACTACCTTATATAAGGTTTGTGCTCGCCTCCTGGTTATGAGGTTGTGTTGGGTTATTCCTCGCCTTATTTCTCCAGAGCAGGGGGCTTTTCTCAGAGGGCGTAATATCACAGATAATGCTTTATTAGCTCAGGAGTTCATGCATGACCTTCGATGGACTTCAGGCTGTCAGGGGCTTATGGCCATTAAGCTTGATATGGAGAGAGCTTATGACAGAGTTAATTGGGATTTCTTGCGTCACTCTCTTCAGGTGTTTGGGTTCCAACAGCTGTTTATTGATTGGATCATGGCCTGCATTCAGCGTCTGTCATTCTCCATCCTCATCAATGGAGACCAGACTGATTACTTCCATTCTGAGGTTGGGCTGAGACAAGGTTGTCCTCTTTCCCTGTTTCTCTTTGTTATAGCGGCTGATTCTTTATCTCGGGCTCTTCGTCAGGATCAGCAGGATAATGTTCTTGACCCTTACCAGGCTGGCTCCCAAGGTCCCTCGATCTCTCATCTACTTTTTGCTGATGACTGTATCTTCCTGGGCAGGGTTACTATGGCAAATGCGGCCATGTTTGCTTCCATTCTTCAGAATTACTATTCTGCCTCTGGTCAGAAAGCTAATAATGCTAAGTCTGTGATTTGTTTTAGTCCGAGGGTGACTTCTTCTCGGAAGGGGACTATCAAGCAGATCATGGGGATCTCTTTGCAGTCGGATTGTCTCTCCTATCTAGGTATTCCTATTATTGGCAGAAGGCCTAGGATCTCGGATTTTAGTAAGCTCGAGTCGAGGATTCGTGATCGGCTAGAGGGGTGGCAGGTTACTGGGCTATCTATGATGGCAAGGATTACTCTTATTCGATCAGTGCTCACATCTCTTCCTCTCTATCTCTTATCTAATGCTGCTGTCCCTTTGACTTGTCTAAGGAGATTGAGCGTTATTTCAGGGATTTTCTCTGGGGATCGTCTCAGGATGGTCATGGTGTTCATCTTTTAGCCTGGGACTGTGTCTGTCTGCCGCTTTCCGAGGGAGGCCTTGGGATCCAGTCCCTGACTACTCGGAGGGAGGCCTTGATTGCTAGGCATGCTACTCGTTTTTTGCTTGATCCGCATTGTATGTGGAGTTCATTTATGCATGGCAAGTATGGGGATTGGACTCCCTCCACTAACCTGCAGCCTGTTCGGGGTCACTCTTTTTTCTAGAAAGAGGTTTGTACTCATGCTCCGGCCATCCTTCATAGTATCTCCTGGATTCTTGGTAATGGTGCTTCTGTGGATGTTGCTTATGATTCGTGGATCACTGACCTTCCTTTGTCTCGATGGCCTACTTTTGTCAGTACTGATATTCCTCTTGGCATGCATGTTAGTGATCTCATGGTGCCTGATTATTCTTCCTGGTCTATTCCTCTGTTGTCCCGCTTCTTTGGGGAGGAGCTTATGCGGCGTATAGCTGCTATCCCACTTTCCCCGGGTCACTCCCCCAACATTAGGGTTTGGAGGCGGTCCGGTATTCCGAGCGCTCCCATCAGGGACATCAACCAAATTTACCGTGTTTCATCCCGACCGTTGATAGATATGGCTTGGATTTGGCGCCTTCCCATTCATCCCAGGGTTCATCTTTTTCTATGGAAGATTGCTCGGAATTGTCTTCCTACCTGCTCTGTTCTGTCTAGACGTGGCCTAGGGATTCATCCTACATGTCCGATATGCGGTATTGAGGAGGAGGCGGTGGATCACGCCATCTTCACTTGTCTCAGAGCTCAGCATATTTGGGAGATCGCTAGCGTCCAGCCTTGGGTTGTCGCTTCATCTTCTCTTTCTTTATCTCTCCTTGACTTGATCAGGCAGGATGTTAGGAGAGGCAGCAGCAAGCAGGGCTCGACGAGGGCTTACATTGCTTACCAAATCTGGTTATCTCGGAACCGGATTGTCTTTACTCATGAGCCTACTTCGCCTTTCAGGGTTGTGCGGACTGCCTTGTCCTTATCTACAGAGTACACGTCCCATCGTCTAGCTTGTAATTTTGATAGCCCTGGCCTCTGGGATTCCCAAGCTGCCTTGGCAGCGCACCGGAGAATGGTCTTTATTTCTTGGGAACCCCCTCCTCCAGGGTTTGTTAAAATCAACTTTGATGGGAGTGTTAGAGGCAGATCAGCTGGATCGGGTTATGTCATTCGGGGTTCTAACGGAACTATGATTGCTGCTGGGGGATTTGGACACCTCGATTCGTCGGTGCCGCTTGCGGAGCTTTATGCTACTTGGGCTGGAGTTTCCTGTGCTATTCACAGTCTTGATGCCCATCGTATTATCCTTGAGGGTGATGCCCTCACGGTGATTCGGTGGCTTTGCCAGGATCATTACATGCATCCGCCTACCAACCCTTTGATCTCTGATATTCGTTCTCTCCTACAGGGGGTTCATAGCATACAGATCAGCCATATCTTTAGGGAAGCCAACTCAACGGCTGACTGGATCACTGCTAGAGTGGCTGATCATTCTGGATTCTGGTGCTGGAAGCCAGGTGACTGGTGTCCTCCTGGTCTGAACTTACTTTTGTATTCTGATAGTGTGGGATTGAGTCACCCTAGAGTGGTGTGATTCCCGTTTGTACCAAAAAAAAAAAAATTACGATGAGCTTTGAATCACTCTTTCAATTTGGGCCTGATTAACTGGCTAGCCCAACTAATTGAGCCATCAACCCATCATCAGCCCAAGCAGTCATTAGCCCAGCCCATGACCCACTAGGGAAGCCTGACCCATTAACCCAGATGGCCATTACTATTTTCAAAGGCCCACCCATTTTCAGCCCAACAGAGAAGGCTTCGTGTCTTTTCTGTGAGGGAACGGTCCCAATGACCGAATCACCACACCAAACACCATGACTTGTCAATTCCACCAGCGGTTGCCAGCCACCAGGGAGGAAGGACGATGAGACAGAGGGACTTGGCGAAGGATTACCGTGATGATGACTAGGAACTGGAGTAGCGGTGGAGAACGTAGACAAGAGAGGAGGTCGACGGTGAGGCCACGGCGGCAGCAGAGGACGATGAGAACGAACGGCGATGATAGAAGATGCAGGGAAGCGCGGCTACAGCAGTGATGGGACGAAGGAACCAGAGTCGACGGAGGGAAGGTGAGGGCCTGCGGCGACGGGAAGAAGGAACCGTAGTCGACGGAGGGAAGGAGGGAAGGCGAGGACAGTGATGAGAGGGGAGGAGAAGCCGTGAGCGGAGGAGGCGGCCACGGTGACAGTACGGCAACGGTGATGGTAGAGAGAACAGGAAGGAGGTCGACGGCGAGCAGAGGAGGCTGGGCGGCGTTGGCAGCGAGCTATAAATAATTTAATCATATGGCCATGCCATTTAAGTATATGGTCATGCCATTTATGTGATGGTTTTATGATTTGCCTTCTCTTTTTCCTTTTCGGTTCATAAAAGAAAATTTTGAAAAAAAAAAGGAAAATCATGAAGATTCTCAAAACAAACAAAATGAAATGAAAGATTCTTGTTGCACGTATAAAAGGGCCTTCCTGTTCGTCCTCTTCTTCAACCAGATCTCATAGTCAAAACGCAGCCTTTAGACGACCCTACTAACTTGCCATTAATACTACAATTAGGATTCTTAGCAGAAACTTTGGTACCGGCTAATGACTTCGGATCGGGATTTCATTAAATGGTTTTTAACTCTCATTCTAGGTAAGGTTATCCATCTTTTTCTTGCACTTTTTCTTGTGCCCTATTAAATTTCCTGGTGCCCTATTTCATGGCCATTCTCGAGCGACCCACCCGCCTACATTGTGAAGCGCATCAAGTGGGCCACACTGGTTTGGTCCCTCGCCTTTAGCCTCGGGACTGTTCTCTATTTGGCGACCTGATGGCTAAGTTCATCTCATATCATCTTATATATGTTTTGTAGTATTTTGTCTATGTTTTATTGCATCCAGATTCAGTGAAAAAAAAGGGCGTGTGTGTTGTGGTGTTTGTTGCTCCTGATTTTTGAGCAATGCCTTTTATGAAAAGAAAGATGATCCATTGTCACTAGATGTTGCAACTTATAAGCGGGTTTTAAGTACAAATAATTCAAGCAAAAATTAATACAATTAATTGCTACTACATTTTTGGTAATGCAGGAAGCATTTGAAAAACTGCTAATTAAGAAGCATTTTCTAATTGGTTTTGAATGGAAGTAGAAAATGGATGGAAACAATTGCTGAAGATAACAGAAGCCATACCTGGAAAATTCTTCAGCTAGAAACCATTTTATGAATTTTATGAAATGAGAAAGTTAAAAACACAACAACACACACGCCCTTTTTATTCACTGAATCTGGATGCAATAAAACATGGACAAAATACTACCAAGCATATTTATGACGATATGAGATGAACTTAGCCATCATGTCGCCAAGTAGAGCACAGTCCCGAGGTTGAAGGCGAGGGACCAAACCAGTGTGGCCCACTTGATGCGCTTCACAATGTAGGCAGATGGGTCGCTCGAGAATGCCATGAAATAGGGCACCAGAAAATTTAATAGGGCACCAGAAAAAGTGCAAGAAAAAGATGGATAACCTTACCTAGAGTGAGGCAGTTAAAAACCATTTTAGGAAATCTCGACCCAAAGTCGTTAGCCGGTACCAAAGTTGCTGCGAAGAAGGCTAACTGTAGTATTAATGGCAAGTTAGTAGGGCTGGCTAAAGGCTGCGTTTCGGCCACGAGATCTCGTTGAAGAAGAGGGACGAACAAGGAGGCCCTTTTATATGCACAACAAGAATCTTTCATTTCTATTTTTTTGTTTTGAGGATCTTCAAGATTTTCCTTTTTTGTCAAACTTTTCTTTTATGAACCAACCAGTATATCTTGCCCGAACTTATATATATGATAAAAAATTCCAAATTTAAATTATTTATTCGAAAAGAAAAAATAGAAGGCAAATCATAAAACCATCACATAAATGGCATGGCCATAGGATTAAATTATTTATTCGATGTGATTTACTATTTAAAAATCATTTGTATATAATAAAAATCATATGATTTGAGCCTATAATATTAACTCATCAAAAATTAGATTATTTAAATAATATGAAATAATACATAGCAATAAAAATTATGTTAGAAGTTAGAACTAATCATGTGCATTAGCATATGTGATTTTTCTATACAAGTTTTTTGATGTATCAGACCTATCTTGAACTTTTATGTGTTTTCTATATTTTAATTCAATCGAGCGTATCAACCAAGCAAGAATTGGTAAGGCAAAGACCATTACAGATGATTAAAAAGAATGACTCATCCGATTCCTTTGGTGCCTCTAGTGACCAAGGCTGTGGTTCCCTCGAGGGACAATGTTCAGATAGCTGCTTTTTGGATCCTTCATGGCAGAAGCTTTCTCCAGTTCCATCGCAAGCCCTGTAAGGATCTAGTGGTAGATGGTTCCTAGTTATATACTGTAACACCACACCAATGAAGTCATAATGAATGATGATGCCGCCAGAGTGAGCAGTTACGTTCCGTCCGAAACCATCTCAATTCACTCTAGAGGGAGGGGAAAAAGGGGGGGTCAACATTCCTCATCTTGAAGCAGAGAATTTGCGCAGTTTTGATCCATGACCACTCCCGATATTTGGTGGGAGAGGATAGGGTTGGAAAGCTGTTTTGTCCATATTTGTGAAGGAAAAGAATATATTTGGAATCCAAATATAAAGCTTTTTTTTTTTAGAAAATACAAGACAAGCACTTGTTCTAAAGTTTAACGGCAGGTTGAACCCAAGGGATAATATTATCATAGATTCTACATATAAAATGTTAGAATTGAAAGATTTTGAAGCTAAAAAAAAAGGGGAACGAGGAGCATTTGATGGTAGCTACTACCTAAGGCACTTCTCCATCTCTCATACTCAACTACATGCCCACTCCTTCACTTCACTCTCTCTCTCTCTCTCTCTCTCTCTCTTACGTCTATCATGCCACCCTATGATTAGGCTCTCTCATGCTCTATTAGTTGCAGAGTGATGGTGAAAATCATGCTTAAAAATGGATGGTCTCTATTTCAACATTATTTTCTTTCTTAAAAATTGACTACATATTTTTTCTCTATTAGTCTTCCATAATATTTTTTATTTTAAATTTTTCTTTATTTTGACAATGTGGAAATCAATGAGTGTAATTTGCGTCAACTTTTTTCATTCATGTTGTTGGAGGAGTTTTCAAAAAAAACTTCTCCACATACCATCATAAATATACTAATAAAACATTTTAATTTAACTAAAATATGATTGAACAAAGAACATCGCACAAACAAATATAACTATATAAAAAGATAATAAAATCTATATATTAGAATAAATATCAACTATCAAAATAACCACATCTACAATCAAACAAATAAAAGCAATATGACCACACTAAGCAAAATAACCACAAACTAAATAATCACATCAATAACCAAATCATCCATGTAACCACAACCACATTCAAGCCATTCATGTGACCATAGCCATATCCAAACCATCCACGTAACGGCAACCATTCATATGACCACAATTACCCATCAACACATATTATTCATCCATGCATCAGTATGCAAGACATCACTAAGCAAGTCACCCTCCCCCCTTTAGTAAGTAATAAGTCCACTAGGTCCCCTTATCCGTACGCAAGACATCATCTAGCTATACTTCTCTTGCTCAGGTTGGTTTATATACTAGTGCCTTACGTAATGAATCTAGCCATATCATGTACCATGGCTTTGTTTTACACTAGCCTCCAATGGCCCTATCCCCTTCCTTGATGCTGCCAGTCTAAGCGAGTAAGGACTCCATCCCTCACCGCTAAAACTAGTGCAAAAAAGTCTTTATACACTGACCTGGTGCACGATGGCATGCATCGGGCATGGTGATTTGCCCACTATAGGCCCGCTCGTTAGTGATGCGGGACTCTTATGCGGGCCCCTCGGTGCATGCTCGCGTGCGAGCGAATCACCGTGCTCGGTGCAGACCATTCTGCACCGAAGGCGGTGTACAAAGACTTTTTTTACTAGTGCTATACACCAACAGTACCCTTCACAAACACCAGTATCCTTAACCAAGCGACACCATACCACATCTATTATAAATCCACCACATGTACCTCAACTAAGCTACAACATACCACCTCCATCATAACTCCACCAATATCTCTCAATCAAGCCACACCATACTACCTTCAAAATAACCATAAATCAAATTAAACCAAAACCATTTATAACAAAATAATATACCACCATACATATGCGAATCCGCAATAATTCATAATGCTTAATTCAAATCATGAAGAGAAAACCAATAATAAATTATGATACATGCAAGTCATAAAAACATATTATGCAATTGTATAATGTAGAATTCTTGTCTGAGATCGCTATTCCAAATGCTCTTCAATGTAAAATAATAATCAATGATCATCTATAATTCAACATAAACAATTAATTAATTCATCATAATTACAAAATTACCATTTTATCCCTCTAGCCCAAAATTCAAAAATAACCATTTTATTCCTTTAATTCAATGATTACTAACTTTTACTTAACTATTTTTAACCCATATTTAATTGTTTTTAATACTACACATTCTAATTGTCTTGACTATATTTACAAAAATACTCCTACTTATCTATGCTTAATTACCTCAAAGTATACAATAATCAATTTTCAAATAAAATAACCACTAACTAATCAGACAATTAGCCTGACCTTAATTTGGGTCACTAAATAATAAATTTAATTAACTCATGACTAACCCATCGATTAATTTCTACAAAATAATAAGATTAGTTAGGCCAAAATTAGTTTCCTGGTTTAATAGTCTAGCAACCGATCAAACGCAAGCTCAAATAATACGATGAGCTTTGAATCACTCTTTCAATTTGGGCCTGATTAATTGGCTAGCCCAACTAACTAAGCCATCAGCCCATCATCAGCCCAAGCAGTCATTAGCCCAGCCCATGACCCACTAGGGCAGCCCAACCCATTAACCCAGATGGCCATTACTATTTTCAAAGGCCCACCCATTTTCAGCCCAACAGAGAAGGCTTCGTGTCTTTTCTGTGAGGGAACGGTCCCCATGACCAAATCACCAAACCAAACACCATGACTTGTTGATTCCACCGGTGGTTGCCAGCCACCAGGGAGGAAGGACGATGAGACAGAGGGACTTGGCGAAGGTTTACCATGACGATGACTGGGAACTAGGGTAGCGATGGAGAACGGAGACAAGAGAGGAGGTCGACGGTGAGACCACGGCGGCAGCAGAGGACGACGAGAACGAATGGTGACGGTAGAAGATGCAGGGAAGCATGGCTACGGCGGTGACGGGATGAAGGAACCAGAGTCAACGGAGGGAAGGCGAGGGCCTGCGGCGACGGGAAGAAGGAACCGGAGTCGACAGAGGGAAGGCGAGGACCTGCGGCGACGGGAAGAAGGAACCGGAGTCGACGGAGGGAAGGAGTGAAGGCGAGGGCAGCGATGAGAGGGGAGGAGAAGCCATGAGCGGAGGAGGCGACCACGGTGACGGTACGACAATGGTGATGGTAGAGAGAACAGGAAGGAGGTCGACGGCGAGCAGAGGAGGCCGGGCGGTGTTGGCAGAGAGCTATAAATAATTTAATCATATGGCCATGCCATTTATGTATATGGTCATGCCATTTATGTTATGGTTTTACGATTTGCCTTCTCTTTTTCCTTTTCGGTTCATAAAAGAAAAGTTTGGAAAAAAAACAAAGGAAAATCATGAAGATCCTCAAAAGAAAAAATAGCAATGAAAGATTCTTGTTGCGCGTATAAAAGGGCCTCCCTGTTCGTCCTCTTCTTCAACCAGATCTCATAGTCGAAACGCTTTACACGACCCTACTAACTTGTAATTAAAACTACAATTAGGCTTATTCGCAGCAACTTTCGTACCGGCTAATGACTTCGGATCAGAATTTCATAAAATGGTTTTTAACTCTGACTCTAGGTAAGGTTCTCCATCTTTTTCTTGCACTTTTTCTAGCGCCCTATTAAATTTTCTGGTGCCCTATTTCATGGCATTCTCGAGCGACCCACCTGCCCACATTGTGAAGCGCATCAAGTGGGCCACACTGGTTTGGTCCCTCGCCTTCAACCTCGGGACTGTTCTCTACTTGGCGACCTGATGGCTAAGTTCATCTCATATCATCTTATATATGCTTTGTAGTATTTTGTCTATGTTTTATTGCATCCAGATTCAGTGAATAAAAAGGGCGCATGTGTTGTGGTGTTTGTTGCTCCTGATTTTTTGAGCGATGCCTTTTATGAAAAGAAAGATGATCCATTGTCACTAGATGTTGCAACTTATAAGTGGGTTTTAAGTACAAATAATTCAAGAAAAAATTAATACAATTAATTGCTGCTACATTTGTGGTAATACAAGAAGCATTTGAAAAACTGCTAATTAAGAAGCATTTTCTAATTGGTTTTGAACGGAAATAGAAAATGGATGGAAACAATTGCTGAAGATAACAAAAGCCATACATGGAAAATTCTTCAGCTAAAAACCATTTTATGAATTTTATGAAATGAGAAAGTTAAAAACACAACAACACACGCGCCTTTTTTATTCACTGAATCTGGATGCATAAAACATAGACAAAATACTACAAAGCATATTTATGATGATATGAGATGAACTTAGCCATCAGGTCGCCAAGTAGAGAACATTCCCGAGGCTGAAGGCGAGGGACCCACTTGATGCACTTCACAATGTAGGCGAATGGGTCGCTCGAGAATGCCATGAAATAGGGCACCAGAAAATTTAATAGGGCACCAGAAAAAGTGCAAGAAAAGAAGGATAACCTTACCTAGAGTGAGGCAGTTAAAAACCATTTTAGGAAATCCCGACCCAAAGTTGTTAGTCGGTACCAAAGTTGCTGCGAAGAAGGCTAACTGTAGTATTAATAATGGCAAGTTAGTAGGGCTGGCTAAAGGCCGCATTTCGGCCATGAGATCTGGTCGAAGAAGAGGGACGAACAAGGAGGCCCTTCTATATGTGCAACAAGAATCTTTCATTTCTATTTTTTTGTTTTGAGGATCTTCAAGATTTTCCTTTTTTGTCAAACTTTTCTTTTATGAACCAGTATATCTTGCCCGCACTTATATATATGATAAAAAAATTCCAAAATTAAATTATTTATTCGAAAAGAAAAAATAGAAGGTAAATCATAAAACCATCACATAAATGGCATGGCCATAGGATTAAATTATTTATTCGATGTGATTTACTATTTAAAAATCATTTGTATATAAAAAAATCATATGATTTGAGCCTATAATATTAACTCATCAAAAATTAGATTATTTAAATAATATGAAATAATACATAGCAATAAAAATTATGTTAGAAGTTAGAACTAATCATGTGCTTTAGCATATGTGATTTTTCTATACAAGTTTTTTGATGTATCAGACCTATCTTGAACTTTTATGTGTTTTCTATATTTTAATTCAATCGAGCGTATCAACCAAGCAAGAATTGGTAAGGCAGAGACCATTACAGATGATTAAAAAGAATGACTCACCCGATTCCTTTGGTGCCTCCAGTGACCAAGGCTGTGGTTCCCTCGAGGGACATTGTTCAGACGGCTGCTTTCTGGATCCTTCATGGAAGAAGCTTTCTCCGGTTCCATCGCAAGCCCTGTAAGGATCTAGTGGCAGATGGTTCCTAGTTATATACTGTAACACCACACCAATGAAGTCATAATGAATGACGATGCCGCCAGAGTGAGCAGTTACGTTCCATGCGAAACCATCTCAATTCACTCTAGAGGAAGGGAAAAAAGGGGGGGTCAACATTCCTCATCTTGAAGTAGAGAATTTACGCAGTTTTGATCCATAACCACTCCCGATATTTGGTGGGAGAGGATAGGGTTGGAAAGCTGTTTTGTCCATATTTGTGAAGGAAAAAATATATTTGGAATCCAAATATAAAGCTTTTTTTTTAAGAAAATACAAGACGAGCACTTGTTCTAAAGTTTAATGGCAGGTTGAACCCAAGGGATAATATTATCATAGATTCTACATATAAAATGTTAGAATTAAAAGATTTTGAAGCTAAAAAAAAAGGGAACGAGGAGCATTTGATGGTAGCTAATACATAGACACTTCTCCATCTCTCATACTCAACAACATGCCCACTCCTTCACTTCACTCTCTCTCTCTCTCTCTCTCTCTCTCTTACGTCTATCATGCCACCCTATGATTAGGCTCTCTCATGCTCTATTAGTTGCAGAGTGATGGTGAAAATCATGCTCAAAAATGGATGGTCTCTATTTCAACAATATTTTCTTTCTTAAAAATTAACTACATCTTTTTTCTCTATTAGTCTTCCATAATATTTTTTATTTTAAATTTTTCTTTATTTTGACAATGTGGAAATCAATGAGTGTAATTTGCGTCAACTTTTTTCATTCATGCTGTTGGAGGAGTTTTCAAAAAACTTCCCCACATACCATCATAAATATACTAATAAAACATTTTAATTTAACTAAAATATGATTGAACAAAGAACATTGCGCAGACAAATATAACTATCTAAAAAGATAATAAAATATATATCAGAATAAATATCAACTATCAAAATAACCACATCTACAATCAAACAAATAAAAGCAAGATGACCACACTAAGCAAAATAACCACAAACTAAATAATCACATCAATAACCAAATCGTCCATGTAACCATAACCACATTTAAGCCATTCATGTGACCATAGCCATATCCAAACCATCCACGTAATGGCAACCATTCATATGACCGCAATTACCCATCAACACATATTATTCATCCATGCATCAGTATGCAAGACATCACTAAGCAAGTCACCCTCCCCCCCTTAGTAAGTAATAAGTCCACTAGGTCCCCTTATCCGTACGCAAGACATCATCTAGCGATACTTCTCCTGCTCAGGTTGGTTTATATACTAGTGCCTTACGTAATGAATCTAGCCATATCATGTACCATGACTTTGTTTTACACTAGCCTCCAATGGCCCTATACCCTTCCTTGGTGCCGCCAGTCTAAGCGAGTAAGGACTCCATCCCTCACCGCTAAAACTAGTGCAAAAAAGTCTTTATACACAGACCTGGTGCACGATGGCATGCATCGGGCATGGTGATTTGCCCACTATAGGCCCGCTCATTAGTGATGCGGGACTCTTATGCGGGCCCCTCGGTGCATGCTCGCGTGCGAGCGAATCACCGTGCTCGGTGCAGACCATTCTGCACCAAAGGCAGTGTACAAAGTCTTTTTTTACTAGTGCTATACACCAGCAGTACCCTTCACACACACCAGTATCCTTAACCAAGCGACACCATACCACATCTATTATAAATCCACCACATATACCTCAACTAAGCTGCAATATACCACCATACATATGCAAATCTGCAATAATTCATAATGCTTAATTCAAATCATGAAGAGAAAACCAATAATAAATTATGATACATGCAAGTCATAAAAACATATTATGCAATTGTATAATGTAGAATTCTTGTCTGAGATCACTATTCCAAATGCTCTTCAATGTAAAATAATAATCAATGATCACCTATAATTCAACATAAACTGTTAATTAATTCATCATAATTACAAAATTACCATTTTATCCCTCTAGCCCAAAATTCAAAAATAACCATTTTTTTCCTTTAATTCAATGATACTAACTTTTACTTAACTATTTTTAACCCATATTTATTATTTTTAATACTACACATTCTCATTGTCTTGACTATATTTACAAAAATACTCCTACTTATCTATGCTTAATTACCTCAAAGTATACAATAATCAATTTTCAAATAAAATAACCACTAACTAATCAGACAATTAGCCTGACCTTAATTTGGGTCACTAAATAATAAATTTAATTAACTCATGACTAACCCATCGATTAATTTCTACAAAATAATAAGATTAGTTAGGCCAAAACTAGTTTCCTGGTTTAATAGTCTAGCAATGCAAGCTCAAATAATAAGATGAGCTTTGAATCACTCTTTCAATTTGGGCCTGATTAACTGGCTAGCCCAACTAACTAAGCCATCAGCCCATCATCAGCCCAAGCAGTCATTAGCCCAGCCCATGACCCACTAGGGCAGCCCAACCCATTAACCCAGATGGCCATTACTATTTTCAAAGGCCCACCCACTTTCAGCCCAACAGAGAAGGCTTCGTGTCTTTTCTGTGAGGGAACGGTCCCCATGACCGAATCACCACACCAAACACCAAGACTTGTCGATTCCACCGGCGGTTGCCAGCCACCAGGGAGGAAGGACGATGAGACAGAGGGACTTGGTGAAGGTTTACCATGACGATGACTGGGAACTGGGGTAGCGGTGGAGAACGGAGACAAGAGAGGTCGACGGTGAGGCCACGGCGGCAGCAGAGGACGATGAGAACGAACGGTGATGGTAGAAGATGCAGGGAAGCGCGGCTGCGGCGGTGACAGGACGAAGGAACCAGAGTCGACAGAGGGAAGGCGAGGGCCTGCGGCGAGGGGAAGAAGGAACCGGAGTCGACGGAGGGAAGGAGGGAAGGCGAGGCAGCGATGAGAGGGGAGGAGAAGCCGTGAGCGAAGGAGGCGGCCACGGCGACGGTACGGCAACGGTGATGGTAGAGAGAACAGGAAGGAGGTCGACGGTGAGCAGAGGAGGCCGGGCTACGTTGGCAGCGAGCTATAAATAATTTAATCATATGGCCATGCCATTTATGTATATGGCCATGCCATTTATGTTATGGTTTTATGATTTGCCTTCTCTTTTTCCTTTTCGGTTCATAAAAGAAAAGTTTGGAAAAAAACAAAGGAAAATCATGAAGATCCTCAAAAGAAAAAAATAGCAATGAAAGATTCTTGTTGCGCGTATCAAAGGGCCTCCCTGTTCGTCCTCTTCATCAACCAGATCTCATAGTCGAAACGCTTTACACGACCCTATTAACTTGCCATTAATACTACAATTAGGCTTATTCGCAGCAACTTTGGTACCGGCTAATGACTTCGGATCGGAATTTCATAAAATGGTTTTTAACTCTTACTCTAGGTAAGGTTATCCATCTTTTTCTTGCACTTTTTCTGTTGCCCTATTTCATGGCATTCTCGAGCGACCCACCTGCCCACATTGTGAAGCACATCAAGTGGGCCACACTGGTTTGGTCCCTCGCCTTCAACCTCGGGACTGTTCTCTACTTGGCGACCTGATGGATAAGTTCATCTCATATCGTCTTATATATGCTTTGTATTATTTTGTCTATGTTTTATTGCATCTAGATTCAGTGAATGAAAAGGGCGCGTGTGTTGTGGTGTTTGTTGCTCCTGATTTTTTGAGCAATGCCTTTTATGAAAAGAAAGATGATCCATTGTCACTAGATGTTGCAACTTATAAGTGGGTTTTAAGTACAAATAATTCAAGCAAAAATTAATACAATTAATTGCTGCTACATTTGTGGTAATACAAGAAGCATTTGAAAAACTGCTAATTAAGAAGCATTTTCTAATTGGTTTTGAACGGAAGTAGAAAATGGATGGAAACAATTGCTGAAGATAACAAAAGCCATACATGGAAAAAATTCTTCAGCTAAAAACCATTTTATGAATTTTATGAAATGAAAAAGTTAAAAACACAACAACACACGCGCCCTTTTTATTCACTGAATCTGGATGCTATAAAACATAGACAAAATACTACAAAGCATATTTATGGCGATATGAGATGAACTTAGCCATCAGGTCACCAAGTAGAGAACATTCCCATGGCTGAAGGTGCGGGACCCACTTGATGCGCTTCACAATGTAGGCGGATGGGTCGCTCGAGAATGCCGTGAAATAGGGCACCAGAAAATTTAATAGGGCACCAGAAAAAGTGCAAGAAAAAGATGGATAACCTTACCTAGAGTGAGGCAGTTAAAAACCATTTTAGGAAATCCCGACCCAAAGTCGTTAGCGGGTACCAAAGTTGCTGCGAAGAAGGCTAACTGTAGTATTAATGGCAAGTTAGTAGGGCTGGCTAAAGGCTGCGTTTCAGCCATGAGATCTGGTTGAAGAAGAGGGACGAACAAGGAGGCCCTTCTATATGCGCAACAAGAATCTTTCATTTCTATTTTTTTGTTTTGAGGATCTTCAAGATTTTCCTTTTTTGTCAAACTTTTCTTTTATGAACCAGTATATCTTGCCCGCACTTATATATATGATAAAAAATTCCAAAATTAAATTATTTATTCGAAATGAAAAAAATAGAAGGCAAATCATAAAACCATCACATAAAAGGCATGGCCATAGGATTAAATTATTTATTCAATGTGATTTACTATTTAAAAATCATTTGTATATAAAAAAAATCATATGATTTGAGCCTATAATATTAACTCATCAAAATTAGATTATTTAAATAATATGAAATAATACATAGCAATAAAAATTATGTTAGAAGTTAGAACTAATCATGTGCATTAGCATATGTGATTTTTCTATACAAGTTTTTTTATGTATCAGACCTATCTTGAACTTTTATGTGTTTTCTATATTTTAATTCAATCGAGCGTATCAACCAAGCAAGAATTGGTAAGGCAGAGACCATTACAGATGATTAAAAAGAATGACTCACCCGATTCCTTTGGTGCCTCCAGTGACCAAGGTTGTGGCTCCCTCGAGGGACATTGTTCAGACGGCTTCTTTTTGGATCCTTCATGGCAGAAGCTTTCTCCGGTTCCATCGCAAGCCCTGTAAGGATCTAGTGGCAGATGGTTCCTAGTTATATACTGTAACACCACACCAATGAAGTCGTAATGAATGACGATGCCGCCAGAGTGAGAAGTTACGTTCCATGCGAAACCATCTCAATTCACTCTAGAGGAAGGGAAAAAAGGGGGGTCAACATTCCTCATCTTGAAGTAGAGAATTTACGTTTTGATCCATAACCACTCCCGATATTTGGTGGGAGAGGATAGGGTTGGAAAGCTGTTTTGTCCATATTTGTGAAGGAAAAAATATATTTGGAATCCAAATATAAAGCTTTTTTTTTAAGAAAATACAAGACGAGCACTTGTTCTAAAGTTTAATGGCAGGTTGAACCCAAGGGATAATATTATCATAGATTCTACATATAAAATGTTAGAATTAAAAGATTTTGAAGCTAAAAAAAAAAGGGAACGAGGAGCATTTGATGGTAGCTAATACATAAGACACTTCTCCATCTCTCATACTCAACTACATGCCCACTCCTTCACTTCACTCTCTCTCTCTCTCTCTCTCTCTCTCTCTTTCTTACGTCTATCATGCCACCCTATGATTAGGCTCTCTCATGCTCTATTAGTTGCAGAGTGATGGTGAAAATCATGCTCAAAAATGGATGGTCTCTATTTCAACATTATTTTCTTTCTTAAAAATTGACTACATCTTTTTTCTCTATTAGTCTTCCATAATATTTTTTATTTTAAATTTTTCTTTATTTTGACAATGTGGAAATCAATGTGTGTAATTTGCGTCAACTTTTTTCATTCATGCTGTTGGAGGAGTTTTCAAAAAATACTTCTCCACATACCATCATAAATATACTAATAAAACATTTTAATTTAACTAAAATATGATTGAACAAAGAACATCGCACAGACAAATAACTATCTAAAAGATAATAAAATATATATCAGAATAAATATCAACTATCAAAATAACCACATCTACAATCAAACAAATAAAAGCAAGATGACCACACTAAGCAAAATAACCACAAACTAAATAATCACATCAATAACCAAATCATCCATGTAACCACAACCACATTTAAGCCATTCATGTGACCATAGCCATATCCAAACCATCCACGTAATGGCAACCATTCATATGACCACAATTACCCATCAACACATATTATTCATCCATGCATCAGTATGCAAGACATCACTAAGCAAGTCACCCTCTCCCCCTTAGTAAGTAATAAGTCCACTAGGTCCCCTTATCCGTATGCAAGACATCATCAAGCGATACTTCTCCTGCTCAGGTTGGTTTATATACTAGTGTTACGTAATGAATCTAGCCATATCATGTACCATGACTTTGTTTTACACTAGCCTCCAATGGCCCTATACCCTTCCTTGGTGCCGCCAGTCTAAGCGAGTAAGGACTCCATCCCTCACCGCTAAAACTAGTGCAAAAAAGTCTTTATACACAGACCTGGTGCACGATGGCATGCATCGGGCATGGTGATTTGCCCACTATAGGCCCGCTCATTAGTGATGCGGGACTCTTATGCGGGCCCCTCGGTGCATGCTCGCGTGCGAGCGAATCACCGTGCTCGGTGCAGACCATTTGCACCAAAGGCAGTGTACAAAGACTTTTTTTACTAGTTCTATAGACCAGCAATACCCTTCACACACACCAGTATCCTTAACCAAGCGACACCATACCACATCTATTATAATCCACCACATATACCTCAACTAAGCTACAACATACCACCTCCATCATAACTCCACCATATATCTCTCAATCAAGCCACACCATACTACCTTCAAAATAACCATAAATCAAATTAAACCAAAACAATTTATAACAAAATAATATACCACCATACATATGCGAATCTGCAATAATTCATAAAGCTTAATTCAAATCATGAAGAGAAAACCAATAATAAATTATGATACATGCAAGTCATAAAAACATATTATGCAATTGTATAATGTAGAATTCTTGTCTGAGATCACTATTCCAAATGCTCTTCAATGTAAAATAATAATCAATGATCATCTATAATTCAACATAAACTATTAATTAATTCATCATAATTACAAAATTACCATTTTATCCCTCTAGCCCATAATTCAAAAATAACCATTTTTTTCCTTCAATTCAATGATTACTAACTTTTACTTAACTATTTTTAACCCATATTTAATTATTTTTAATACTACACATTCTCATTGTCTTGACTATATTTACAAAAATACTCCTACTTATCTATGCTTAATTACCTCAAAGTATACAATAATCAATTTTCAAATAAAATAACCACTAACTAATCAGACAATTAGCCTGACCTTAATTTGGGTCACTAAATTATAAATTTAATTAACTCATGACTAACCCATCGATTAATTTCTACAAAATAATAAGATTAGTTAGGCCAAAACTAGTTTCCTGGTTAAATAGTCTAGCAACGCAAGCTCAAATAATAAGATGAGCTTTGAATCACTCTTTCAATTTGGGCCTGATTAACTGGCTAGCCCAACTAACTAAGCCATCAGCCCATCATCAGCCCAAGCACTCATTAGCCCAGCCCATGACCCACTAGGGCAGCCCAACCCATTAACCCAGATGGCCATTACTATTTTCAAAGGCCCACCCACTTTCAGCCCAACAGAGAAGGCTTCGTGTCTTTTCTGTGAGGGAACGGTCCCCATGACCGAATCACCACACCAAACACCAAGACTTGTCGATTCCACCGGTGGTTGCCAGCCACCAAGGAGGAAGGACGATGAGACAGAGGGACTTGGTGAAGGTTTACTGTGACGATGACTGGGAACTGGGGTAGCGGTGGAGAATGGAGACAAGAGAGGAGGTCGACGGTGAGGCCACGGCGGCAGCAGAGGACGACGAGAAAGAACGGCGATGGTAGAAGATGCAGGGAAGCGCGGCTGCGGCGGTGACAGGACGAAGGAACCAGAGTCGACGGAGGGAAGGCGAGGGCCTGTGGCGATGGGAAGAAGGAACCGGAGTCGACGGAGGGAAGGCGAGGACCTGAGGCGACGGGAAGAAGGAACCGGAGTCGACGGAGGGAAGGAGGGAAGGTGAGGGCAGCGATGAGAGGGGAGGAGAAGCTGTGAGTGGAGGAGGCGGCCATGGCTACGGTACGGCAACGGTGATGGTAGAGAGAACAGGAAGGAGGTCGACGGCGAGCAGAGGAGGCCGGGCGGCATTGGCAGCGAGCTATAAATAATTTAATCATATGGCCATGCCATTTATGTATATGGCCATGCCATTTATGTATATGGCCATGCCATTTATGTTATGGTTTTATGATTTGCCTTCTCTTTTTCCTTTTCGGTTCATAAAAGAAAAGTTTGGAAAAAAAACAAAGGAAAATCATGAAGATCCTCAAAAGAAAAAAATAGCAATGAAAGATTCTTGTTGCACGTATCAAAGGGCCTCCCTGTTCGTCCTCTTCATCAACCAGATCTCATAGTCAAAACGCTTTACACGACCCTACTAACTTGCCATTAATACTACAATTAGGCTTATTCGCAGCAACTTTGGTACCGGCTAATGACTTCGGATCGGAATTTCATAAAATGGTTTTTAACTCTTACTCTAGGTAAGGTTATCCATCTTTTTCTTGCACTTTTTCTGATGCCCTATTAAATTTTCTGTTGCCCTATTTCATGGCATTCTCGAGCGACCCACCCGCCCACATTGTGAAGCGCATCAAGTGGGCCACACTGGTTTGGTCCCTCGCCTTCAACCTTGGGACTGTTCTCTACTTGGCGACCTGATGGCTAAGTTCATCTCATATCGTCTTATATATGCTTTGTATTATTTTGTCTATGATTTATTGCATCTAGATTCAGTGAATAAAAAGGGCGCGTGTGTTGTGGTGTTTGTTGCTCCTGATTTTTTGAGCAATGCCTTTTATGAAAAGAAAGATGATCCATTATCACTAGATGTTGCAACTTATAAGTGGGTTTTAAGTACAAATAATTCAAGCAAAAATTAATACAATTAATTGCTGCTACATTTGTGGTAATACAAGAAGCATTTGAAAAACTGCTAATTAAGAAGCATTTTCTAATTGGTTTTGAACGGAAGTAGAAAATGGATGGAAACAATTGCTGAAGATAACAAAAGCCATACATGGAAAATTCTTCAGCTAAAAACCATTTTATGAATTTTTAAAATGAGAAAGTTAAAAACACAACAACACACGCGCCCTTTTTATTCACTGAATCTGGATGCTATAAAACATAGACAAAATACTACAAAGCATATTTATGACGATATGAGATGAACTTAGCCATCAGGTCACCAAGTAGAGAACATTCCCGAGGCTGAAGGTGAGGGACCCACTTGATGCGCTTCACAATGTAGGCGGATGGGTCGCTCGAGAATGCCATGAAATAGGGCACCAGAAAATTTAATAGGGAACTAGAAAAAGTGCAAGAAAAAGATGGATAACCTTACCTAGAGTGAGGCAGTTAAAAACCATTTTAGGAAATCCCGACCTGAAGTCGTTAGTGGGTACCAAAGTTGCTGCGAAGAAGGCGAACTGTAGTATTAATGGCAAGTTAGTAGGGCTAGCTAAAGGCTGCGTTTCGGCCATGAGATCTGGTTGAAGAAGAGGGATGAACAAGGAGGCCCTTCTATATGCGAAACAAGAATCTTTCATTTCTATTTTTTTGTTTTGAGGATCTTCAAGATTTTCCTTTTTTGTCAAACTTTTCTTTTATGAACCAGTATATCTTGCCCGCACTTATATATATGATAATAAAATTCCAAAATTAAATTATTTATTCAAAAAGAAAAAATAGAAGGCAAATCATAAAACCATCACATAAATGGCATGGCCATAGGATTAAATTATTTATTCAATGTGATTTACTATTTAAAAATCATTTGTATATAAAAAAAATCATGATTTGAGCCTATAATATTAACTCATCAAAAATTAGATTATTTAAATAATATGAAATAATACATAGCAATAAAAATTATGTTAGAAGTTAGAACTAATCATGTGCATTAGCATATGTGATTTTTCTATACAAGTTTTTTGATGTATCAGACCTATCTTGAACTTTTATGTGTTTTCTATATTTTAATTCAATCGAGCGTATCAACCAAGCAAGAATTGGTAAGGCAGAGACCATTACAGATGATTAAAAAGAATGACTCACCCGATTCCTTTGGTGCCTCCAGTGACCAAGGCTGTGGTTCCCTCGAGGGACATTGTTCAGACAGCTGCTTTCTGATCCTTCATGGCAGAAGCTTTCTCCGATTCCATCGCAAGCCCTGTAAGGATCTAGTGGCAGATGGTTCCTAGTTATATACTGTAACACCACACCAATGAAGTCGTTATGAATGACGATGCCGCCAGAGTGAGCAGTTACGTTCCGTGCGAAACCATCTCAATTCACTCTAGAGGGAGGGAAAAAGGGGGGGGTCAACATTCTCATCTTGAAGCAGAGAATTTGCGCAGTTTTGATCCATGACCACTCCCGATATTTGGTGGGAGAGGATAGGGTTGGAAAGTAGTTTTGTCCATATTTGTGAAGGAAAAAATATATTTGGAATCCAAATATAAAGCTTTTTTTTAAGAAAATACAAGATGATCACTTGTTCTAAAGTTTAATGGCTGGTTGAACCCAAGGGATAATATTATCATAGATTCTACGTATAAAATGTTAGAATTAAAAGATTTTGAAGTTAAAAAAAAAAGGGAACGAGGAGCATTTGATGGTAGCTAATACCTAAGACACTTCTCCATCTCTCATACTCAACTACATGCCCACTCCTTCACTTCACTCTCTCTCTCTCTCTCTCTCTCTCTCTTACGTCTATCATGCCACCCTATGATTAGGCTCTCTCATGCTCTATTAGTTGCAGAGTGATGGTGAAAATCATGCTAAAAAATGGATGGTCTCTATTTCAACATTATTTTCTTTCTTAAAAATTGACTACATCTTTTTTCTCTATTAGTCTTCCATAATATTTTTTATTTTAAATTTTTCTTTATTTTGACAATGTGGAAATCAATGAGTGTAATTTGCGTCAACTTTTTTCATTCATGCTATTGGAGGAGTTTTCAGAAAAAACTCTCCACATACCATCATAAATATACTAAAAAAACATTTTAATTTAACTAAAATTTGATTGAACAAAGAACATCGCACATACAAATATAACTATCTGAAAAGATAATAAAATCTATATATCAGAATAAATATCAACTATCAAAATAACCACATCTACAATCAAACAAATAAAAGCAAGATGACCACACTAAGCAAATAACCACAAACTAAATAATCACATCAATAACCAAATCATCCATGTAACCACAACCACATTCAAGCCATTCATGTGACCATAGTCATATCCAAACCATCCACATAACGGCAACTATTCATATGACCACAATTACCCATCAACACATATTATTCATCCATGCATCAGTATGCAAGACATCACTAAGCAAGTCACCCTCCCCCCCTTAGTAAGTAATAAGTCCACTAGGTCCCCTTATCCGTACGCAAGACATCATCTAGCGATACTTCTCCTGCTCAGGTTGGTTTATATACTAGTGCCTTACGTAATAAATCTAGCCATATCATGTACCATGACTTTGTTTTACACTAGCCTCCAATGGCCCTATACCCTTCCTTGGTGCCGCCAGTCTAAGCGAGTAAGGACTCCATCCCTCACCGCTAAAACTAGTGCAAAAAGTCTTTATACGCTGACCTGGTGCACGATGGCATGCATCGGGCATGGTGATTTTCCCACTATAGGCCCGCTCGTTAGTGATGCGGGACTCTTCTGCGGGCCCCTCGGTGCACGGTCGTGTGCGAGCGAATCACCGTGCTCGATGCAGGCCATTCTGCACCGAAGGCGGTGTACAAAGACTTTTTTTACTAGTGCTATACACCAACAGTACCCTTCACACACACCAGTATCCTTAACCAAGCAACACCATACCACATCTATTATAAATCCACCACATATACCTCAACTAAGCTACAACATACCACCTCCATCATAACTCCATATATCTCTCAATCAAGCCACACCATACAACCTTCAAAATAACCATAAATAAAATTAAACCAAAACCATTTATAACAAAATATACCACCATACATATGCGAATCCGCAATAATTCATAATGCTTAATTCAAATCTTGAAGAGAAAACCAATAATAAATTATGATACATGCAAGTCATAAAAGCATATTATGCAATTGTATAATGTAGAATTCTTGTCTGAGATGCTATTCCAAATGCTCTTCAATGTAAAATAATAATCAATGATCATCTATAATTCAACATAAACTATTAATTAATTCATCATAATTACAAAATTACCATTTTATCCCTCTAGCCCAAATTCAAAAATAACCATTTTATTCCTTTAATTCAATGATTACTAACTTTTACTTAACTATTTTTAACCCATATTTAATTATTTTTAATACTACACATTCTCATTGTCTTGACTATATTTACAAAAATACTCCTACTTATCTATGCTTAATTACCTCAAAGTATACAATAATCAATTTTCAAATAAAATAACCACTAACTAATTAGACAATTAGCCTAACCTTAATTTGGGTCACTAAATAATAAATTTAATTAACTCATGACTAACCCATCGATTAATTTCTACAAAATAATAAGATTAGTTAGGCCAAAACTAGTTTCCTGGTTTATAGTCTAGCAACCGATTCAAACGCAAGCTCAAATAATACGATGAGCTTTGAATCACTCTTTCAATTTGGGCCTGATTAACTGGCTAGCCCAACTAACTAAGCCATCAGCCCAAGCAGTCATTAGCCCAGCCCATGACCCACTAGGGCAGCCCAACCCATTAACCCAGATGGCCCTTACTATTTGCAAAGGCCCACCCATTTTCAGCCTAACAAAGAAGGCTTCGTGTCTTTTCTGTGAGGGAACGGTCCCCATGACCGAATCACCACACCAAACACCATGACTTGTCGATTCCACCGGCGGTTGCCAGCCACCAGGGAGGAAGGACGATGAGACAGAGGGACTTGGCGAAGGTTTACCGTGACGATGACTGGGAACTAGGGTAGCAGTGGAGAACGGAGACAAGAGAGGAGGTCGACAGTGAGAGGGAGGAAGGACGATGAGACAGAGGGACTTGGCGAAGGTTTACCGTGACGATGACTGGGAACTAGGGTAGCAGTGGAGAACGGAGACAAGAGAGGAGGTCGACAGTGAGGCCACGACGGCAGCAGAGGATGACAAGAACAAACGGCGATGGTAGAAGATGTAGGGAAGCGTGGCTGCGGCGGTGACGAGACGAAGGAAGGCGGGGGCCTGCAGCGACGGGAAGAAGGAACCGGAGTCGACGGACAGAAGGCGAGGACCTGCGGCGACAGGAAGAAGGAACCGGAGTCGACAGAGGGAAGGCGAGGGCAGCGATGAGAGGGGAGGAGAAGCCGTGAGCGGAGGAGGCGGCCACGGCGATGGTACGACAACGGTGATGGTAGAGAGAACAGGAAGGAGGTCGACGGCGAGCAGAGGGGTCCGGGCGGCGTTGGTAGCGAATTATAAATAATTTAATCCTATGCCTTGCCATTTATGTGATGGTTTTATGATTTGCCTTCTATTTTTCCTTTTCAAATAAATAATTTAATTTTAAAATATTTTTATCATAATGGTTTTATGATTTGCCTTCTATTTTTCCTTTTTGAATAAATAATTTAATTTTAAAATATTTTTATCATATATATAAGTTCACTGGTTCATAAAAGAAAAGTTTGGAAAAAAGGAAAATCACGAAGATCCTTGAAACAAAAAAAAAATAGAAATGAAAGATTTTTGTTGCGCGTATAAAAGGCCTCTCTATTTGTCCTCTTCATCAACCAGATCTTATGGCCGAAATGCAGCCTTTAGCCAGCCCTAGTAACTTGCCATTAATACTAAACTTTGGGACCGGCTAACGACTTCGGGTCGGGATTTCGTAAAATGGTTTTTAACTATCTCAAGGTAAGGTTATCTTTCTGGTGCCCTATTAAATTTTCTGGTGCCCTATTCTCTCGAGCGATCGACTTACATTGTGAAGCGCATCAAGTGGGCCACACTGGTTTAATAAGTGGGTTTTAAGTGCAAATAATTCAAGCAAAAAATAATGCAATTAATTGCTAATTAAGAGCATTTTCTAATTGGTTTTGAATGGAAGTAGAAAATGGATGGAAACAATTGCTGAAGATAACAGAAGCCATACCTGAAAAATTCTTCAGCTAAAAACCATTTTATGAATTTTATGAAATGAGACAGTTAAAAACCTTAACTAGGGTGAGATAGTTAAAAACCATTTAATGAAATCCCGACCCGAAGTCGTTAGCCGGTACCAAAGATGGTACGAAGAAGCCTAACTGTAGTATTAATGGCAAGTTAGTAGGGCCGGCTAAAGGCTGCGTTTCAGCCATGAGATCTGGTTGAGGAAGAGGGACGAACAGGAAGTCCCTTTTATACGTGCAACAAGAATCTTTCATTTCTATTTTTTTGTTTTGAGAATCTTCATGATTTTTCTTTTTTATCAAACTTTTCTTTTATGAACCAGTGTATCTTGCCCGTACTTATATATATGATAAAAAATTTCAAAATTAAATTATTTATTCGAAAAGAAAAATAGAAGGCAAATCATAAAACCATCACATAAATGGCATGGCCATATGATTAAATTATTTATTCGATGTGATTTACTATTTAAAAATCATTTGTATATAAAAAAATCATATGATTTGAGCATATAATATTAACTCATCAAAAATTAGATTATTTAAATAATATGAAATAATACATAGTAATAAAAATTATGTTAGAAGTTAGAACTAGTCATGTGCGTTAGCATATGTGATTTTTCTGTGCAAGTTTTTTGATGTATCAGACCTATCTTGAAATTTTATGTGTTTTCTATATCTTAATTCAATCGAGCGTATCAACAAAGCAAGAATTGGTAAGGCAGAGACTATTACATATGATTAAAAGAATGACTCACCCGATTCCTTTGGTGCCTCCAGTGACCAAGGCTGTGGTTCCCTCAAGGACCATCTCTTCACCTTGTTGTTCAGATTGCTGCTTTCTGGATCCTTCATGGCAGGAGCTTTCTTCGGTTCCATCGCAAGCCCTGTAGGGAGGCAGATGGTTCCTAGTTATATACTGTAACACCACACCAATGAAGTTGTAATGAATGACGATGCCGTAAGAGTGAGTAGTTACGTTCCGTGCGAAACCATCTCAATTCGCTATAGAGGGAGGGAAAAAAGGGGAGTCAATATTCCTCATCTTGAAGCAGAGAATTTGCGCAGTTTTGATCCATGACCACTCCCGATATTTGGTGGGAGAGGATAGGGTTGGAAAGCTGTTTTGTCCATATTGTGAAGGAAAAAATTATATTTGGAATCCAAATATAAAGCTTTTTTTTAAAGAAAATACAAGACGAGCACTTAGTTCTAAAGTTTAATGGCAGGTTGAACCCAAGGGATAATATTATCATAGATTCTACATATAAAATGTTTGAATTAAAAGATTTGAAAGCTAAAAAAAAAAGGAAACGAGAAGCATTTTATGGTAACTAACACCTAAGACACTTCTCCATCTCTCATTTGACTACATGCCCACTCCATCACTTCACTCTCTCTCTCTCTCTCTCTCTCTCTCTCTCTCTCTCTCTCTTTCTTGCGTCTATCATGCCACCCTATGATTAGGCTCTCTTATGCTCTATTAGTTGTAGAGTGATGGTGAAAATCCTGCTTCAAAATGAATGGTCTCTATTTCAACATTATTTTCTTTCTTAAAAATTGACTACATCTTTTTTCTCTATTAGTCTTCCATAATATTTTTTTTATTTTAAATTTTTCTTTATTTTGACAATGTGGAAATCAATGAGTGTGATTTGCATCAACTTTTTCATTCATGCTGTTGGAGGAGTTTTCAAAAAATTCTTTGCACATACCATCATGAATATACTAATAAAATATTTTAATATAACTAAAATATGGTTGAACAAAGAACATCGCGCACACAAAATGTAACTATCTAACAAGATAATAAAATCTATATATCAGAATAAATACCAACTATCAAAATAACCACATCCACAATCAAACAAATAAAAGCAAGATGGCCACACTAAGCAAAATAACCACAAACTAAGATAATCACATCCATAACCAAATCATCCATGTAACCACAACCACATTCAAACCATTCATGTGACCATAGTCATATCCAAACCATCCACGTAACGGCAACCATTCATATGACCATAATTACCCATCAACACATACTATTCATCCATGCATCCGTATGCAAGACATCACTAAGCAAGTCACCCTCCCCCCCTTAGTAAGTAATAAGTCCACTAGGTCCCCTTATCCGTACGCAAGACATCATCTAGCGATACTTCTCCTGCTCAGGTTGGTTTATATACTAGTGCCTTGCGTAATGAATCTAGCCATATCACATACCATGACTTTGTTTTATACTAGCCTCCAATGGCCCTATGCCCCTCCCTTGTGCCGCCAGTCTAAGCGAGTAAGGACTCCATCCCTCACCGCTAAAACTAGTGCAAAAAAGTCTTTGTACTCTGCCCTGGTGCACGATGGCCTGCATCGGGCATGGTGATTTGCTCGCTCGTTAGTGATGCGGGACTCTTATGCGGGCCCCTCGGTGCACGCTCGTGTGCGAGTGAATCACCATGCTTGGTGCAGACCATTCTGCACCGAAGGTGGTGTAGAAAAACTTTTTTTACTAGTACTATACACCAACAGTACCCTTCACACACACAAATATCCTTAACCAAGCGACACCATTCCACATCTATTATAAATCCACCACATATACATCAACTAAGCTACAACATACCACCTCCATCATAACTCCACCATATATCTCTCAATCAAGCCACACCATACTACCTTCAAAATAACCATAAATCAATTAAACCAAAACCATTTATAACAAAATAATATACCACCATACATACGCAAATCCGCAATAATTCACAATGCTTAATTCAAATCATGAAGAGAAACCAATAATAAATTATGATACATGCAAGTCATAAAAACATATTATTCAACTGTATAATATAGAATTCTTGTCTGAGATCGCTATTCCAAATGCTCCTCAATGTAAAATAATAATCAATGATCATCTATAATTCAACATAAACTATTAATTAATTCATCATAATTACAAAATTACCATTTTATCCCTCTAGCCCAAAATTCAAAAATAACCATTTTATTCCTTTAATTCAATGATTACTAACTTTTACTTAACTATTTTTATCCCATATTTAATTATTTTTAATACCACACAATCTCATTGACTTGACTATATTTACAAAAATACTCCTAGTTATCTATGCTTAATTACCTTAAAGAATACAATAATCAATTTTCAAATAAAATAACCACTAACTAATCAGACAATTAGCCTGACCTTAATTTGGGTCACTAAATAATTAATTTAATTAACTCATGACTAACCCATCTATTAATTTCTACAAAATAATAAGATCAGTTAGGCCAAAACTAGTTTCCTGGTTTAATAGTCTAGCAACTGATTCAAACGCAAGCTCAAATAATACGATGAGCTTTGAATCACTCTTTCAATTTGGGCCTGATTAACTGGTTAGCCCAACTAACTAAGCCATCAGCCCATCATCAGCCCATGCAGTCATTAGCCCAGCCCATGACCCACTAGGGCAGCACAACCCATTAACCCAGATGGTCATTACTATTTGCAAAGCCCCACCCATTTTCAGCCCAACAGAGAAGGCTTCGTGTCTTTTCTGTGAGGGAACGGTCCCCATGACCAAATCACCACACCATGACTTGTCGATTCCACCGGCGGTTGCCAGCCACCAGGGAGGAAGGACGATGAGACAGAGGGACTTGGCGAAGGTTTACCGTGACTGGGAACTGGGGTAGCAGTGGAGAACGGAGACAATAGAGGAGGTCGACGGTGAGGCCATGGCGGCAGCAGAGGACGACGAGAACGAACGGCGACAGTAGAAGATGCAGGGAAGCGCGGCTGTGGCGGTGACGGGACGAAGGAACCAGAGTCGATGGAGGGAAGGCGAGGGCCTAAGGCGACGGGAAGAAGGAACCGGAGTCGACGGAGGGAAGGTGAGGGCCTGCGGCGACGGGAAGAAGGAACCGCGGAGGGAAGTAGGGAGGGCGAGGGCAGCGATAAGAGGGGAGGAGAAGCCGTGAGCTGAGGAGGCGGCCACGAGAACGAACGGCGACAGTAGAAGATGCAGGGAAGCGTGGCTGCGGCGGTGATGGGACGAAGGAACCAGAGTCGATGGAGGGAAGGCGAGGGCCTAAGGCGACGGGAAGAAGGAACCGGAGTCGACGGAGGGAAGGTGAGGGCCTGCGGCGACGGGAAGAAGGAACCGCGGAGGGAAGTAGGGAGGGCGAGGGCAGCGATGAGAGGGGAGGAGAAGCCGTGAGCTGAGGAGGCGGCCACGGCAACAGTAGGGCAACGGTGATGGTAAAGAGAACAGGAAGGAGGTCGACGGCGAGCAGAGGGGGCCAGGCGGCGTTGGCAGGGAGCTATAAATAATTTAATCGTATGCTATGCATTTATGTAATGGTTTTATGATTTGCCTTTTATTTTTTCTTTTCAAATAAATAATTTAATTTTAGAATTTTTTTATATATACTAGTTAAAAATGAAAAATTATGAAAATAAATAGAAATGAAATATTTTTTTGTTGCGCGCCTCCGTCTTTCTTCACCCAAATCTCTCTTTTTCAACCAAATCTCATACCGAAATGCAACATCTAGCCGGCCCTACTAACTTGCAATCAATACTTCGTAGCAATACTTCGGAGCAGCAACAACTTTGGTACCGGTAGCAATACTTCGGACCAGCGATACTTCGGAGCAACTTTGGTACCGGCTAACAGTGCCTATTAAATTTTTTGGTGCCATCAAGGAGTGGGCCACACAAGAATTAATACAATTAATTGCTAATTAAGAGCATTTTCTAATTGGTTTTGAACGAAAGTTGAAAATGGATAGAAACAATTGCCCATCTACCTAAATTGTGAAGCGCAGGTTTAATTAGCAGGTTTTAAATACAAATAATTCAAGTAAAAATTAATACAATTAATTGCTAATTAAGAGCATTTTCTAATTGGTTTTGAATGGAAGTAAAAAATGGATGGAAACAATTGCTGAAGATAACAGAAGACATACCTGAAAAATTCTTCGGTTAAAAATCATTTGATGAATTTTATGAAACGAGACAATTAAAATCTTTACCACAGTTAAAAATTAATTATTTTATGAAATCGTAGCCAGTACCAAAGTTGCTGCGAAAAAGCGGTAAAAGGCTACATTTGATATATGGTTGAAGAAGAGCGACGAACTTTTATTTTTATTTTTTTTGTTTTGAGGATCTTCTTGATTTTTCTTTTTTGTTAAACTTTTCTTTTATAAAAGTATATCTTAACCGTACTTATATATATCATAAAAAAATTTCAAAATTAAATTATTTATTCGAAAAGGACAAATCATTAAACCATCACATAAATGGTATGACCATAGGATTAAATTATTTATTTGATTTGATTTACTATTTAAAAATCATTTGTATATAAAAAAATTATATGATTTGAGCCTATAATATTAACTCATCAAAAATTAGATTATTTAAATAATATGAAATAATACATAGTAATAAAAATTATGTTAGAAGTTAGAACTAATCATGTGCAAGTTTTTTGATGTATCAGACCTATCTTGAACTTTTATGTGTTTCCTATATTTTAATTCAATCGAGCCAAGCAAGAATTGGTAAGGCAGAGACCATTACAGATGATTAAAAAGAATGACTCACCCGATTCCTTGGGTGCCTCCAGTGACCAAGGCTGTGGTTCCCTTGAGGGACCATCTCTTCACCTTGTTGTTCAGACTGCTGCTTTCCGCATCCTTCATGGCAGTGACAGAAAAAAAAAAGGGACGCTTCATTGGCATCTTCTGCTCTACTGGAAGTATTCTCTTTGCCATTATCATCATCATCTTAGAACCATGTGCGGATGTTTTCACGGGAGTCAATATTCCTCATCTCGTGGCAGAGAAATTGCGCTTCCAAAGTTTTGATCCATGACCATTCCCGATATTTGGTGGCAGAGGATAGGGTTGGAAAGCTTTTTTTTGTCCATGCCTGTGTGTGAAGGAAAGAATTATATTTGGAATCCAAATATAAACCTTTTGTTGCAAACTTCTTTTAAGAAAAATACAAGAGGAGCTCTTATTTCTAAAGTTTAATGGTCGGTTGAACCCAAGAGATGATAATATTAACATAGATTCTGCAAATTAAATGTTAGAATTAAAAGGTTTTAAAGCTAAAAAAAATGGAAAAAAAAGGAAACGAGAAGAATTTGATGGTAGCTAACACCTAAGACACTTCTCCATCTCTCATACTGGACTACATGCCAACTCTTTCACTTCACTCTCTCTCTTCCTTGCGTCTATCATGCCACCCTGTGATTAAGCTCTCTCATGCTCTATTAGTTGCAGAGTGATGGTGAAAATCATGCTTAAAAATGGATGGTTTCTATTTCAACATTATTTTCTTTCTTAAAAATTGACTACATCTTTTTTCTCTATTAGTCTTCCATAATATTTTTTATTTTAAATTTTTCTTTATTTTGACATTGTGGAAATCAATGGATGTGATTTGCGCCAACTTTTTCCATTCATGCTGTTGGAAGAGTTTTCAAAGAAAATTTCTACACATACCATCATGATGTTGGGAATGTACAGTGGAGAGGTGTATAAAATATTGTCACTTAGGCAATGTAAAGAAGAAGAGCAGAAATATCTATTGTATTTCTTATTTAGATTGCTAAAAATATTTTTATAAAACTTCAGATTACATAGCTATTTATAGAGCCAACACATGACTCTTGAAATTCTACATTAACTCTTCTTAGAAAATATCAAGAGTCATATTTAACTCTCTTAGGAAATAGAAGAGACATGTTAAACTCATGTAATAGTAAGAGTCATTTTTAGAAAAATGTTAATCATTGTAGCAGTCCTTTCATCTTTCAAGAAATAATTTTGGGAAATGCAAATTACTCTTTAACACCCCCTCTTAATTTGTAATTCTATGAAGCATACACAAGCCAAGGAAATATCTAAAGGAAAGCAGCCCAATGGGCGTATCAATCAGACTTCCAAAGCAAGCATACAAAATTCACTTGCAATCTTCAATTACTTCTTGAACTTTTCAAACTTCTCACTTGTAACAGCTTTGGTGAGAAAATTTGTAGGTTGCTCACTTGTATTGATAAACTCTAAATAGATTTCTCCTTTGTTCACCATGTCTTTTATAAAATGGTATCTAAGCTCAATGTGCTTGGACTTAGCATGAAAAACAGGATTTTTACTCATTGCAATAGCCGACATGTTACAATAGATTGTAGTTGGTTGTTCTTGTTTTTGTTTCAAATCAAATAGAATTCTTCTTAGCCAAATAGCTTCACAAGTAGCATCAGTAGCAGCAATATATTCTGCTTCATTTGTAGATAAAGCTATTGTTTTCTGTTTCTTTGAGCTTCAAGATACTACCTTTGTACCAAAACAATAAGTATCCTGATATGCTTTTTCGATCATTAAGGATCCAACCCAATCACCATCAGTAAAGCCAATCAAGGAATTCTTTTCTTCTTTGACATATTAATGCCATATTTCTTGGTGCCTTGTAAGTATTTTAATTTTTTTTGCTACAGCTAAATGTAGCTTACTTGGTTCATTCATAAATCTGGAGATATAGAAAACAAAGTGCATTATATTAGGTCTAGTGTTAGTGAGATAAATCAAAGATCCTACTCAACTTCTAAATTCCTTTGCATCCATTTTTTTTGCAACATCATCAAGCTTCAACTTCTCATTTAAAGCCATAGGAGTTGTTGCTGATTTGCACTTATCCATCTGAAATTTCTTCAAGATGTCTTTAGTGTATTTTTCTTGAGAGATAAAAATTTCTCCCCTAGATTGTTTAACTTGAATTCCAAGAAAATATTTTATGAGCCCTAGATCTATCATCTCAAATTCTTTTATCATCTTGAGCTTAAAATCTTTCACCATATTCAGATTAGTATCCATATAAATAAGATCATCAACATATAGACAAACTATAAGAATATCATTCATACCTTCCTTCTTCATACAAAGAGAAGGTTCACTTGTGCTTCTTTGAAATCTATTTTTGCAAAAATAACCATCAATTTTGTTGTTCCATGCTCGAGGAGCTTGCTTCAGTCTATAGAGAGCTTTCCGCAATCGGTAGACATATCTCTTTTATCTTTGACTTCATAGCCTTTTGGTTGCTCAATATAAACTTCTTCTTCAAGCTCTCCATTGAGAAATACTGATTTGACATCAAGCTTAAATACATCTAGCTCCAATTGGGCAGCAAGAGCAAGAACAATTCGATTTGTCTTCATTCTAACAACTGGTGCAAAGGTTTTGTTAAAGTCGATACCTGGTTGCTGAGAGTAGCCCTTTACTATAAGTCTTGCCTTGTGCTTTTGAATGAGTCCATTTTCATTGAATTTTATTTTGTAAACCCATTTCAAATCAATCACACTTTTATCTTCAGGTAATTTTATAAGGTCCCAAGTTTTATTCTTCTCAATTGTAGTCATCTCTTTATGCATGGCCTTTTGCCACACTTTTTCTTTGACGGCTTCTTCAAAGCTTTATGGTTCACATGCGAAGAATGCAACTTCACATGATTCATATACTTCTCTTAATGAACAAGTCTTCCTTGGTGGTGGATTTGAATCCGTCGTTGCTTGTATTGAAGATATTGGATTTGGTGACCTTGTTGGACTTGGTATAGAAGTGAGAATTTATGGACCTTGTTGTGATTGTTGATCTTGGCTTGATGTAGACTCCAAGAATTCATACATAGGTAATGAATGAGAAGTACTTTCATCCCAACTCCAAGCTGTAGCTTCATCCAAAATAACATCTCTTGAAATAATCAACTTGTTAGTGTAAGGATTTAACAAGCGATAGCCCTTTGATTCATCACTATAGCCAATAAAAATTAGCTTTTCTCCTTTTTCATTAAATTTATCTTTGTTGGGAATAGAAATATGGGAGTAAGCAATACATCTAAATACCTTCAAGTGATTGCAACTGGTTTCTTTTTGTACTATGCTTCAAATGGAGTCTTGTTGAGCACTACTTTTGTAGGTGACCGATTGAAAATATAGATAGCTGTGTGCACTGCTTCAGCCCAAAATTTGTTAGGAAGCCTTTTGCCTTTCATCATGCTTCTAGCCATCTTCAAAATTAGTTCGATTCTTTCTTTCACCGATGTCATTTTGCTATGGCATTCTTCGAACTATGAGTTGCCTTTGAATGCCTTCTTTTTTGTAATACTCCATAAATGGTGTGTACATGAATTCACCTCCTCGATCAGTTCTCAGTGTTTTGATTTTGTGGCCATTTTGTTTTTCTACAAGAGCTTTAAAATGAAGAAAAAAAATGCTTCTAATTTTTTTTGTAAGAAATACAACCACATCATTCTAGTACAATCATCTATAAAAAGAATAAAATATCTTTTATCACCAAATGAAGGAGTTCTTGCTGGTCCACAGATATCAGCATGCACCAATTCAAGAGAAGAATTAGCTCTCCAAGAAGTTTTAGGAAAAGAAAGCTTATGCATTTTTCCATAAATGCAGCCTTCACAAATATGATTTGATCTTTGAATGGAGGGAAGCCCAACTACCATATTCTTTTGCTTGAGTAGGTGAAGTCCATTGAAATTAAGATGACCATACCTTAAGTGCCATAAGTGTGAGTCATACAAAGTTCCAGATTTGAGAGCCATGTTTTCTTATAGCGGCATGATAAGTGGAAAAACTCGGTTTGAGTTCATTTGAATAGTAGCAATTTGAGAGTTTATCTTCTTGTCCATAATTCTACACTCATCATTGTCAAAGGAACAAGAATATCCATTTTGTAAAAGTTGTCTAACACTCAACAAATTATAAGTCAATTTAGGAACATAAAGAACATAACTTATAAATTGTTTGTTACCTCCCTTTGAGTTGACAGCTATGATGCCTTTACCTTCAGCTTTTTGGATGTTTCAATCTCCCAATTTTACCATTGAACTAACTAAAATTTGGCTCAAGTTCAACAAACATCTTCTGGTTCCTGGTCATATGACTGCTACAACCGCTGCCTAAAAACCATGTATATTGAGATTCATGTTGGATGCTCATACAAGAAAATAGCTTATCTTATTCCTCCTTGGTGAACCTTACTTCTTTTACATTAATGTCTTTGTACCAACAATTATTGTAAGAATGATTGAAAATTTTGCATCTCTTATATCTGAATCGACAATCCTTGCTCTCATTGTTGGTCTTCTTCCAAATGCGATATTGAGAGTGAAAGACTTCAGATTATCACTGTGCATTTTTTTTCTTTTATTTTTAATTTTTCATGTTCCTTTCTTTTAAGAAGATCCTCCTTTGTTTTGGATATTTGAGTTCCTCTTTTCAAATATGATAGCTTTGGCATGAAAAACTTGATCAAGAGGTTGATTGAAAGAATGACTCAATCTTTCATCATGCACTTGAAGATAGCTTATTAGTTCATAAAAAGTATAAGTAGATAAATCCTTGGATTCTTCTATTGCAGCAACAACATGATCAAATTTTATTGGAAGGCTCCTAAGAACCTTTAGAACAATTTTTCTTTCTTCTATAATATCTTCAAGGCTTCTAATTTGATTCACAATTTCTGAGATTTTTGTAAGAAAAACTTGCATATTTTCATCTTCTTTAATGTTATCAAAATCCCTCCAAAGTGATTGTAGTTTCAAAGAAGCAACTTTTTTCATTTCCTTGAAAACCATTTTTCAAAATATACCAAGCCTCTTTAGCTATTTTTGTACCAAATATATGAGGAAAGATTGCTTTGCTTACCCCTTGTTGAAGATACCGTAGTGCACTTGCATCATTGCGCACATTCTTCTTGTATTGTTTTTGTTGTTGTTCTGTCCAATTACTTTCATCATTTGGTGGCTCCGGGTAGATGTCTTCAATGACCTCCCATAAATCTTGTGAGACAAATATGATTTGCATTTTGTTGGCCCAAATGGCAACCCAAGAGGGGGGGATGAATTGGATTCTTAAAAAATTTAACCTTTTAAAATGATTGGCTTTGGAATAAACAAGATTAAGTGCAGGATAAATATTAAAAACAAATAAAGAGATAGAGAAAGAGAGTCAAAACATGGCAAACATAAGGATTTTATAATGGTTCGGTGTATCCAACACCTACGTCCACTCCCAAGTACCACTTGGGTCCACACTATAATCTACTAGATTACAGCCGAGTTGTTTTACAAGCTCACAACTCAAAACTTATTGTTTCCCTCGGGATTACAACAAACCCAGCTGGTTTTTGGGCTCATCAGCACAAAACCCAAACCCAAGCTACTCTAGCTTGACCCGAGGTATACCACCTCTACTAATTCAATCCTCCTGATTGAACTAGCAAAAACAAATAAAAATAGAGTTTACAATAACAAACAACTTCTCAAATGAGCAAATATTCAATATAAATAGACAAGGGTAAGAAAAGCATGTTTGAAGCAGATTTGATTTGAGATTTTCTTCTTTTCTTCTTTTACTCTTCTCCTTTGAGATGTTGAATCAAGCCTCAGCTCAGATTCTTCATAAAGATTGTAGATGAGAAGTTGGGAAAAACAGGACTTTTGGTTTCTTTTTCTTCACTTGAGAAATACTCCGATTTTGAGCTTGAATGCTTTGGATTTCTCTATGAGCTTTCTGGAGTTGATAGATTTGAACTTAGACTCTTTCCTCTTTGATTTCTTGCTCAAGCTTTTGGATTTTTCAATTTGTTTTCTCTCTATTTTTTGTCTTCTTTTTTTTTAAACGGACGGTCTCCCTTTTTATAGATTCTCCTTAATCCATGATTAGGTGAAAAACTAGCCGTTATTTCTGTCCTTGGATTCCTCCTTGTTGGCCCAGATGACAACCCAAGAGGGGAGGGTGAATTGGGTTCTTTTAAAAAATTAGCCTTCTTAAAATAGTTTGCTTAAGATGAATAAAGGCAATAGCAATGTAAATACAAAGTGCAGAAATAAGACAGTGATAGAGATAGAGTCAATGTAAGCACGGCAAACACAAAGAGTTTATAGTGGTTCGGTGTATCCAACACCTACGTCTACTCCCAAGATTCACTTGGGTTCACACTATAATCAACCTGATTACAGTCGAGTTGTTTTACAAGCTCACAACTCAAACTTGTTGTTTTCTCAGACGCACAACGAACCCAGCTGGTTTTCAAGGGCTCACCAGCATAAAAACCCAAACACAAGCTTAACCAAGCTTGAACCGAGGTAAGACTACCTCCACTAGTTCAATCCCCCAGATTGAACTAGATACAAACAAATGAAATATGTTTTTCAATTACAAAGCTCCTTAATGAGCAGATTATCAAATAAAATAACAAGTTTAGAAAAGCCTGATTTGTAGATGGTTGGCTTTTGAGCTTTTCTTCTTTTCCTCTTTTCTTCTTCTCCTTGCTGGATTGAATCAAGCCTCAGCTCCGATTCTTCACAGTTGAAGCAGTTGAGAAGGGTTGAAAAGCAAGAAGCTGAACTTCTTTCTCCAAGTTGGGAAACCCACAAAAACTTGATTTGAATGCCTTGGATTCCTCTTGAGCTTTTTGGAGTGGAGTGGATTTGAGCTAGCAGGTTTTCCTCTTGAGATTCAGGCTCTCTCTTTTTCGGATTTCTGAAATGGGATTTCTTTCCTCTTTGTTTTTTCGATTTTCTTTCTTTTTCGTTCTCTTTCTCCGTTCTCCTTTTTTGAACAATAGTCTTCCCTTTTTATAGATTTCTTTCAAACCATTTTTGGAAGAAAACTATCCGTTGGAGTGTACCTTGTAGCAAAATATATCCGTTAGAAATAAGGTAAAATAGAAATATTACCGTTAGAGCTGATCTGGCAATTTAATTTTTCGTTCCAGGTGGGTTGGAGTCGACTCTAACTTTTCTAGAGTCGGCTCTAACTCAAACATTTTTAAACATTATTTCCGGAGTCGTCTCTGACTTTTCTGGGGTCGACAAGAAACTTTTCTGGAGTCGACTCTAACTTACCCAGAGTCGACTCTAGGTCGGGGCCAAAAAATTGACGTTCTGCTTCATCTGTGAGAGTCGACTCTAACAGTCCCGGAGTCAACTCTAACTTCCGTGCTAGATCCAGAGTCGGCTCTGTGATTCTCGGAGTCGACTCTAATGTCTGCAATCTTACCTAGACATTAGATTCGATCCAGAACACGATGTAACTCCTGATTTTGATCATTCAATAGACTTATAATCTGAAACACTTAATCAAATCATTAGAGCCTCCATTAGTTATACTCAAATAGTTTTGTTAATCATCAAAATCATCAATTGGGTCAACAATCTCCCCCTTTTTGATGATAACAAAAACTTTGAGTATATGCATTCAAAAATTCATTCGAACTAAAGATTATAGTCATTTTGAAATTTAAAACATTTTTAATGAAGGATTTGATGCCAATATTCAAAGTAAACTTTTAAAATTGTGCATGAGTTCAATATAATCCATCAATTATGAATATTTAATCTAAATGTGCAGAAAATTGCAATTGAGCTTTTTGTTAAGCTCCCCCTGCATTGAATAGCTCCCCCTATATTTAAGCATCAAATTTTAACTGAAAGTTCAAGTCATTTTGCATAAACAATTATTTCTCCCCCTTTCTCTATGCATATTCAACCATCTCTCATTAAAATTTTCAAGTCTTTCTTTCTTTGCATATTCATATTCAACCAGAATCAATCTTTCTTTCTTTGTATATTCAACCATCTCTCTCCTTTTTGTTATCAGCAATAAGGAGAGTATTAGATAAAGAAAGTTAATAAGACATAGGGATTCAAGCAGTCAATATTTGAAAATGTGAAATTGCATTTCATAAGTAAGAACCATTATATTAGTTGATTCATGTACATTCCAAAATGAAATACATTAGATATTCAAAAATTCCTAAATACAAACTATCAAAATCAAAATCAAGGTCAGATGTGTTTGAATACAATTTTCTTCAAATGACCTATGATTTCCATTACATCATCTTTTTGGGATTTCTTAAAATTTTCAAGGCAAGCTTCAATTTGTGAGACTGCAAGGTTAATGTCCTTCTTCAGTTGACCAGTTGCATGAACATAAGATCCCGACCCATCAGCAATACCTTCCATCCTTTCAAAGATTTTGTGAAGTTCAGCACCAAAGGATTCAACAGAATTGCTTAAGGTAAAGGAGATCATGTCCAGTCTCGAATTAAGTTCTTCTTTCAACTGATTAAAGTCTTCTTTTAATTGAGTAATTTCATGAGATCTCTGACTATCATACTCAGCAAGCAAAGCTCTCAACTGACCAATCTGTTCATCAGAGAATCTCCCAGAAGCAGCTATAGACTGATGTGGAGGAGAGGGAATGGTACTAGGTCCGGCCTCTGAAGGTCCAGCTGAAGATGGTCCCGCAATAGATGGATCAGGGACTGATGGTCCCACAGTGGATGGTCCAGGGATGTCTTCTACTCTGGTCTCTTCTGCTCTATCTCTTTCTGTTCTTTCCTCTCTTCCTCCTTTCATCCATACACCATTCAACTTCTTGAAGCCCATCCAATGAATAGTAGAGATACTATAATAGTCAGTGTGTCTCAATTTTCTTAGGGGTTCATTCTCCATAATAAGCACACCTTGGCTTCTAAAGATTAATGTCAAAATCATACCATATGGCAGTGTAGATCTTTTCTTTGTAGCCGCCTCTGCCATATATCCAATCATCATGCCAGCTAAGTTGACTGGCCTCCAAGTAATTATGCAATCCATCAAAAGAACGTCTCGCTCCGAGACATACTCAAATCTACCAATTTTCGGAAATAGGATTCTTCCACAAATGTTATGTAGTAACCTGAGTTCCAGATTTAATTGATTTGCAAGGATTTCCTCAAACTCGGTTACATCTCTCCCTAACATTCTTGTCAATGCTCCACTTCTATCATCATGTTGATATTCCATTATACCGATTGTGGGCATTTCCAATAAATTTCTAAGTATCTCAGTGGTTATTGTAACTCTTGTTCCTCTTACTATACTGATTAATCCACCTTCTCCTCTACTTAAGCCATTGTAAAACTCTCTCACTAAGGCTGGATATGTGGGGATATCTAATGAACAGATCTTTTCCCACCCCATTTCTTTCAAACTTCTTCCTATAGTGAAGCCTTCCGACTCAAAGAAATCAAAATTCACCTTTCTTCCAGTTGTAATGGTCTTACCGGCTAAATGATCAACTTTGAGTGAAGAGGGTGAAGGAGGAGAGTCTTCTTGAGTGGCCGAAGAGGAGGATGGCGAGGGTTGCCTCCGAATAGTGCGTCGCCTTGTGGGAACGGACGCTCCACCGATGAAACCGCGCCTCTTAGGTGCCATTGAGAGGATTGGAAAGATTAATCAAAGGCTTTGAGTAGATTGGGGAAGTTGGAAAGGCTTTGGAGCTTTTTGGAGAGGTTTTGGGAGACGGATGGAATGATTTGGGGTCGACTCCGCCTTTTTATTTTTAACCTAGCTCGACTTAGAGTCGACTCCCGAAAATTAGGTGTCGGCTTCGAATCAGAAAATCTATCAGCGCTCGAATTAGAGTCGGCTCTACAAAAGCCAGAGTCGGCTCTAATTGCTTAGACAGAACATCAAAAACAGAGGTGTCGACTCCATAAACTGTCAAAGTTGACTCTAACAGTTTCAGAACATCAAAATAGAGGTGTCGACTCCATAAACTGTCAGAGTCGACTCTAACAGTTTCAGAGATAAAAAATCAAGTTTCAAGGATCTGAAACTATTCAAATTAATCATCAAATTCTAGATAAATGTTCCTTAGCAATTGGGGAAACAATGAATCAATATCTAGATAGATTTTCTTAATGAATATCGAGATTTTTCAAGAAATTTATGAAATCTAGATAGATGTTCTTAAGAGTTTCAGAAAACTATTCCAAAGGAACACAAACTCCTAATTCTCCTCTAAGATAACAAAATCTCTCTTCACTTAAGGGTTTTGTTAATATATCTGCCAGTTGTTCTTCAGTATTCACATAATCAAGACAAATTTCATTATTGGCTACATGTTCTCTTATAAAGTGATATCTTATTTCAATATGCTTTGTTCTTGAATGTTGAATTGGATTTTTAGTTAGATTTATTGCACTGTATTATCACATCTTATAGGTGTCTTATCAAGTGTGATACCATAGTCTTCAAGTTGTCTCTTAATTCATAGGATTTGAGCACAGCAACTTCCAGCTGCAACATATTCTGCTTCAGCAGTAGATAATGCAACCGAATTTTGCTTTTTGCTAAACCATGAGATTAAGTTACTTCCTAAAAATTGGCATGCACCACTTGTGCTTTTTCTATCTAACTTACATCCAGCATAATCAGAATCAAAATAAGCAATCAGATTTAATGTTGAGTCTCTAGAATACCATAAACCTACATTTTTTGTTCCACTTAAGTATCTTAGTATTCTTTTAACAGCAATTAAATGTGATTCTTTTGGTTCAGACTGAAATCTAGCACATAAGCAAACAGCAAACATTATGTCTGGTCTACTTGCAGTTAAGTAAAGTAGGGATCCGATTATACCTCGATAATATTTTTGATCAACTTTCTTACCTTCTTCATCTTTGTCCAGCTTGCATGAAGGACTCATTGGTGTTCCGAGGGGTTTATTGATTCCATACCAAACTTCTTTAGAATTTCTCTTGTGTACTTTGTTTGGTTGATAAAGATTCCCTCTTTGCTTTGTTTGATTTGGAGTCCAAGGAAGAAATTGAGTTCTCCCATCATGCTCATTTCAAATTCTTCCTGCATTAACTTAGCAAACTCTTGACATAGAAGATTGTTAGTAGCACCAAATACAATGTCATCAACATAAATTTGAACTACAAGTAAATCTTTATCTTTTCTTTTCAAAAACAATGTTTTATCACATTTCCTCTTGTAAAATTATTTTCAATCAAAAATTTACTTAGTCTATCATACCAAGCTCTAGGTGCTTGTTTCAAACCATATAATGCCTTGTGCAATTTAAAAACGTGATTTGAAAATTCATGATCTTCAAAACCTGGTGGTTGTTCTACATATACTTCTTCATTTATTAATCCATTTAAAAATGCACTTTTGACATCCATTTGAAATAAGTATCATGTGACATGCAAATGCTAGTAATAGTCTAATGGCTTCTAATCTAGCTACAGGTGCAAAGGTTTCATCAAAATCAATACCTTCTTCTTGATTATATCCTTTTGCAACTAATCTAGCTTTGTTTCTAATTACTATGCCATTTTCATCTAGTTTATTTCTAAAAACCCATTTTGATCCTATAATAGAATGATCTTTAGGTCTTTCTACTAATGTCCATACATTATTTCTAGTGAATTGGTTTAATTCTTCTTGCATAGCTAGCATCCAATTATTATCTTTTTAGCTTCTTCAATGGTTTTAGGTTCAATTTGAGAAACAAATGCAAGGTGATTACTAATATTTCTCATAGATGATCTAGTTCTTATTCCTTGAGATGGATCACCTATAATCAATTCCTTAGGGTGACTATAAGCATATCTCCAATCCCTAGGTAGATCTACATCATTATGATTAGTGTTAGTATCATCAACCTTAGGTGAATCATTATCTTTAGTGTCTTGTTCTTGATCCAAAGATACATCAATATTTAATTTTTCAAGATCTTTTTCAATTAAGTTTGTATCCTCTTCATCATCAAGTTTTTCAGAACGAGTTGCTAAAGATTCATCAAAGACTACATGAATGGATTCTTCAACAACTAAAGTTTTCTTGTTAAATACTCTATATGCTTTACTAGTTGTAGAGTATCCTAAGAATATTCCTTCATCAGATTTAGCATCAAATTTGCCTAGATTATTTTTACCATTATTGTGAACAAAACATTTACAACCAAATGCATGAAAATATTTTATATTGGATTTTCTATCATGCCATAATTCATAAGGTGTTTTCTTTAAAATAGGTCTTATTAAGGCTCTATTTAAGATGTAACATGCTGTGTTAATAGTTTCCGCCCAAAAGTATTTTGGGAGTTTACTTTCACATAGCAGGGTACGGGCCATGTCTTCTAGAGTCCTATTTTTTCTTTCAACTACTCCATTTTGTTGTGGGGTCCTAGGTGCAGAAAAATTATGATTAATACCATTTTCATTGCAAAAACTTTTAAATAAGTGATTTTCAAATTCTGTTCCATGATCACTTCTTAGAGACACTATGGTAGTGTTTTTCTCATTTGTTACTTTCTTGAAGAATTTCATGAATATCGAGAAAGTCTCATCTTTGTGAGCTAAAAACATTACCCAAGTGAATCTAGAGTAATCATCTACTATCACAAGACCATATTTCTTTCCTCCTAGACTTGTGGTTCTAGTTGGTCCAAAAAGGTTCATGTGAAGTAGCTCTAATGGCCTAGAAGTTGAAACAATATTTTTAGATTTAACAGAACTTCTTGTTTGTTTTCCAAACTGACATGCATCACATATTTTGTTATTTTCAAAATCTAATTTAGGTAGACCTTTTACTAAATCCATTCTAATTAGTTTTGAAATAAGGTGTGAGCTTGCGTGACCTAATCTTCGATGCCACAACCAACCAATCTCATTCATATTAGCATTATTAGCAACTAAGCAATGATTATTAGTAGACAATTTGTCTAAATCAATCATGTATACATTGCCATTTCTATTTCCAATAAAAACAATGCTATTATCAATGGGATTAGCTACAGTGCATAAAGAAGATTCAAAAGATACTTTAAAACCTTTGTCACATAATTGACTTATACTTATTAAGTTATGCTTTAAACCATCAACATAAAGTACATTCTTAATATATGTGGAGGGAGTTATTTGAATGTTACCAAACCCCAAGATTTGGCCTTTGCCATTGTCGCCAAATGTAACAACTCCTCCTCTCTTTTCTTCAAGGGTGATGAATTCTTCTTTGTCACCCGTCATATGTCTTGAGCAGCCACTATCAAGATACCACTTTCTCTTTGATCTCTTGGCCACAAGACATTCCTGCAATGAAATCAGACTTTATGT
>UESW01001928.1:52289-101049 GCA_900491605.1 Calamus simplicifolius | reverse complement strand
TCATTTTCTTCTTCTTTGTATCCTCCTCTACATGCTGCTTCATAGTCAGCTCATGGGTCATAAGAGATCCTAGAAGCTCCTCTAAGGGTAAAGTGTTGAGGTCCTTAGCTTCTTGGATTGCAGTCATTTTTGCTTCCCATGATCTTGGTAATGACCTAAGAATTTTTCGAACAAGTTCAGAGTTAGTATATGTCTTACCAAGACTTTTCAAACCATTTACAATATCTGTAAATCTAGTGTACATGCATGCAATGGTTTCAGATTGTTCCATACTAAACAATTCATATTTGTGAACAAGAATATTAATCTTTGATTCTTTTACTTGGTTGGTACTCTCATGGGTTACCTCTAATCTATCCCAAATCTCCTTTGCGGAATCACAAGTGGAGATTCTATTAAATTCATTAGCGTCTAAGGAGCAATATAATACATTCATGGCTTTAGCGTTAAGCTGTGCCATCTTCCTATCATTATCATTCCAGTCCCTTTCGGGCTTAGGAACAATAGTGCCATCAATAACATGTGTGGGTGTACTAGGTCCATTAATTATAACACCCCATAGCTCATAATCAGAAGCTTGAATGAATATCCTCATTCTAGCTTTCCAATATGAATAATTTGAGCCATTAAAAAGTGGAGGTCTATTCGTAGAATGACCTTCAGCAAATGATCCAACTTGTGTTGCCATTTGGAACTTTAGCTCTTGATCGTGTGATCAAAATCTAATGAGCACTAGTTCTGATATCAATTGTTGGCCCAGATGACAACCCAAGGGGGGGGGGGGGGTGAATTGGATTCTTTTAAAAAATTAGCCTTTTAAAATAGTTTGCTTAAGATGAATGAAGGCAATAGCAATGTAAATACAAAGTGCAGAAATAAGACAGTGATAGAGATAGAGTCAATGTAAGCACGGCAAACACAAAGAGTTTATAGTGGTTCGGTGTATCCAACACCTACGTCCACTCCCAAGATTCACTTGGGTCCACACTATAATCAACCTGATTACAGTCGAGTTGTTTTACAAGCTCACAACTCAAACTTGTTGTTTTCCCGGCGCACAACGAACCCAGCTGGTTTTCAAGGGCTCACCAGCACAAAAACCCAAACACAAGCTTAACCAAGCTTGAACCGAGGTAAGACTACCTCCACTAGTTCAATCCCCCAGATTGAACTAGATACAAACAAATGAAATATGTTTTTCAATTACAAGCTCCTTAATGAGCAGATTATCAAATAAAATAACAAGTTTAGAAAAGCCTGATTTGTAGATGGTTGGCTTTTGAGCTTTTCTTCTTTTCCTCTTTTCTTCTTCTCCTTGCTGGATTGAATCAAGCCTCAGCTCCGATTCTTCACAGTTGAAGCAGTTGAGAAGGGTTGAAAAGCAAGAAGCTGAACTTCTTTCTCCAAGTTGGGAAACCCACAAAAACTTGATTTGAATGCCTTGGATTCCTCTTGAGCTTTTTGGAGTGGAGTGGATTTGAGCTAGAAGGTTTTCCTCTTGAGATTCAAGCTCTCTCTTTTTCGAATTTCTGAAATGGGATTTCTTTCCTCTTTGTTTTTCCGATTTTCTTTCTTTTTCATTCTCTTTCTCCGTTCTCCTTTTTTGAACAATAGTCTCCCTTTTTATAGATTTCTTTCAAACCATTTTTGGAAGAAAACTATCCGTTGGAGTATACCTTGTAGCAAAATATATCCGTTAGAAATAAGGTAAAATAGAAATATTACCGTTAGAGCTGATCTGGCAATTTGATTTTTCGTTCCAGGTGGGTTGGAGTCGACTCTAACTTTTCTGGAGTCGGCTCTAACTCGAAACATTTTAAAACATTATTTCGGAGTCATCTCTGACTTTTCTGGGATCGACAAGAAACTTTTCTGGAGTCGACTCTAACTTACCCGGAGTCGACTCTAGGTCAGGGCCAGAAAAATCGACGTTCTGCTTCATCTGTGAGAGTCGACTCTAACAGTCCCAGAGTCGACTCTAACTTTGTGCTAGATCCGGAGTCGGCTCTGTGATTCTCGGAGTCGACTCTAATGTCTGCAATCTTACCTAGACATTAGATTCGATCCAGAACACGATGTAACTCCTAATTTTGATCATTCAATAGACTTATAATCTGAAACACTTAATCAAAATCATTAGAGCCTCCATTAGTTATACTCAAATAGTTTTGTTAATCATCAAAATCATCAATTGGGTCAACACTCCTACACACAAGAAAAGTATCCGTTAGAGATTAGGTGAGAAAATGTTACCGTTGGAGGCCGTTCTGACACTTTGAAAATCCGTTCCTGATAGGTTGGAGTCAACTCCAACTTTTCAGGTGTCGGCTCCAAGTCGAGTATCCAAAAATAGAAAGTAAAAGTTCATTGAGGAGTCGGCTTAGAAAAAGTGAGTGTCGGCTCGCCGCTTTCGGGTGTCAACTCCGGAATCCATAAGGTGTCGGCTCCAGAATGCTCAAAATAACACACTCTCTGTTCTCAAGTTGGAGTCGGCTCCAGAGACTGTAAGTGTCGGCTCTGAAACTCTAAGTGTCGGCTCCAGACCATGCCAAAAATCAGGAAAACATCTGATCCGCCATGGGGTCGGCTCCAGACCTTCTAGGTGTCGACTCCAGGCTCTGAATTTTGAAAAATACTTCTGGCATTTGATTCAAAACAAGTTTCTTTATACATTTTGATTGATCAAACATTTTTAAGCCCTGTAACACTTGTTAAATCTATTAGTAACAAAATGAATATACTCATATCTTTTATTAATTATCAAAATCAATAATTGGGTCAATAATCTTCCCCTTTTTGATGATTATAAAAACATCGAGTATATGCATGAGTAAAGAATAGGATTCTCACTCCAATTTTCTTAAATGTTTGTTCCTCACAGCTAAGCTCCCCCTGAATGAGGTAGCTCCCCCTATGATGTTCAATTTAACAGTTGTTCTTCCTTTTAACAGAAAATTTTAATGTTTGATACTAATAAGGCAGTTATATCAATTTTAATTGCCTCTCCTTATGTGCAGTTAAATAGATACCAATAAATTAAGCTTAATTGAGCTTATTTGATCCAATGCATATACAAAAGCTAAGTATTTCTCCCCTCTTTTTTTTGTTTTACATTCAATGCATATGACTAGGAAATACTTACATAACTCTCTCCCTTTTTTGTAATCAACAAAAAGATCAAGAAGCATCAAGTGAAATGACAAAATTGATAGATTTTTCAAGGATCAAAAGACATTCATTAAGTATCATTACATCAAAAAGTCAAGCATTACAAAATGAAACTCCACTATGTCAAACATCAAACTATACTTCATTACATTAAAATTTCAAGATAAATCAACATCAACCTAGACTAATTATCAAAGACACTTCATTACAAGATAATCATAAATTATTTCTAATACGCCTTTGCAGTTCTTCTACTATCCTTGCCATTCCTTCACTCTGAGTCTTGACAAATTCCTTTAGTCCTCTATCAACAAATGCACATGCAGTCATAATTTTGTCCTGAAGCTCAGCATTGCATTTGGAGTAAGTCTCTGAGTCTCCACCAATATCTTTAAGTTCTTCAAAAATGTTCTTGAGATCATTCTTTAAAGATTCAGCAGAGGTACCAAGTGTAGACTCAATCTTACCAATTCTTTCATCCAAAGAGTAAAGGGTCTCTTTCAAGTTCATAAATTGGCTATCAAACTATGTTTTCATTTCTTCTTTGTGAGTAGCAAATAAACTTTTGAGTTGCTCTAACTGAATATCTGAAAATCCAATAGATGACATGGGTGGCGGTACAGGAGCTGGAGCAGGAGCAGGAGGTGGTGAAGATCTGCTAGGCTCTGGTGAAGGAAACCTCGCTGATGGACCAACCTCAGACAGTGCAGAAGTCCTAATCTCAGTGGCTCTCTCATCCAGATGGCCTTTTCTCTCCCATTGATCATTCACTTTTACGAACCCCATCCTGTGCACAGTAGCTAAGCTGTAGTAGTCAGGGTGCCTAAGGTTCTTTGATGGCTCAATGTTAGAAATCACAATGCCTTGACTTCTAAAAACCATAGTTAAAATCATCCCATAAGGCAAAGAATATCTCCTTTTGCCCCCGGCCTTAGCCATATACCATATCATCATCCCAGCAAGATTAATAGGCTGACCCGTCAAGACACTGTCCATAACCACAATGTCTCGTTCTGAGACATACTCAAAACGGTCAGTCTTGGAGAATAAAATCCTGCTGTAGATGTTATGTGATAATCTAAGCTCTAAGGGAAACTGATTAGCCCTAACTTCTTTAAATTCAGTCACTTCCCTTCCTAACATCCTTGACAATGCATCAGATCTCTCACTATGAATATCAGCTACAAGCCCAGTGACAGAGATGCTCAAAAGATTTCCTAAACTTTGAAATGTAAGATGAACTCTCTTCCCTCTTACAGAACTAATTATCCCACCATTTTCCCTTGATAAATTAAAATAAAATTCCTTAACTAGGGCAGGATAAGTGGAAACATCCAAAGAACATACCTTGTCCCAGCCAAGCTCTTTAATTTATCTTCCAATAGAAAAGCCCTCGGTCTCAAAGAAATCAAAATCCACTTTTCTACCCATTGTAATGACTCGCCCGGCTAGAGTATCTACCTGTGGAGATGAGGGACCAGGATTATCTGATGGAGTCAAGGAAGAATCGTCGCTAGGAGTGGGTTCACGGATGGGACGCCTTGTCGTACGTTTCTTCGTAGAAACGGGAGCATCAAGACCCAATCCCCTACGCTTAGGTGCCATATAAATCTTTGGGAATGATTGATTTTAGGAGAATTTGGCTTTGGGAGGTTTTGAGAGAGTTTGGAGAAAGTTTGGAAAGGGATTAGAGACGATAGAAATCATGGAGGTGTCGACTCTGCCCTAATAAAGTCAATTTAGGACCACCAGGTGTCGACTTCCGCAAAGTCGGGTGTCGACTCTAAGTCGCTAACACAATCAGCGCCCGAACTGGAGTCGACTCCACTTATACAGGTGTCGGCTCCAAGGTCAAGTACCAAGAGCGACACAGAAGAGGTGTCGACTCCTCAAATTGAGGTGTCGACTCCACTGACAGTTTCAGAGAAAAATAAATGAGTTTCAAACATCCGAAACTAGTCAAAATAAGGTCAATAAATTTTTTGGAAAAATCTATGGAATATGAAGAATCAAATTGCATAAATGACTAGATAAATTGTCCTTAAGATTATGAAAGGAATCTCAAGAAATTAATAGAAATCTAGATAGTCATTCCTTAAGGGTTTCAAAGTCATTCCAAAAGGTCACAAATCCCTAATTCACCTCTAAGATAACAAAATATCTCTTCACTCAAAGGTTTTGTAAATATGTCAGCTAATTGTTCTTCAGTATTAATATAATCAAGACAAATTTTATTATTACCTACATGTTCTCTTATAAAGTGATATCTAATTTCAATGTGTTTGGTTCTTGAATATTGAATTGGATTTTTAGTTAAATTTATTGCACTTGTATTATCACATCTAATAGGAGTTTTATCAAGTGTTATGCCATAATCTTCAAGTTGTCGCTTAATCCAAAGGATTTGAGCATAGCAACTTCTAGCTGCAATATATTCTGCTTCAGCAGTAGATAATGCAACAGAATTTTGCTTTTTGCTAAACCAAGAGATTAAGTTACTTCCTAAGAATTGACATGCACCACTGTACTTTTTCTATCTAGTTTACATCCAGCATAGTCAGAGTCAGAATATGCAATTAAGTTCAGTGTTGAGTCTCTAGAATACCATAATCCTATATTTTTAGTTCTACTTAGATATCTTAAGATTCTTTTCACAGCAATTAAATGAGATTCTTTAGGTTCTGATTGAAATCTAGCACATAAACAAATAGCAAACATGATATCTGGTCTACTAGCTGTTAAGTAAAGAAGAGATCCGATCATACCTCTATAGTATTTTTGATCTACTTTCTTACCATCTTCATCTTTGTCTAATTTGCATGAAGGACTCATAGGTGTTCCAAGGGGTTTGATTGATTCCATTCCAAACTTCTTGAGAATTTCCTTTGTGTACTTGGCTTGGTTGATGAAAATTCCCTCTTTGCTTTGTTTGATTTGAAGTCCTAGGAAGAAGTTGAGTTCTCCCATCATGCTCATTTCGAATTCACCCTGCATTAACTTAGCAAATTCTTGACACAAGAGATCATTAGTAGCACCGAATACAATATCATCAACATATATTTGTACTACTAATAAATCCTTTTTTTTTCTTTTCAAAAATAGTGTTTTATCAACATTTCCTCTAATAAAATCATTTTCAATCAGGAATTTGCTTAATCTATCATACCAAGCTCTAGGTGCTTTTTTAAACTATATAGTGCTTTATGCAATTTAAAAATATGATTTGGAAATCTATGATCTTCAAAACTAGGTGGTTGTTCAACAAAAACTTTCTCATTTATAAATCCATTTAAAAATGCACTTTTAACATCCATTTGAAATAAATTGATATGCATATGACATGCAAATGCGAGTAATAATCTAATTGCTTCTAATCTAGCTACAGGTGCAAAAGTTTCATCAAAATCAATTCCTTCTTCTTGATTATATCCTTTTGCGACTAATCTAGCTTTGTTTCTAATTACTATGCCATTTTTATCTAATTTATTTCTAAATACCCATTTTGATCCTATAACAGAATGATCTTTAGGTCTATCTACAAGGGTCCAGACATTATTCCTAGTAAATTGATTTAATTCCTCTTGCATAGCTAATAACCAATTATTATCTTTTTCAGCCTCTTCAATGGTTTTAGGTTCAATTTGATATACAAATGCAAAATGATTATTGATGTTTCTCATTGATGATATAGTTCTTACTCCTTGAGATGGATCACCTATAATTAATTCCTTTGGATGACCATAGGCATATCTCCAATCTCTAGGAAGATCTACATCATTATGATTTGCATCACAACACAACACTAGGAGAATCATCATCTTTAGCTCCTTGTTCATGATCTGAAGATACATCTATATTTAATTTTTCAATATCTCTCTCAAGTAAATTTGTATCTTCATCATCATCAATCTTTCCTGAACTTGATGCTAAAGATTCATCAAAAACTACATGAATAGATTCTTCTACAATTAAGTTTCTCTTGTTAAATACTCTATAGGCTTTATTAGATATTGAATATCCTAAGAATATTCCTTCATCTGATTTTGCATCAAATTTTTTAAGATTTTCTTTACCATTATTATGAATAAAACATTTACAACCAAATGCATGAAAATAACTGATGTTTGGTTTTCTATTGTTCGATAGTTCATAAGGAGTTTTCTTAAGGATTGGCCTAATTAAAGCTCTATTAAGAATGTAACATGCCATGTTTATAGCTTCCGCCCAGAAGTACTTTGGTAGGTTGCTTTCACATAGCATGGTACGGGCCATGTCTTCTAAGGTCCTATTTTTTCTTTCTACAACTCCATTTTGTTGAGGTGTCCTAAGTGCAGAGAAATTATGATGGATGCCATTTTCAATGCAAAAGTTTTCAAATAAATGATTTTCGAATTCTGTGCCATGATCACTTCTAAGAGACACTATGGTGTTGTTTTTCTCATTTGTGACCTTCTTGAAGAATTTCAGAAATATTGGAAAGGTCTCATCTTTATGAGCTAAAAACAATACCCAAGTGTATCTAAATAATCATCTACAATCACAAGATCATATTTTTTTCCTTCTAGACTAATGGTTCTAGTAGGTCCAAAGAGATCCATGTGAAGTAGTTCAAGTGGCCTAGAAGTGGAAACAATGTTTTTAGTTTTGAAAGAGTTTCTAAATTGTTTTCCAAATTGATATGCATCACAAATTTTATTATTTTCAAAATCTAGTTGTGGAAGGCCTTTTACTAATCCATTCTAATTAATTTTGAAATTAGGTGCATGCTTGCATGGCTCACTACAAGAAAATACTGAAATAGCGATGCAAATTTAGCGATGCAATGATGCGTCGCTAAATTGCAGCCACTTTGCGACACCTCCGTAAAAACAAAATATTGCGACGTAATTAGCGATGCATTAGCGACTCAATAAACCAAAAAATCAAAAAAATTAATTTTTTTTTTAGTGACACAAATAATGCGTCGTAATATTTTTAAATTAAGTTTTTATAAAATATAAATGTGAGAAAAAAATATTGCGACGCAACTAAGTGCGTCGTAATGTTTTTAAAAAAATTAATTATGTTAAATAGCGACGCATTAGCAACGCAATAAACCAAAAAATTAGAAAAATTATTTTTAATTTAGCGATGCACCAATTGCATTGTAAATTTTTTAAATAAATTAATTTTATAAAATATAAATATGAGAAAAAAATATTGCGACGCAACTCAATGCGTCGCATATTTTTTTTAAAAATAATTATGTTAAATAGCGACACAATAAACCAGAAAATTAAAAAAATTATTTTTAATTTAGCGACACACTAATTGCTTCGCAATTATTTTAAATAAAATTAATTTTTATAAAATATAATTATGAAATAAAAACATTGCGATGCAACCCTATGCATCGCAATGTTTTTAAAAAATTAATTATGTTAAATAGCGACACATTAGCGATGCAATAAACCAAAAAATTTAAAAAATTATTTTTAATTTAGCAACGCACTAGTTGCGTCGCAATTATTTTAAATAAAATTAATTTTTATAAAATATAATTATGAAATAAAAAAATTGCGATGCAACCCTGTGCATCGCAATGTTTTTAAAAAAATTAATTATGTTAAATAGTGATGCATAAAATAGTAAATTAAAAAATAATTTTTTATTTAGTGACACAAGTATTGCGTCACAATGTTTTTTTTTAAAAATAAATTTTATAAAAATATTAAAAAGAATTATGAAATAAAAATATTGCGACGCACATCTGTGCATCGCAATATTTTTAAAAATATTGTTTAAGGAAATCTGAATATTCTTTTTAATATATATATATGTGTGTGTGTGTGTGTGTGTGTGTGTGTTAAACTCTAATCATATGAGAACTGGGGCGAGATAAGATACAAGAAGAATGAAAGTTAAATGACCAGCATCTAAAGAAAGACTTCGATTCAAATAGATAAACAGGGGCCAAAAAGAACAAAGAAACGATCCAAAACGGGGGATAAAAAAAGCCCTAGAAAGGTAAACAACAAACCTTTAGAAACCGCGTCTAAGACAAACTCCAAAACCCTAGTATCCTTAGCTCTGATCGATCACTCAGGAGCGGTAACCCAAACAAGACGAAACACGCCGACAACAGGAAAGATCTCTCTCTGGAAACCCTAGGAAAAGCTCGCCGTCGCCCCCTTACATGGATGAGATGGAGGTAGAGGGATCGGTTTCCCGAGAAACCATAGTATTAGGCTTTTGGGGAACGAGGAAAAGAAGCCCTCCTTCACGGCGAGCTCTCTGCGTCTCTCCCCTCGCTCTCTTCGCGATTCACGCTTCCCCCCACCCATTTAATGTTTCCCAAATGGGACTACGAGCAGCCAAGCACCATCTAGAAGCGAAGCGGAAGGGCCGCGGCACTGTGCCGTGAAACTGTCTCGTTCTACTGGCTTCGATCGATCGCAACCATCGGGTCGATGCCGATCGGATTGATCGCGACGGTCCGAGATCGGTCATCGCCGACCGGGATCGATCATGGCTTCAATCGATCTCAACCATCGGGTCATCGCCGATCGGATCGATTGCGACGGTCCGAGATTGGTCGTCACCGATCAGGATCGATCATAGCTTCGATCGATCGCAACCGTCAGATCGTCGCTGACCAGAATCGATCATGGCTTCGATCGATTGCAACCGTCGGATCGTCGCCGATCAGATCGATCGCAACGGTCCAAGATCGGTCATCGCCGACCGAGATCAATCATGGCTTGATCGATCGCAACCATCGGATGTTCGCCGATCGGATCGATCGCAATGGTCCGAGATCGGTCATCGCCGATCGGGATCGATCATCACTTTGATCGATCGCAACCGTCGGATCGTCGCCGATCGGATCGATCGTGACAGTCCGAGATCGGTCATCGCCGACTGGGATCGATCATGGCTTCGATTGATCGCAATCATCGGATCGTCGCCGATCGGATCGACGCAATTGAATGCCTAGCAATATTTAATAATATATTAAAAATTAAAAATTAGTTTTAAAATTAGCGATGCATTTGGGATGCATCGCAATATTGCGATGCATTGGTGCATCGCAGAGAGTCGCTATGAAGCAATGCAATTGCGACAAATTGAGGTTGCGATGATCATCTGTGCGACACCGTCATTGCATCGCTATTGCATCGCAATAGCATGTTTAGCGACGCATTAGCGACACATTTGGGCGTCGCAATATTTTTGTTCTCTTGTAGTGGCCTAATCTACGATGCCACAGCCATCCAATCTCATTCATATTAGCATTATTAGCAACTAAGCAATGATTACTAGTAGACAAATTGTCTAAATCAATCAAGTACACATTGCCATTTCTATTTTCAATAAATACAATGCTATTATCAATGGGATTAGAAACAGTGCAAATAGAAGCTTCAAAGGAAACTTTGAAACCTTTATCACATAATTGGCTAATGCTAATTAAATTATGCTTTAAACCATCAACATATAATACATTTTCTATAAAAGTGGATGGAGTTATTTAAATTTTACCAAATCCTATGATTTGGCCTTTGCCATTATCTCCAAAAGTAACAATTCCTCCTCTTTTATCTTCAAAGGTGATGAATTGCTTCTTGTCACCCGTCATGTGTCTTGAGTAGCCACTATCAAGATACCACTTTCGCTTTGATCTTTTGGTCGCAAGACACTCCTGCAAAATGATCAAGTCTTATATTTAGGTACCCAAGCCTTCTTGGGTCCTTCATGGTTAGTAGCAAAAAAGATTATTCCTTTTGGAACCCACATTTTCCTTCCTTTAACATTTAATTTCTTATTACTTTTTCTTGCATTACATTCATAGGATTTATGGCCTTTATTGTTGCAATTGTAACATGTAACATCATTTGTTTTCTTAACAAAGAAATTGTTTACAAATTTTTGTTTCATGTTTGGTCTATATCCTAATCCAGCTCTATGAAAAACAGCCCGTTTATTACTTAATAACAGATTAAGTTTTTCTGAGCTATATGTAAATTTATCAACTATATTTTTATAATTATCAACTTCTTTCTTTAAATTAACAATTTCATTGGAAATTAACTCTTTATCTTTTAGCAAATCTTCATTTTTAGATTTTAATTTTTCAACTTCATGAATTAGTTTATCCTTCTCTTTGGCAAGATTTAAATTATCATTTTTTAAAGATTTGTTCTTCTTTTTCAGAACTTTAAAATCTCTTACTAACTCATTAAATCCATCATATAATTCTTTAAAAGTAAAATCATCATAAGGTGTTTCAGAACTTACCTTATTGTCGTCGTTTGCCATAAAGCAAATGTTGGCAACTTCCTTTTGTTCCTCCTCGAAGAGGATTCTTCGCTATCACTCCATGTTGCAACATAAGCCTTCTTCTTCTTCTTGTAGACTTTCTTCAATTGAAGACAGCCATATCTGAAATGCCCCAATTTCTTGCACTCATAACATATTAAGGGCTCTTTTTCTTTTTCTTTGTCCTTCTCTTTCTCTTTTTCTCCTTCCATTTTTGTTCCAGACTTTTTCTTGTGGAAGGGTGATGCAGGGCGATATTCAAAACGCCTGCAACTCAAGAACGATCTAATCTGCGAGAAAAAATTCGTCCAGGTTTGGTTCGAATCTTGACAAGAAAAGGGGAAAATTTCAAATTTGATCACTCACAATCCGAAGTTTAAAGAAAGATCAATTGAATTTTCAATTCAATTGTTTTGAATCAGAAAAAAAAAATATTGATCTGAATTCAAGAAAATAGCATCTAATTTTCATCATCCATCTTTCTTCTCTGCCCTTCTCCAGCCCCCCAAAACCAAGCCTAAATAAAAGAGATAAAACCCTAATATCATAAGTTTAGTTAAAATTACAACTATGCCCTTAAAAATGAAAACAGGCCCAAAACTCCTATCAGGCGAGCCCAGATGGCCAAAATCCACAGCAGCTCATCGCCAAAGGTGATGACTTTGAATTAGTAGTCCATTTCCATGTGACCAGCCAAGTTTGGGCCCAGTCCAACATAGTAGCTGATCGGATTCGATTGACCCAAAGTGTCAAAAAGAAGTCGGGTCAATTCCGTACACTCGGCCCAAACATGGAATTTCAAGCCCGTTTGTTCTGCAACCTCTTGGACCTTCGTAGACTACCTGGCGTGGGCTTCCCTGACGTGGCCTGCTGACTCTGGGTTGCTGGAACAGGAACATCCAACTGCTGACTCTGGGTTGCTGGAACAGGAACATCCAAGGACTGGTTCGACTGACCCGAACTCTGGTCCGAACGGATGTCCTCATCAAAGGGTCTCCTTCTTTGCATGAACCTTTTGAATTTCTTTGCAAGGAGTGCAGTCTCCTCATCATCATCACCATCACTGCAGCTTTCCTCACTTTCTGCAGCCTTAAGGGCAATAGTTTTCTTCTTCTTGACTTCCTCCTCTTGATGTTGTTTCATAGTCAGCTCATGAGTCATTAAGGATCCAAGTAGCTCCTCCAAAGGTAAAACATTTAAATCCTTGGCTTCTTGGATTGCAGTCACCTTCGCTTCCCATGATCTTGGAAGTGACATAAGAATTTATGCACAAGTTCAGAATTAGTATAAGTCTTACCAAGACTTTTCAAACCATTTACAATATCAGTGAATTTTGTGTACATGCATGTAATAGTTTCAGTTTGTTCCATGCTAAATAGTTCATATTTATGCACCAAAATATTAATTTTTGATTCTTTTACTTGATTAGTACCCTCATGGATAACTTCTAATCTATCCCAAATTTTTTTTTGCAGAAATACATGTAGAAATTCGATTAAATTCATTTGCATCCAATGAACAATACAAAACATTTATGGCTTTAGCATTGAGCTGAGCCAACTTCTTATCATGTTCAACCCATTCCATTTTCGGTTTAGGAATCACCATGTTGTCTACTCTAATTGTGGGTGTGTGTGGACCATTAACTATGATTCCCCATAAGTCATAGTCAAGTGCTTGAATAAAAATCTTCATTCTAGCTTTTCAATAACTATAATTAGTTCCATTAAATAAAGGAGGTCGATTAGTGGATTGACATTCTAAATAAGATGAACTAGCTTGAGCTACCATTTGGATCCTTTGCTCTTGATCGTTAGACCAAATTCAAATGAGCACTTGCTCTGATACCAATTGTTGGCCCAAATGGCAACCCAAGAGGGGGCTGAATTGGGTTCTTAAAAAATTTAACCTTTTAAAACAATTGGCTTTGGAATAAACAAGATTAAGTGCAGGATAAATATTAAACACAAATAAAGAGATAGAGAGAGAGAGAGTCAAAACACGATAAATACAAGGATTTTATAGTGGTTTGGTATATCCAACACCTACGTCCACTCCCAAGTACCACTTGGGTCCACACTATAATCTACTAGATTATAGCCGAGTTGTTTTACAAGCTCACAACTCAAAACTTGTTGTTTTTCTCGGGATTACAATGAACCCAGCTGGTTTTTCGGGCTCACCAGCACAAAACCCAAACCCAAGCTAATCTAGCTTGACCCGAGATATACCACCTTCACTAATTCAATCCCCCTGATTGAACTAGCAAAAACAAATGAAAATAGAGTTTACAATAACAAATAGCTCCTCAAATGAGCAAATATTCAATATAAATAGACAAGGGTAAGAAAAGCCTGTTTGAAGTAGATTTGATTTGAGCTTTTCTTCTTTTCTTCTTTTTCTCTTCTCCTTTGAGATGTTGAATCAAGCCTCAGCTCAGATTCTTCACAGAGATTGCAGATGAGAAGTTGGGAAAAACAGGACTTTTGGTTTCTTTTTCTTCACTTGAGAAATACTCCAATTTGAGTTTGAATGCTTTGGATTTCTCTTTGAGCTTTCTGGAGTTGATAGATTTGAACTTAGACTCTTTCCTCTTTGATTTCTTGCTCAAGACTTCTCGGATTTTTTAATTTGTTTTCTCTCTATTTTTCATCTTCTTTTTTTTAAACATACGGTCTTCCTTTTTATATATTCTCCTTAATCCATGATTAGGTGAAAAACTAGCATTTATTTCTGTCCTTGGATTCCTCCTACACACAAGAAAAGTATCCATTAGAGATTAGGTGAAAAAATGTTACCGTTGGAGGCCATTCTGACACTTTGAAAATCCATTTCTGACAGGTTGGAGTCGGCTCCAACTTTTCAGGTGTCGGTTCCAAGTCGAGTATCCAAAAATAGAAAGTAAAAGTTCGTTGAGGAGTCGGCTCAAAAAAGTTGAGTGTCGGCTCGCCGCTTTCGGGTGTCGACTCCATAATCCATAAGGTGTCGGCTTCGGAATGCTTAAAATAACACACTCTCTGTTCTCAGGTTGGAGTCGGCTTCAGAGACTGTAAGTGTCGTCTCCCAAAATCTAGGTGTCGGCTCTGAAACTCTGGGTGTCAGCTCCAGACCATGCCAAAAATCAGAAAAACATCTGATCCGCCATGGGGTCGGCTCCAGACCTTCTAGGTGTCGACTCCAGGCTCTGAATTTTGAAAAATACTTCTGGCATTTGATTCAAAACAAGTTTCTTTATACATTTTGATTGATCAAACATTTTAAAGCCCTGTAACACTTGTTAAATCTGTTAGTAACAAAATGAATATACTCATATCTTTTATTAATCATCAAAATCAATAATTGGGTCAACACATTTGACTACTCCAATAGTCATAATGTTCTCCTTTGAAGATGGGAATATGATTTGATGTATATCCAAATGTTGTTGAAACTAGGTTGGTAGACATTTTTGGTGAAAAATAGAAGGCTTATGAAAGAAATATATAAGAGTATTTTGCTCTGATACCAAATTTGTTGGGAATGCACAGTGGAGAGGTGGACAAAATATTATTACTTGGCAATGTAAAGAAGAAGAGTAGAAATATCTATTGTATTTCTCATTTGGATTGCTGAAAAAATTTTTGTAAAACTTCAGATTACATAGCTATTTATAGAGCCAACACATGAAATTCTAAATTAACTCTTCTTAGAAAATATCAAGAGTCATATTTAACTCTCTTAGGAAATAGAAGAGACATATTAAACTTATCTAGGAAATAGTAAGAGTTATTTTCAGAAAAATATGAATCATTATAGTAGTCCTTTCATCTTTCTAGAAATATTTTTGAGAAGTGCAAATCACTCTTTTGTTGCCACAAAAATCCATTCTCTGACTCGGGTGTGCCTTTGCTCCTGATCTGGATACCGATCTTCGTCGCCTCGGGGTGGAACCTGCAAGGTAGCCCGCATGCAAAGGGTGCTGTGGGGGTTGCCCTCTGCGGAGGATCCTCCGATGCCCAAGTCAGTGGAGATTCATAGCAAACATATGTGAGGAGAAGACTTTCGCAGAAGAGCTCCCCTAGATGGATGTTCTCTTTCAAGAGCTCTGAGCTCAGATGGAGCTATTCTCAGTGTGATAATGAGTGAAAATGAGTGAGTGTCCAAGCATGCATACCTGAGAGGTTGGAGGGCAGTGGTATTTATAGGGGATCACCTGATTTCTTGGGCACGTCATGAGGGGAGGTCCGAAAGTCGTTATAATTCGAAGTGGATTCGAATCAAGTTTGTTATGAGGTCAGTAGGATCTGTATCTTGTCAGTTAGAGGATCGATGGCTGGGAGAGCTGGTTGATGCCTTGAGATTCAGCGATTACATAGGTTCTAGGTCACCCCTGTGGGTCCTAGGCCACTCCTGGGTATGATTCCTCGTTTGAAACCTCATTTAGTTATAGTGGATTCGAATTCTCCCGCACCGGATTCCGCAGAGGTATTCAAGTGCTTCGGTCTGGCTGAGACAAAGGGGGCAACTCGATTCTCTAAGGTACAAAGTGGCTCGATCTGTAGAAGTATGGGGATGGCTCGGGTTACCGAGGTATAGGTGGCTTAGGTTGCCGAGGTATGTGGATAGTTCGGGTCACCGAGGTATGTGGATAGCTCGGGTCGCCGAGGTGTGGTTGGTTTAGTTTATCGAGGTATGATGATAGCTCGGGTCACCGAGGTATATGGATAGCTTGGGTCACCGAGGTAACCCGTCTTTGTTAAGGACGATTCGGCTTTGTCGCTTGGTAGTTGTGACAGCTGGCTAGTGGGATGTTGAGATTGGACTCAACCCAATTATCGATGTGTGCGGTCATCAATGCAATGACAATTTTACCCCTCATTACATGCCCCCCACTCCCTAGTTCGAAGTGTAAATTTGGATATAGAGAGTAGAGTTCCGAAATAATCTTATTTGGGGGAGTCGAAAAGGCGGGCAATGATAATCTCGTAAATGATGGGCCGCTGTTTCATCATCATTTTTACCGTAGCTTGAGGAGGAAATGCCTCGTTTTCAGCAGGCTGCGATAGCGGAAGTTCCACATGGCAGGACTCCTTTATTTCTGGCGCCCATATCAGAAATTTTGGCATCTCGGGCTTTCCTTCTGAAGCGTTTATTTAAAGAGGGCTAGGGCAGTGCTCCTTCTGCAATGCCTCTTCGTCCTTGTCATAGATATTTTCCATTCTTTCTCTGAGCCCTTGCTTGCTTGTTCGTATCCTGCCCCTTATTCAGCCAATATGAAGGGTCCAGGTGATGTTGCCTCTGAGGTAACCCTTGACAACCTGGATAGGATCCGTCACCATTACAGGGTTTCTCGGGATGTAGCCTTATGGGTGTCGAGGGTTGAGCACAGGGTTTCGATCAAGTTAAGCCACATAGTCTTCTTCTATTAGGAGAGCTTGAGGGCAGGTCTCTGATTCCCTCTTCACCCGCTGGTACAGAAGGTGATGAGGTTCTATAATATATGTCCAAAAATGGTAGCCCCAAATAGCTGGCGTAATCTTATCGGTTCATCTTAATGTGCAGTCGTGTTGGGGTGACTGCGACCCTTCCTATATTCCGAGTTTGCTACAACTTGGTTTCTGAGAGGAGCTCTGAGTGGCCCTACATTGGTCCCCGGAAGTTGTTCAAGATGATTTCTGATAACCCATCTTCGATAAAGGAGTGGAAGTCTCGATTTTTCATTACCGAAGGAAACATTGGTTAGATTTCCCGAGGGAATGGGCGAGTTATGTGAAGGATTCGAAGGCACGCCCGGAGTTGAGCGAGCAGGAGAAGAGAGATCTGGTAACCCTTCGCAGTGGTCAGGAGGTATCGTCCAGCGCTCTGTTATCAGAGGATGCCCTTTTTGCCGCCAGGCTTAGCTCCATTGACCCTCAAGGTGAGTCTTTGTTTTGATGGTTAGTACATTTATGTAATTCTATTACTGTTTAACTGAACATCTGCTGTGTTTTCAGCCGAGAGGTCCGCATTTGTTGGCCAAATGAGGAAGGAGTTGGGCAAGCGCCATAGGGGCTCCAGCTCTGAGGACAAGCACAGGTCCAAGAAGAGGTCTCGTCCTTCCGGGTCTCGCTCAAGGGAGCCGAGGAAAGACAGCGTCAGCCGTCACTCTTCCACCCCTAAGAAGGGGGAAGTGGGAGCATCGGTCGTGGTTGGTGAGCCCCCTCTGCCGGAGGGGGACATAGTAGTGGGGATGGAGAGTGCCGTTGGGGAAAACTTGGAGAAGGCCATAGAAGTTTTCCCCCGTCAAGTAGTGATCGTGTCAGATGATGCCGAGGAGATGTCGTCGGTCCGTCCGATAATCCTCCTACCAGAGGCTAATCAGCTTTAGTTACCAGCGGTGGGGAGCCCTCTGGCACCACGCGTGGAAGAGATCCCCGCTCAGGTGAAGGGGTCAGGAGAGGCAGTTGCGGCTACCGAAACCCAAGTGGAGACGGCGGAGGCTGAGGGACCTCCCGTCGAGGGTCTCTCTCTTATGGTACCAGGGGATGTCGTGAGAGAGACCGAAGTACGGGTGGAGTCTGCCGGAGATGAAGCAACATTTGGAGAGGGAGAGGAAGAAGAAGAAGAATCACTAAATAAAGGGGACGCTAGGACCGAGGTTCCTTCAACCGGGGCCGAAGCATCCGAGGCCTTGCAGGCTAAAGTTCTGATGGAGGAAGCCAAGCAGATGGCGATTCCTCAGGCCGGCTCTTCGGCTATGAGTTCTCTTATCCACAGCCCAGAGGTGGATGACATGCTCACCGCCTTGATGCGGTCTGTACTGCGTGCAGGGGGGGAGTTCCTTGACGGACGAGCCTGCAGTTGAGGATATCATTGATGCGGCTTTTGGTCAGCTCGGGGCACCGAAGGATGTTTACCTTCTCCCTGAAATTAATAATTCTAATCTTATGAAGATTGCTTCAAACTATGCCTTCCGGGTAAGTCATTGTACCGAGGTTGTAATTCTTAGTTGGTCGATTCGGCCGTAGTTTCTTTCTTGTGCTTTTTCTGTAGAATGCCTTGATTACGAGGGTACTAAATTGGCTCTTAAATTTGACCACGGGGGCTTGCGCTCAGGCCAGGAGGAAGGCGGCCGACCTTCGGACAAGGGTGGACTCGACCAGTCAGCTCTCTAGGGCCCTGGCGTCCGTTCAGGTGGACCTTAAGAAGATGAGTGAGTCCTACCGAGCCACCACCAAGAGGGCATCTTGGTTCGAGTCTCAAGTCAAAGAGCTTCAGGGTTTTCGTGAATAGTCGGATAAGGCTTGTCCGGAGTTAGCGCAGATCAAGTCTAAGCATGCCGACGAAGTTAAAGCCATGCAGCTATATTTTGACAAAAGGTGGGACCAACTGAAGAATAGTCATGCCGAGGAGAAGAATAGTTGGAGAAGGAGGCTCGAGGAGGAGGAGCACAGGTGCCGGTGGTAGCAGGATCAGCTTGCTAGTCTGAATAAGAAACTTATCGATAAGGAAGATTGGCTGAAATGACAGCATGACCAGTTTGCCAGGCTCATCGCTGATCTTGATTAATCTCGGCGGAAAATCGAGGATAGACAATCCCGAATCGAGGACCTCAAGGAGGGTCTTCATCAGAGCAAGGTGGCCAAATCGAAGGCCCTCGAGAGGGTTCATGAGCTGAACGAGAAAATAGCTCGACAGGAGGAAGAGGTATAGTCGTCTCCTCATTTACTTGTTTCTGTTGCTTTTTCTTTTGTTTATGGCTTCAAATGACCTAATGTTTGCAGATAGGCAAGATCGAGCTCGAGACGCAGGAGCAAGTCAAGGCCTTGAAGGCGGAACTAGCCTCAAGTTGCCAAATGAGCTCCGAGCTTGGAAATCAGTTGGCCGAAGCTAATAATCGAATTACCTCGGCTGTGGAGGAGTACAAAGGTTCTATTCAATTTTTTGAGGAGCGTAAAGAGGCTTGTACTATTGCATTCAGGTTTGGCGAAGAGGAAACTTGGGCGAAGATCTCTCGAGTGTATCCCGAGTTGGATTTATCTTTTCTGGAGGCCGAGCTATTTGATACTCGTACCCCGGGGGCCAAAGAAGCAGAATATGGAGACATCTCAGACGTTGACCTTGACGCCATCCTGGGCCCTAATGAGGCCACGGCTCCTGAAGAATGCCCTCAGCCTGCTGCCGAGGAACTCGAGATTTCTCTTCCAATAACATTTGAAGTGGGTGAAGCAAGTCAAGTCCTCCCGGATGTTACCGAGGAGGTTCCTGGGACTGGCCCGAACCCTAATTCTTAAGGGCTGCTTATGTATTTTTGCTTTTTCAACATGTAATTCACCCAAAATTCAATGAATGAATCTTTGTCTTATTGCTTTGGTCATTGTTTTTTCGAACGACCTTTTTGCTGGGAGTTTCTCTGATCGTAAACAAAATGCGCTTTCAGGTCGGATTGCCCTTAAGGGTTCCGAATTGAAGATTATGCCAGATCGACTGGTTTTGCTGATGCATAAAATTGTTCGATTTTGCCGTGGAACGTAACTCCAACTTTGCCTCAGTTGGGGCCGAGATTAGTTGCGCACAAGCCAACTTGGTTTGCAGAGGCACAAAATGGTTCGGTGTGAAATGACCGAGGATAGTGCAAATACCTCGGCTGAGGCTGAGGTTAGATAGCTCGGTTTGTTCGAAGCAAAAAGTTGGTACGTTTTTTGCTGAGGTGTATAAAATGGCTTTGCCAAAGGATGCTTTGTTTCCGCTTAAGGCATTTATCCCATTGGCCTTTTCCAATGTGGGTCTATTTAACGTATGCGATAAGCACTCGATCACCATTGGGCGGCATCGTTTTCGAAAGGGGATTTCCCAGGCTTGCCCATATCTCAAGGACATGCGGTCGGTTTTCTACATTTAAGGCTCTTGATTCGAGATCAGAAGAAAATCTTCATCTTCCGTCATGGCCTGGGAGGCGCGTCCGATGCGCTTTGGAAAGTGCCCTTTTCTTTTGATCTACCACGTGGCAGCGTGGCCAGGGCATTTCAAATTCTGGGGCTCCCTTTTTTAATGACTGCCCCCGGTTTGCTTGCCAATAAAATGGAAAGAGCGGGCCGTGTTAGGCTATCTCCCAAGACCTTCTCTTTCTGTGAGTTGTAAGGGCTTTCATGATGCCTGTTTCATCGAGAGCGGAGAGATCGAGCTTCCTTTTTGAAAGCTGGTTCATCCCAGATAGCTAAGGTGATGGAGAAGCTGCTAAAGAGCAGGCAGTCCTCAAAGGAGAAATTCTCAGAAGTCATATGGAGAGTGCACGGAATGCCCGCAGAGGTCATATAGGGAGCGCACGTATGCACTTCCTGTGTGGCCTTTGTCACTTGCCATGGGGACCAAAGAAAATGCAAAGCATACATATTCCCCATGGAAGACATGGGACTTACCTCCTTCCTCAATTTGGGTCCCTTAGTTCGTCCTCCTGAGGAATCTTTTTCCATGTGAAGAGGAAGGAGAGTGGTGTTGGTCTGCTGGTCCCCTGTCTATGTTGTTGGGCAGTGGCTAGCAGCCCAGCATTCCACTTGGGGGAGGAGGCATTCTCAGCATCAGCATCCACAGGTCTTTGAACTAGTTAGGATCCCTCAACACATCCATCATAGGAATCTGTGGATGGCCTACTTTGCTCTTTGGCATTAACTAGTGGCCCAATGGAGCCGATTGGTTTTTCTGATTTCTAGGGTCGGATGTAGAAACATCGTTATCGATCGAAGCTGCTCAACCGAGCTTTTATTTTATCTTTATTTCCTGTGCTGTGATGCACTTGTAATGCCTCTCAGGAGGTTGTAATTTTTTCATCAATAAAGAAAGTTCTTACTCTTTCTTCTTCGGCTGCTTGTTTCTTTTCTTACTCAAGAGGTTGTGATTTTTCATCAATAAAGAAAGTTCTTACTCAGGAGGTTGTAATTTTTTCATCAATAAAGAAAGTTCTTACTCTTTCTTCTTTGGCTGCTTGTTTCTTTTCTTGATCTGGCTGTGCTGAAAGCCATTCTACTTGTGTTATGCTTATCGGATTATAGCATAGTTTAAAGATCCAACGGCGTCTTTACTGCTTTATTTTTGTTAAGCATAATATTTAGTCCTCTGCGGAGGAAGTGTTCACCTCTGTTTATGCCAGAGGGAGGCCTGGGCGGCCCTGTGAACTTATGATGTATATATGATCCTACTTGAGGGAATGAAATAACTTTCATAATCTTGCCGGTAGATGGAGGAAGGTTACTTACCTCTGCCGAAGCATGATAGGATGCCTTAGTCGTGCCATAGTGTTTGAGAAATCACTCGATCAGACCGAAGCTTTAGAACTATATCACTCGGTTTGGTCGAGGCTTCGGAAATCATTCAGAAATATATCACTCGGTTTGACCAAGGCTTCGGAGATCATTCAAAATATATCACTCGGTTTGGCCGAGGCTTCGGAGATTGTTCAGAAATATATCACTCGGTTTGGCCAAGGCTTCAGAGATTGTTCAGAAATATATCACTCGGTTTAGCCGAGGCTTCAAGATTATATTTTACTTGGCGCGGCCAAGGTACAAAGACCGTCACTCGGCTTGGCCGAGGCTTCAAGATTATATTTTACTTGGTGCTGCCAAGGTATGGAGACCGTCACTCGGCTTGGCTGAGGCTTCAAGATTATATTTTACTTGGCGCTGCCAAGGTACGGAGACCGTCACTCGGCTTGGCCAAGGCTTTAAGATTATATTTTACTTGGCGCGGCCAAGGTACGAAGCTCTCTCAGCCCATCCGAGGTTTGTCAAATATATTTTACTTGGCATGGCCAAGGTACGAAGATCGCTTGGCCTACCGAGGATTTAAGATTATATTTTACTTGGCGCTGCCAAGGACGGAGATCGTCACTCGGCTTGGCCGAGGCTTCAAGATTATATTTTACTTAGTGCAGCCAAGGTACGAAGCTCTCTCGGCCCAGCTGAGGTTTGTCAAATATATTTTACTTGGCATGGCCAAGGTACGGAGATCGCTCGGCCCAGCCAACGATTTAAGATTATATTTTACTTGGCACTGCCAAGGTACAGAGACCGTCACTCGGCTTGGCCGAGGCTTTAAGATTATATTTTACTTGGCATGGCCAAGGTACGAAGCTCTCTCGACTCAGCCAAGGTTTGTCAAATATATTTTACTTGGTGCGGCCAAGGTACGGAGATCGCTCGGCCCAACCGAGGATTTAAGATTATATTTTACTTGGCACTGCCAAGGTATGAAGACCGTCACTCGGCTTGGCTGAGGATTCAAGATTATATTTTACTTGGCGCGGCCAAGGTACGAAGCTCTCTCGGCCCAGCCAAGGTTTGTCAAATATATTTTACTTGGCACGGCCAAGGTACGGAGATCGCTCGGCCCGACTGAGAATTTAAGATTATATTTTACTTGGCACTGCCAAGGTACGAAGACCGTCACTCGGCTTGGCCGAGGCTTCAAGATTATATTTTACTTGGTGTGGCCAAGGTACGAAGCTCCCTCGGCCCAGCCGAGGTTTGTCAAATATATTTTACTTGGCACGGCCAAGTTACGGAGATCGCTGGGCCCGGTCGAGGATTTAATGTATAGCAAGATCTGCTTCTCATTGTATTTTTCAAGGAGAGTTATAAAAATTTTGCAAGTCATTGAGAATTAAATTTAATTCAATGAACAGACTGAGTTCAATAAGAGCATACTTTTACTGATGATATGCGCAGAGATTATCCGAGTTCTATGTCCGAGAAATAGATTTCCCATCCAAATCTTGGAGTTTATAGGTGTCGGGTCTGATTACTTCTGTCACTAGTTAGGGACCTTCCCAATTCGGAGACAATTTTCCTTGCTCCAGTGGCTTCGAGATGGATGCCTTTCAAAGCACCAGATCGCCGGGGAGGAAAAACTTTCCTTGGACTCTAGTGGAGTGATAGCGAGCTACTCTTTGCTGGTAGGCAGCCATCCGGATTCGGGCCTTCTCCTTGACTTCTTCTATTAAGTCAAGATTAGTTTAGAGCTGCTCGTCGTTAGATTCTTCTGAATAGCCTTCCATATGAGGGGAGGGGAGTCCGACTTCCATAGGGATGACAGCCTCTGTGCCAAAAGCCATCTTGAATGGGGTTTGCCCTATGGGTACTCTTTCAGTAGTTCGGTATTCCCACAACACATGGTGGAGTTCCTCGGCCCATCTGCCTTGCGCCCGGTTGAGCCAAGATTTGATTCCCTATAGAAGAGTTCGGTTGGTTACCTCGGCTTCTCCATTATCTTGAGGATGTCTGACCGATGTTAGGTGATGGAGAATGCCATGATCCTCGCAGAACTCTCGGAACTTAAGGTTGTCGAACTGTTTTCCCTTATCGGTGATGATAGTGTGGGGAAGATCAAAGTGGCAGATGATGGACCTCCACACGAAGTCTTTAGTATGGGCTTTGGTTATCTGGACGACTGCTTCGGCTTCAACCCACTTAGTGAAATAATCAATTGCAATAAATAAGAACTTTCTTTGCCCCATTGCGAGGGAGAAAGGGCCAAGAATATCCATTCCCCACTTGGCGAAGGGCCAGGGGGATGATATGGAGCCAGGTGCACCGAGGGGAGCCTGACATTTGAGTTCCTCTGGCATGAATCACAAGCTCGAACGAGGCCATCGGCATCTTTTTGCATCATCGGCCAATAATACCCTTGGCGCAGCACTTTGTGGCATAGGGCATGACCACCGAGGTGATTGCCGCAGATGCCTTCGTGGACCTCCCGAAGAGCATAATCGGCCTCTGATGGTCGGAGGGATTTGAGCAGCGGCATTGAGAAGGACCGCTTGTATAGTCGGTCATCAATCAGGACATAATGAGATGATTGAATTTTCAGCTTCATTGCTTCCTTTCTATCAGTGGGCAGCAACCCTTCTTTAAGGTACTTGTGCAGGGGGTCCATCCAGGATGGTTTGGTGTCGACCTACATCATCTGGTTAGCATCGGCGATGCTGAGCTTCTCCAGGACCTCCAAGTGAAATTTCCACTTGAGATCCATTGACTCCGTAGTTACCAGGCAGGACAGAAGGTCGGCGCATGTGTTTTTAGTCCTTGGGATCTGGAAAATTTTAAATTCATCAAAACAGGAGGATAGGTCGCGCACCTTTTGGAGATACCGAATCATACTTGGCTCTCGAGCCTCGAATTCTTTCTGCACCTGGCCAGCCACCAACTGAGAGTCAGTGTAGGCGATTAGCTTTTTGACCTTAAGCTCGTTGGCGATTCGGAGTTCGACAAGCAGGGCTTCAGACTCTGCTTCATTGTTTGAAGCCGGGAAGGAGAAGCAGATGCCGTATTCGAAAGTTGCACCCTTCGGACTGGTAAGGACCAGGCCGGCACTAGAACCGCCCATGTTGGAGGATCCATCGCATGAAGCAACCATGGGGTGCTAGGCTTTGGTTGTCCGGGGGTATCCGAAGCAGAGCCATCTTCGGGTATGGTGCATTCGAGGAGGAAATCCACCAGGACCTGGGCTTTAATAGCTGGATGAGGCTGATACTGGATATCGTGCTCGCTCAGCTCGACAACCCATTTAGTCATTCTCTCTGATGCTTCTAGACGATGGATAATTGCCTTGAGGGGTTGGTCAGTCAGGACAGTGACAGTGTGCACTTGGAAGTATGGCCGCAGCTTTCGGACCGATGTCACCAGGGCTAGGACCATCTTCTCGACTCGAGTGTACCTCGTTTCAGCATCTTTGAGTAGTTTGCTGACATAATAAATAGGTTTTTGGACTTTGTTCTCCTCTCTGGTTAGCACCGAACCAACAACATTTTCGAAAATCGCCAAGTATAGGTTCAGCACTTCCCTTGGCTTCGGGCTGCTGAGGAGGGGTGGTGAGTCAAGGTATTTCTTGAGATCTTCAAAGGACTTCTGGCAATCTGGGGTCCATTGGAAGTTTTTGGCCAACTGAAGCGCTTTGAAGAAAGGAAGGTATTTCTTGGCCGACCGAGCAATGAAGCGGCTGAGGGCTGCTATTCTCCCAGTGAGGCGTTGCACATCCTTGACTGACTCCGACGGGGCCATTTGCTGCAGATCCTGAATCTTCTGGGAATTTGCCTCGATGCCTCACTGAGAGACCATGAAACCTAGGAATTTTCTAGAGTTGATCCCGAAGGCACATTTGGTAGGGTTGAGCTTCATCTGATACTCTCAAAGTGTAGCGAAGCTCTTTGCAAGGTCCTCGATGTGCTGAGATGCTTCCTTTCTCTTTACCAGCATATCATCAATATACACCTCCATGTGCCGATCGATTTGCTCCTTGAAGACTTTGTTGACCAGCCTTTGGTAAGTGGCACCTGCATTTTTCAATTCAAAGGGCATAACTCGGTAACAATAGATACCTCGATCGGTGATGAAGGCGGTTTTCTCCTCGTCTTCGGGTGCCATTCGGATCTGGTTGTAGCCTAAGTAAGCATTCATAAAAGTCAGCATTTGATGGCCTGAAGTTGAATCCACGAGTTGGTCGATCCGCGGAAGAGGAAAGCTATCTTTTGGGCAGGCCTTGTTGAGGTTAGTGAAGTCGATGCAAATCCTCCATTTGCCATTCGACTTTTTCACCATGACCACATTCGCCAGCCAATCGAGGTAGTTAACCTCCAGGATGAATTTGGTTTTGATGAGTTTGTCCACTTCTTCTTTGATGGCTTTTTGGCACTCGGAGGTGAAGCTCCTTTTCTTCTGCTTAATTGGTCGGAATGTCTCGTCCACGCTTAGGCGATGGATCAGGACATCTGGACTAATTCCGGGCATATCCGATGCAGACCAGGGAAGACGTCAGCGTTCCTCCAAAGGAATTCGATCAATTCTTACCGAAGCTTTCCTTCTAGCTATGATCCGACCTTTATAGTTCGGTCGGGCCGGGTTTCATCGAGCGGTACCTCCTCTAGCTCTTCGGCTGGCTCTCCTCGTTGCTCGGCGAAATCTTCCTGAGCATCCAGCCCATCCACCTCGGGCTTCCTGGACTGGAGGTCAGCAACAAAGCAATGCTGAACTATGATCTGACTTTCTCGAACAACCCCCACTCCCATTCGGTGGAGAACCTCATGGCGAGATGGGGAATGGAAATGATAGCCTTGAGAGATATTTGCACCGGCCTACCGAGGATGGCATTGTAAGGAGACCGAAGCTTGGTCACGAGGAAATCCATGAGCTTGGTAGCCACGCAGGGCCAGGTGCTGGCTCGGACTGACAGAGTAACAACTCCTTCGGGGATTATGGAGTCACATGTGAAGCCCACCAGGGTGGACTCCACGGGTCGGAGGCTTTTTGCCTGAAATTTTAATCTCACAAAGGCACCAAAGTACAGAACATTAACAGAGCTTCCACTATCAACCAAGATACGGTGTACATCATAATTGTTCATATTCAAAGATACAACCAAGGCATCATCATGGGGTATTGTACCTCCCAAAGGTCTTCATCAGAGAAAGTGAGCTTATCCACTCGAGCTTTCTTTGGTGAGTTTTCCTCCTCGCTCGGCCAAGAAGATGGGGAGCCGGCTGCCGTTATCACATTAACATTGCCAATGACCGGGGATTTGGTGGAGGAAGCTGGTGATTCTCCTCATTGTTCGGCTCAGGAGGCCCTCTCAACTGGTCCAGTCTGCCCCGTCGGATCAATCGCTCGATCTCATTCTTGAGCTGCCAGCAGTCCCTGGTATCATGTCCATAGTCCCGATGAAAGCGACAGTACTTGGTCGGGTCCCTCCGGATCGCATTGCCTTGGAGAGGGGAGGCTGAGGAATTTCCCACTTGATCTCCATCAGGATCCATGCCCTTGGCATGGTGAGGGGGGTGTAGCGGTCGAACCTTCGAGCCGGACTTCGGGTTTGGTCTCGAGGTGATGGCGGAGGAGCTCTATGGTGGTGAGGTGGGCTAACACGGCGATGGGCCCGTTGCTTGTCCGAGCCCTTTACCTTCTTCTTCTTCAGCTTCTCAACTCGAGCTGATCTCCTTGATTCTTCCACCCTAGCGTACTTATCCACCAGGGACATCATGTCTGAAAGGCTCTTCGGGTAATTAACTTCCAGAGCCAGGTAGAAGTCTCCTTCCTTCGACACCCCTCCCGCCAAGGCAGACATGGCTACCTCGTGGTTGAGATGGTCGACTTTCAGAAGAGTCATGTTGAAACGACCAAGACAACATTTCAGGGACTCCCCTCTCTCTGCTTGACCTCAGAGAGGGAATCGGATCTCCATCGCTGGCGACGGCTGCTGACGAACTGGCTGATGAGCAAACAGCTCAGTTCGTCAAAAGAATCAATGGAACCTAGATTTAGGCTGTTGAACCAGGTTCGGACAGATCCCCTTAGAGTGGAGGGGAAGGCTCGACACAAGATCGCATCCGATGCTCCATGGAACATCATGATGGATCTGAAGTTGCTCAGATGGTCATCGGGATCGGTGGATCTATGGTACGACTTGATGGTGGGAAGCTTAATATGAGAGGGAATCACTTCCCTCATGATCCTCTCGGAGAAGGGGATGCCCTGCTCCGCTTTCGGTTGGGACGGAGGGGCTTGTCTGACGGCGTCTAACTCCTGACACCATTCTTGATGCATCTCCTGCATCTGCTGCCTAATCCCTTCATCCAGAGTGGTAGGAGGGATCGAGCGATGGGAAGATGGTAGCGGCATCGAATCTTGGGAAGACATCGGGGAGGTGGAACGGACCCGCTTAGATCTGAGCGGGCTCTTCCCTCTAGCTCGCTGCGGCACTGGCTTTGCTCTCGTGGGCTGGCGATGATGATCCGCCACCTCCGGTGGATTGGGAGAAGAGATCGCCGGCGAAGCAGGGGCAGCAGGCTCTTCATGAAGCTGAGGAGCAAGGATGGCAGGGCCAGGGATCTCCTGGAGCCCCTGGACCAACTGCGTCAAGGTTTGAACCTGTTGGACCAGAGTGGCGAATTGGTCCAATGTTACCACCGTTCCTGGTGGCGAAGGAGTTTCGGCTGGCGGTGGTGGCAGAGGCACCGCACCGATAACTAGGTCAGGCCTACGAGAGGTGGCCTGATCTTGAGCCTCGGACGTAGCTCTCTTTTGATTGACCATTAGAGGATGATTTTTCTGATTTTTTAAGTCTTGTCTCTTGGATCACAAGTTTATGGGACTTGAGGCCCTTCCTCTAGCGCCAATCTGTTGTTGCGGAAATCCGTTCTCCGACTCGGGTGCATCTCTGGCTCATGATCCAGATGCCGATCTTTGTCATCTCGGGGCGGAACCTGTAAGATAGCTCGCGCGAAGAGGGTGCTGTGGGGGTTGCCCTCTGCGAAGGACCCTTCGACGCCCAAGTCAGTGGAGATTCATATCAAACAGATGTGAGGAGAAGACTCTTACATAAGAGCTTCCCTAGATGGGTGTTCTCTCTCGAGAGCTCTGAGCTCAGATGGAGCTTGTTCTCAGTGTGATAATGAGTGAAAATGAGTGAGTGTCCAAGCATGCGTACCTGAGAGGTTGGAGGGCAGCGGTATTTATAGGGGATCACCTGATTTCTTGGGCACGTCGTGAGGGGAGGTCCAAAAGTCATTATGATTCGAAGCTGATTTGAATCAAGTTTGTTATGAGGTCAATAGGATCTGTATCTTGTCAATTAGAGGATCGACGGCCGGGAGAGCTGGTTGATGCCTTAAGATTCAGCGATTACATAGGTTCTAGGTCACCCCTGTGGATCCTAGGTCACTCCTGGGTATGATTCCTCGTTTGAAACCTCATTCAGTTATAGTGGATTCGAATTCTCCCACGCCGAATTCTGCAGAGATATTCGAGTGCCTCGGTCCGACCGAGGCAAAGGGGGAAACTCAATTTTTCAAGGTACAAAGTGGCTCGATCTGTAGAAGTACGGGGATGGCTCGGGTTACCGAGGTATAGGCGGCTTAGGTTGTTGAGGTATAAGGATAGCTTGGGTCACTGAGGTATGTGGATAGCTCGGGTCGCCGAGGTGTGGTTGGTTCGGATTACCGAGGTATGAGGATAGCTCGGGTCACCGAGGTATGTGGATAGCTCGGGTTGCCGAGGTGTGGTTGGTTCGAGTTGCCGAGGTATGAGGATAGCTCGAGTCACCAAGGTATGTGGATAGCTCGGGTCGTCGAGATAACCCATCTTTGTTAAAGACGATTCGGCTTCGTCGCTTGACGATTGTGACAGCTAGCTGGCGGGATGTTGAGATTGGACTTGACCCAATTGTCAATTTGTGCGATCATCAATGCAATGACAATTTTACCCCTCATCATCTTTAACATATGAATATGCTAATAAAATAGTTTAATATAATTAAAATATGATTGAACAAAGGACATCACACACAAATATAATTGTCTAAAAAGCTAATAAAATCTACATATCATAATAAATACTAACTATCAAAATAACCACATTCACAATCCTTGGATTCTTCTATTGTAGCAACAACATGATCAAATTTTGTTGGAAGGCTCCTAAGAACCTTTAGAACAATTTTTCTTTCTTCTATAATATCTCCAAGGCTTCTAATTTGATTCACAATTTCTGAGATTTTAGTAAGAAAAACTTGCATATTTTCATCTTCTTTAATGTTATCAAAATCCCTCCAAAGTGATTGTAGTTTCAAAGAAGCAACTTTTTTCATTTCCTTGAAAACCATTTTTCAAAATATCCTAAGCTTCTTTAGATTTTTTTGTACCAAATATATGAGGAAAGATTGCTTTGCTTACCCCTTGTTGAAGATACCGTAGTGCACTTGCATCATTGCGCACATTCTTCTTGTATTGTTTTTGTTGTTGTTCTGTCCAATTACTTTCATCATTTGGTGGCTCCGGTAGATGTCTTCAATGACCTCCCATAAATCTTGTGAGACAAATATGATTTGCATTTGACTACTCCAATAGTTATAATGTTCTCCTTCGAAGATGGGAATATGATTTGATGTATATGCAAATGTTGTTGGAACTAGGTTGGTAGACATTTTTGGAGAAAGTTAGAAGGCTTATGAAAGAAATAGATATAGGAATATTTTGCTCTGATACCAAATTTGTTGGGATTGCACAGTGGAGAGGTGGACAAAATATTGTTATTTGGCAATATAAAGAAGAAGAGCAGAAATATCTATTGTATTTCTCATTTGGATTGCTGAAAAATGTTTTTGTAAAACTTCAGATTACATAGCTATTTATAGAGCCAACACATGACTCTTGAAATTCTAAATTAATTCTTCTTAGAAAATATCAAGAGTCATATTTAACTCTCTTAGGAAATAGAAGAGACATATTAAACTCATTTAGGAAATAGTAAGAGTCATTTTTAGAAAAATATGAATCATTATAGCAGTCCTTTCATCTTTCTAGAAATATTTTGAGAAGTGCAAATTACTCTTTAACATATGAATATGCTAATAAAATAGTTTAATATAATTAAAATATGATTGAACAAAGGACATCACACACAAATATAATTGTCTAAAAAGCTAATAAAATCTACATATCATAATAAATACTAACTATCAAATAACCACATTCACAATCAAACAAATAAAATTAAGCAAGATGACCACACTAAGAAAAATAACCACAAACTAAGATAATCACATCCATAACCAAATCATCCATGTAACCACAACCACATTCAAGCCATTCATGTGACCATAGCCACATCCAAACCGGCAACCATTCATATGACTACAATTACCCATCAACACATACTATTCATCCATGCATCCTTACGCAAGACATCACTAAGCAAGTCATCCTCCCCCCTTAGTAAGTAATAAGTCCACTAGGTCCCCTTATCATAGCATGTAAGGCATGACTAAATGAGCCGCTCTTTCATCACGCAAGCGTCATGAGATAGTATTGCTGATACATACTATCATTTTTGGAGCCAACATTATATGTCAACAACCAACCCAGCGATACTTCTTCCGCTTAGATTGGTTTATATACTAGTGTTGGTGGGTATGTTGGCAGATGGTGGCTACCTAATGAATCAGACTGAGGCTAGAGTTTCACTCTATATCCTTAAGACAATTTCGTCCCGCAATGGTGCTTACGGTCAGTATGACGATTGTCTCCAAGGATACAACAGTCTCCTTTTGATGAAAGCAGCACTACAATTCACCAAAACTTTCGAACTAAGAATGCTACTCTCTTTTCAATGCACTATTGCTATACTATCCTTAGGAAAGTATGCAAATGCCTAAGAGAGAAGAAGACTAGAATTGATTCATATTGAACTCAATTCGGAATGGCTTTGGATTCATGAAATGAGAGGGTCTAGGGTCCTATTTATATGTTTTTAGGTGCCCCTTGGAAGCAACCCTATGAATTTAATTAAATTTAAATTTTATTATCAAAGGATGTGAGGGTTAAGGGCTTATCACCCTTGATATGCCCTTTAGACATTGTGATCTTCATATCAGGCGATCGGATAAGCCTTTTCATGGCTGTGATATGAAGATCAGCCGATCAGATAAGTCTATCCTTATCTTGATGAGCCTTTTCATCATCGTGATCTGATGATCACGTTATCAGATAGGCGGATACCTATCACAACCGTACGATCGAACGGACACCTTATCATAACCGTCATGTTGACTGGTTAACCAACCATCCTGTTGACTGGTCAACCAACCGTCCTGTTGACTAGTCAACTTGACTAATCAATCGACGGATGTCAGCCATTGGATCGTGATCAAGATTGTGATTTGATCACCGCATCTCGACCCTTCATCTGATCGATCAACGATCAATTGATTTCAGCCCCTTATCTTGATCCGATCAATCTCTACCGTCGGATCATTTTGATCTATAAAAAATTTAAAGCCCCTCAAGCTCCTCGCAAAGTGCAAAGTGCAAAGTGCAAAGTGCAAAGTACAAAGTGCAAAGTGCAAAGTGCAAAGTGCAAAGTGCCCATTGCGCCCTTCGCACACGCGCGTGCGCGTGTGCGAGGGTGATGCGGTGCAAAGTGCAAAGTGCAAAGTACCATTGCGCCCTTCGCACACGCGCGTGCGCGTGTGCGAGGGTGATGCTACGCATCACCCTCAAGCTCTCCACTTGTGGTGAGCCTAAGGAACTTAAGCTTCAAGGAAGTAGTTTCCATATAAGTGAACCTTCCTTTCTTGATTTTTCTGATATGGGACTAAATGTCCCCGCAATTTCTCATTCACACACATAAGGCGGTAATGGGCTTTCAAGGCCCATTAGGGTATTTAGGGTCTATTTTGGCCCATTACCCAACAATCCCCCACATGAATGGAAATTGGACTTAGATCAGAGATCATCAGAGATCAGCAAAGGCAAACCCCCACATAAAAGGATTTTAATGCAAATGAATATGCAGACACACTAAAGAGAGTATAATGGGATGAAGTTGTATCGGGATAGGTAGCTTGTGGCTTTGAACCTTCCTTAGTGAGTTGTTATCGAGTTTACTTGCTAAAAGGTGAACACGATGTCTTGAACCTTTCAGCGTTTTGTGTAAATTAAGACAATAACAATCATGCAACTTCTTCTCGAGCATTCTTTTGGTTCTCATGGTTGTGTTCATTTTGGCCCCGAACAACTCCTGGTCTCATGAGTGCTTCAGAGAATTAAACCTTAAAATTCTCATAGAATTGGCCCAGTTCACACTCACATAGGTGATTCTTATTAAGAGTATCCTGCTATACCCCACATGATGTTCATGTCATAAGAATCATTAAAAGCAATGCTTATCCTAGTACCTTTAGCAGGTAGCATCAATTATCATAGGAATGAGTAGGATTGTACATCCTTAGTGCTATCAAGTTTCTTCATAATTTAGTTGTCCCTTTTGAACCTAGATCTTGGGATCTCCAGTCAGCTAGGTTGGGTATCCACTATGAAGATTTTTTTAGTTATAAGTTTTAAACCCATTCCCCTCGATAAACAGTTTACTTGATCTCTTGGTAACCCCTTTGTTAATGGATCCGCTAGGTTTTTCTTTGACTGAACATAGTCAATAGAAATTACACCAATTTTAAGTAACTGCTTAATGGTATTATGTCTACGACGTATATGTCTAGACTTACCATTATACATCTTATTCTGTGCTTTGCATATTGCCGATTGACTATCACAATGTATGCATATTGCAGACATAGGCTTTGGCCAACATGGAATATCTTCTAAAAGGTTTCGAAGCCATTCTACTTCTTCAGCTGCCTTTTCTAAGGCAATAAACTCAGATTCCATAGTGGATCGAGCTATACAAGTTTGTTTAGAAGATTTCCACGACACAGCACCTGCTCCTAAGGTGAATACATATCCACTTGTGGATTTTGTATCTTCTGTGTTAGATATCTAATTTGCATCACTGTATCCTTCTAATACAGCTAGATATCTTGAATAATGTAATCCATAACTTAGGGTATATCGCAGATATCTTAATACCCTTATTAGAGCTGTCCAATGATTTGGACCTAGATTACTTGTAAATCTACTCAACTTATTGACAGCATATGCTATGTCAGGACAAGTACAATTCATGACATACATTAAACTGCCAATTATACGTGAGTATTCTAATTGAGATATGGGTTCTCCAGTATACTTAGCCAAATGTAGATTAACATCTACAGGTGTTTTCACCGGGCTAGTATCATACTTTTTATACTTATTTAATATTTTCTCAATATAATGGGATTGAGATAATATTATTTCCTCAGATGTTCTAGTGATTCGAATTCCTAGTATAACATCTGCAACACCCATATTTTTCATATCAAAATGTTTGATCAACATTTTCTTAGTTTGTTTAATCATTTCAGTATTACTACCAATGATTAACAGGTCATCTATATAAGCAGATTATCACATACCCTTCAGATAGGGATTTGGCATATATGCATTTGTCACATTCATTTATTTTGAATCCATTTGATAACATTACATTATTAAATTTTATATGCCATTGCCTAGGTGCTTGCTTTAATCCATATAAGGATTTAACAAGTCTACACACCTTCTTTTCTTGTCCTGGAACAATAAATCCCTCAGGTTGTTCCATGTATATTTCTTCATCTAATTCACCATTCAGAAAAGCAGTTTTAACATCCATTTGATGAATTTCAAGATTGTTAATGGCTGCAAAAGCTATTAACATTCTTATAGATGTTATTCTACTTACTGGTGAATAGGTATCAAAGAAGTCTATACCTTCTTTTTGTTTGAAGCCCTTAGCCACTAATCTGACTTTATACTTGTCAATTGATCCATCAACTTTTAGCTTTTTCTTAAATATCCACTTGCACCCTAAAGGTTTCATACCAGATGGTAGGTCTACCAACTCCCAGGTATGATTATGCATGATGGACTCAATTTCATTATTGACAGCTTCTTTCCAAAAGGGTGCTTCTGGATTAGACATTGCCTCTTTGAATGTCTGAGGTTCATCTTGTAACATATAAGTTACATAATCAGGACCAAAGGACTTAGCAACTTTTGGTCTCTTACTGCATTTGGGTTCATCTTCAGGATATTCTTCCTGATGACTACTACTAGCAGTATTATCATTATAAGTTCTTTTATTTGAACTTATTTCTAATTTTTTTTACTTGAAATATATTTTCAAAGAATGTTGCATTCCTTGATTCCATGATTGTATTTTTCTGTATATCAGTTATATCTGATTTATACACAAGAAAGCGATATGCACTACTATTATATGCATATCCGATAAATATACAATCAACAGTTTTAGGTCCTATCTTGACCTTTTTGGGGTCCGGAATAACTACTTTAGCTAGACACCCCCACACTCTTAAGTAATTGTAAGAAGGCTTCTTTCCTTTCCATAACTCATATGGAGTCACTTCCTTCTTCTTAAGAGGTATCTTATTAAGAATATGATTTGCTGAGAGAATTACTTCTCCCCATAAATTCTGTGGTGTATCAGAATTTATTAACATAGCATTCATCATTTCTTTTAATGTGCGATTTTTACGTTCCGCAATTTCATTAGATTGAGGCGAATAAGGAGCAGTAGTTTGATGAATAATGCCATGCTCCTAACAAAATTCGTCAAAAGGTGCATCATATTCACCACCTCTATCACTCCTTATGGCCTTAATCTTTTTGCCAAGTTGATTTTCAACTTCATTCTTATAACATTTAAACATTTCTAAAGCCTCATCTTTAGACTTTAGTAGATACATATAGCAGTATCTTGTTGAATCATCTATAAATGTTATAAAATACTTTTTACCTCCTGTAGTTTGAATTGACTTTAAGTCACATAGATCACTGTGAATTAAGTCAAGAGGTTCAGTATTTCTTTCAACTGATGAAATGGTGTTTTTGCTAACTTAGCTTCAACACACACTTCACACTTGTAATGTGGATCGATTTCTTGATTAGGTAATAATTTTAATTTCATTAATTTTCGTAATGAATTAAAATTTGCATGTCCTAATCTATCATGCCATAAACAAGAGGAGTCAATCATATAAGCAGAAGAAGAAGCTTTATTCATTTCAAGGTTTCTGTGTACAGTCATTACATTCACCTTGAATAATCCATATTCAAGTAACCCCTTCCAATAAATATCCCCTCCTTAGTGAGTACAAATTTATCAGACTCAAAGACCATCCTAAAGCCATGTTTGCTTAGGAGGGAGCCTGATATGAGATTCTTCCGGATGTCAGGGACATGTAGCACATCATTCAGTAGAAGCTCCTTGCCAGATGTCATCTTCATAATGATGCGGCCAAGTCCTTCTATCTTGGATGTAGCGGAGTTACCCATGACCAAATTTCTACCATTGATAGGAGTATATGATGAGAACATACTCTTATCAGAGCAGACATGTCTGGTAGCTCCAGTGTCGATGTACCACTCATTTGCTTTGTCAACCATGTTTGCTTCAAATACAACAGCTGACAGCATCATCTCGGATACCTCTTTGGATAGGGTTTCAGTAACATTGACTTCTTTCTTTTCTTTATCCTTGAAACGGCAGTCCTTGGATTTGTGTCCTTGCTTTCCACAAACAAAGCACTTTCCCTTAAACTTGTATTTCTTTGGATTGCCCTTCTTCTGTTTAAAGCCTTCGCCTGGAAACTTGCGTTTCTTCTTCCCTTCTATGAGGTTGGCCTTTGGCTCAGCAGGTTGTCCTCCTGCCTTCTTATCTTGGCTCTTATTGTCCTCCTCGATCCTTAGGCGGACAATTAGGTCTTCAAGTCCCATCTCCTTCCGCTTATGCTTCAGGTAGTTCTTGAAGTCCTTCCATAGTGGTGGTAGCTTCTCTATGATGGCAGCTACCTGGAATGACTCGCTGAGAGACATTCTCTCTGCATGTATCTCATGCAGGATAATCTGGAGCTCTTGGACTTGCTCCATAACTGTTTTGTGGTCGACCATCTTGTAGTCTAAGAACCTTCCAACCACAAACTTCTTGTGTCTAGCATCCTCTGTCTTGTACTTTTTGTCTAGGGATGCCCATAACTCCTTGGCAGTAGCAATACTGCTGTACACATTGTACAGGGTATTGTCCAGACCATTCAGGATGTAATTTTTGCAAAGGAAGTCTGAGTGCTTCCATGCCTCCACCGCAGCAATGACTTGCTTGTCGGTCTCCCCTTCCTTTAGGACAGGCGGATCTTCATTCAGCACTCTGACCAGGTTCAGAGTTGTGAGGTAGAACAACATCTTCTGTTGCCACCTCTTGAAATCCGTGCCAAAGAATTTCTCCGGTCTCTCGGCTTGAATGGATGTCGTCATAGTAGCCATCTGCAGCAGCACTTCCGTGGTAGCAGGAAATGTCTTAAGATTTGTTGGTGGGTATGTTGGCAGATGGTGGCTACCTAATGAATCAGACTGAGGCTAGAGTTTCACTCTATATCCTTAAGACAATTTCGTCCCGCAATGGTGCTTACGGTCAGTATGACGATTGTCTCCCAGGATACAACAGTCTCCTTTTGATGAAAGCAGCACTACAATTCACCAAAACTTTCGAACCAAGAATGCTACTCTCTTTTCAATGCACTATTGCTATACTATCCTTAGGAAAGTATGCAAATGCCTAAGAGAGAAGAAGACTAGAATTGATTCAAATTGAACTCAATTCGGAATGGCTTGGATTCATGAAATGAGAGGGTCTAGGGTCCTATTTATATTTTTAGGTGCTCCTTGGAAGCAACCCTACGAATTTAATTAAATTTAAATTCTATTATCAAAGGATGTGAGGGTTAAGGGCTTATCACCCTTGATATGTCCTTTAGACATCGTGATCTTTATATCAGGCGATCGGATAAGCCTTTTCATGGCTGTGATCTGAAGATCAGCCGATCAGATAAGTCTATCCTTATCCTGATAAGCCTTTTCATCATCGTGATCTGATGATCACATTATCAGATAGGCGGATGCCTATCACAACCGTACGATCGAACGGACACCTTATCATAACCGTCATGTTGACTGGTTAACCAACCGTCCTGTTGACTGGTCAACCAACCGTCCTGTTGACTAGTCAACTTGACTAGTCAACCGACGGATGTCAGCCGTTGGATCATGATCAAGATTGTGATTTGATCATCGCATCTCGACCCTTCATCCGATCGATCAACGATCAATTGATCTCAGCCCCTTATCTTGATCCGATCAATCTCCACCGTCGGATCATCTTGATCTATAAAAAATTTAAAGCCCCTCAAGCTCCTCGCGACGATGTGCAAGTGCAAAGTGCCCATTGCGCCCTTCGCACACGCGCATGCGCGAAGCTCTCCACTTGTGGTGAGCCTAAGGAACTTAAGCTTCAAGGAAGTGGTTTCCATATAAGTGAACGTTCCTTTCTTGATTTTTCGATATGGGACTAAATGTCCTCGCAATTTCTCATTCACATACATAAGACGGTAATGGACTTTCAAGGCCCATTAGGGTATTTAGGGTCTATTTTGGCCCATTACCCAACAACTAGTGCCTTGCTTAATGAATCTAGCCATGTCATGCACCGTGACTTTGTTTTACGCTAGCCTCCCATGGCCCTACGCCCCTCCCTGGTGCCTCCCTGGTGCCACAAGTCTAAGAGAGCTAAGGACTCCATCCCTCACCGCTAAAAGAATTACCATCATGAAGGCAAAAAGAGAGATGGTTGCGCATATATTGTTTATTAATTGGAAAATTAAATGACAAGCACGTAACGGGCATTGATAGCAGCAACTTAAACTTTCCTTTGAATACCAAAAACAAGCAAAACCAAATAACATCTAAAATACATCAATGTTTGCACTCATACTCTTATTCTCAAGGCTCTCTCTGCTAATGGCCTTGTCTCTCATATATGTTCCATGACTAGAAAACAACATAACTTCGTAAACAACACAACTTTATAACTCATCTTATGTCAGGCATTAACATTACAGGTCGTTCGAGGAATTGAGACCGGGAAACGAGTCGCATTTCTTCTCAGGAGCCACTCACAGTCAAACCTCCATCAACACAAATAACTTGACCCGTAACATAGGAAGCAGCGGGCATGCATAAAAAGGACACAGTAGATGCCACCTCCTCTGGTTCTGCCATACGCCCGATAGGTATGCGGCTAATTTGTTTTGCTAAAATCTCGTTGTCAAGCACCTGAACAAATATAAAAGATGAGAGATTTGAGCATATATTTAACCTTCCAAGTATCAACCCCCCATATGTAAGTGTCTTGTGAAGGATGGAACACAAAATACATCAGGTTTAATTTCGACAAGTGCAAGTACATCAAGTTGGCCTAACAGGACTCCACCTTTTTTCACCAATTAAAGTTGGAAGCAAAATTTATTTTGAAAAGGCATACACAAGTAGCTAGTTATGATAACTTGTTTTCTTTTTCTTTATAAACTTTATGATCTTCTCTAATAACATGGATTTGCTTGGATCAGGGATCTTCTTCTAATACCCCATCGCCTCTCTGGATGGCTTTGCAAATACATAGAAAATGCAATGCTATAATTCCCAGGTTTTCCATGGTAGATGTGTGATCCCCAAGGTGAAGGGTGCTACCCATAATTAGCATACAAATATAGCTTCTCTCCGGTGTCTTTATTTTACTGGACTGAGGGTTGGGTTGGATTGGGTTGGGATTTGCAGGAGGTTCTGACTTTTTTCTTTTATTTTTGAGAAGAAAAGTTTCAGAGAGTTATGAGAAGGCCCTTACAGACATTGCGAGTGGGGTCCGGATGAACCCTGGAGCAATACAGTTAACTCGGATGCTGTCTTCAGTCCACTCACAGGCCAAGCTTCTTGTGAGCTGATTCATTGCTCCTGAAATATAGTAGCCGAATGGGGATCCATGGTTAATGGTTACTTATGCTTCATCCAAAAAAAAAAGAAAGGGCTTCATCTTAATTTACCTTTAGTAGCCGAATAAATGGATAAATCTCTCAGAGCTACAACTCCTGCAATTGAGGAAATGAACACAATGCTACCTGCCCCTGATGCCTTGAGAAGAGGGTGAGCTAGTTGGCTTAGATGAAAAGCTGATTCCAAGTTTGTAGCCATAATAAAGGAATACTCTTCAGCGCTGAAATCGATGGTTGATTTTGCAATGGCTGTACCTGCATTGTTAACCTAGGTGGGAGCAACACAACTTCGTCATTTGGATCAATTATCTCAATAAGGCACGCATACTCGACATGAACTTGTTTCTGATAGTAGGTAGGTTAGCCTAACTTTTAGGTTGTCTCGGAGAAACGTAGGCTGGAGCAACTATCACGGAAGGGTGAAGGTGCAGTAGGAAGCAATAAATGAGTGGAATTTATCAGGTACAGGGCAATAAATGCTAGAGGACTCTCCTCTAAAGCCATGGCCTACCTAAGAGGAGTATAGCCCATTAGAATTTGGAACAACCCGGATATCCCCATAACTCCACTAAATTCTTAAAAAAGTTACATATGAAAGAAGTTTAATGAGAATTTTGTTCTTTTTTAGCCAACAACAGGCTGTTGGTTTATCATTGGTTGCAGCCAACACTAATAATTTTAGAGATTGAGCGTGAATTGTGTGCCATCATAGAGTTCCATGGTAGAGTTCTTGCAAGCTTTGGAGATTTACTACTGTTTTTATCATACTTCCTCCATTCATTTGAGGTTTTTCCTTTAAAAAAATTCTAATGCTGATCTTTATAGCAAGATTAAGTAATCAAGTAAATTTAATATCTCTATATCTTACAAAAAGATGATTATAAATCGAGCAGAATGAAATAAAAGAATTTATGAGCTGACCTAACTACTTTGTGATTAAACTTTGGATTTGTTATTATTGCTGTCGTATTTTTGCAATGAAAATTAATGTAAGATTGCTTGAAACTTACAAGAATATTGAGCTTCCCTTGAAAAATAGAATGGACATCCTCCATTAGTTTCTCTCTATCAGTTCGAGAGGAGACATCACAAACTGATCCAGTAACACGCATGTTGAGACTTTTCCATCTTTCCAAGCATTTGCTGAGTTCTGCTTTATTTCGAGAACATGTATGTACAGTAGCTCCAAATCCTGCTAATTCTTCAACTATGGCATACCTGAAATGTTTTCAAATGATCATATTTACATTGGTCGCAGTGGCAAAATATTGCTAGCTTACTTCATAAACTTGGTAGGATCTTCTTTGATAAGCAATTATGAACTTATAAACTGCAATTCGATGCAGCAGCATAAATGAGAACAAATTTAGAGAAGTCATCCTATGTTCCTAATCTTGTCTTTGACCGCTTGCAAATAGGAGAAAATAAGCATATCTCTATGCAAGAGTCTGGAAAGACTTATGATAGTCGTTGATGGAAAAAAAAAAAAAAAAAGTTTGAAGACTTTGGTTTATAACATAGATTCAATAGAGAAATGTTGCAATCATTGCGTAAACAATAATTTTAAACAGAGAATTTCTGATACAAACAGGAGATTTATGATATAAATACAAAAATACTTTCCATTTGAAAAGCATAACAGTCCTCATTTGTTCATAGTTTCATTTTTTCAAGAAAATAAATAAAAGTGTAATATTTTAAATTTAACATGGGCTATCATTGCAAAATAAATTGAATATAATTTAGATTAAATGATTGCTATAAGCCAATGAAGCATATACTTTGTAAAAAGTATTAGGCTTGGTCCATCACAATTTAATTCTGTACGTATGGGTATGTGGTTTAAAAGTGTAGTGTTTGATCATTTGGGCTCCTTAATTAGAGGGTCCAATAGTTACTATTTTTATAAGTTATAACCGGTCCCCACTCCCATTGTAGTTCAATTCCAACTCTATTTACTTTCTTATATAAAGAAAGTTAAAAGGGTTGTTAAGCCCTATTGAATGAAAGGAAGTAAGGGACAGCCTAGGGTGGCCTTTATCCGTCCCTGGGAAAATCTTTCCGTTTTTCGCCCCATTAATCCATTATGGTTAGCATAATGTAGACTAGGATACCCGGCCAAATAAATAGGTACCACTGGGTACCCATTTACGCTTTGACTGTGCTAAAGAAAAGAAAATACAGTGTTTTACTAAATTTTTTAATATATGTTTTATTTATTTTAAATTTTTAATATTTAATATATATACATATATATATATATATCTATATATATATATATATAATTTAAATATATTATATTTATCCTGTTTTGCTGGCATCTGATCTGCTCTGCGTGGTTGTAGATTTCCACCAAAAGGTGCATGCAGCGTGAATTTCTGGAGGATTTGATCTAGTGTTCTTTATGTCTTCTCAAAAGCCTCTAGTGCCACATTAACCGAATTGCTTTCTTTGGTGGAAGATGATTAACAAGAAAAAAAAAATCCTTGTCATTCTAGATACAGCAATATGTCTCTTACTCTAATTAAGATGTCAAGAGAATTTTGAGACCTTTTATAAAATGCCTTTATTTTTTTTTTGATAAACACTTCCATGCAAATAGATTACATAAATCCAAGAGAGTTGGTACCGTTTTCCATAGCATCCTGACCCTTAAATTCGCATCAAGGCCCTTTCCTCAAGTGCTTCCGTTCTTAGAAGGCTTAGGCATTGACTGTTGGCAGGAAGAAAGAAATGATTTCTGCTACTGGTGCTAATGCCATTGTTAACTTGTTAGCGTGGTTGTACCACAACCAGGTAAGTAGGAAGAACAATCTAGACCTCTCTGTTCGTCGTCTTTGTTCGCCTGTTTCTCGTTCGGTCTTTGAGAAACAGAGAAATAAGAAGGCTAGATTTCTTTAGGATTTCGGAGTGCGCTCTAGAAACTGGTGTGGCCAATACGAATCCATCCGATTGAGTCAGATGGTTGCATCTAGTAGTTGATGCGAGTCGCATGCTCTAAAATGGTGGCTGTCAGTGTGGGTGGTGTTTTTGGGTCCAATAGATTGGTCATGCACGCATGCAAGAAAGAACAAAAATATCCTTCAACACACACGGTCGCACGTGCACATATCCAATCACTGCACATGATGCATACATCCTACACTGTGCACGATGTACAAAGATCTTTCTTAAAGGCTAAGGTGGGAAATGGGCTGAGTCACAACCATCTCCATATTTACACTTTTTTGTTATTAGAGGGGCATCATGTTTTGCATTATTTATGATAATAGGATGCTCTTGGTGGAGTGATGAGTAGGAAAAAAATTTTTGGGCTTTTTGCCAAGAAATTGGTTGCGCTGCTTATTAATGTGCTGCCCAAAGGTTATCCTTTGGAGCACTAAAATTTTATTTTAATATGACACCACCAAGCTTATCCTTAGATTGCATGATGCTGTTGTCTATGATATATGCAAATGTTAAAAGAAACTGGGACTATTAAAGTTGCTTGAGTGTGTGTATATATATTATTGTGAACAATTAATGTGATATATCTTAGTTTAAAAGAAGTTTATAAGTTGATTTAAATACTTGATTGCCAAATAGCTTACTCTTTAAGACTTGCGTAATTTTTCTATATTGGTGTTATAATATCCTAGATTACACATTGCAAACACCTTCAAATAGAGGTTATAGTGTATTGTAATTTGAAGATTCACAAAAGCTTTAAAGCATGCTTCAAAAAACAAACTTTCCATTAGTTTTCTCTTTATGCTTTTATAAGCTTTGAATTTTGATTTTTCCACCGTGTTATAATATTCTAGATTATAGCATACAATCACCTCTCAAAGGAGATTATAGTATGTTGTAATTTAAAGATTGACAAAAACTTTAGGGCATGCTTGAGAAAACAAACCTTCTATTAGTTCTCTTTATTCTTTTATAAGCTTTTGAATCTCGTAAAATTTCTTGCTCTAAAAATTTTAATAAATTTTGCATTTATTTTTTTGTTATGATTATAATGATTAAATGTTATTGAATATATTTATGGATGACAAGATTGTAAAAAATACATAAATGCACAAATCAATAATTTATGGGCATAAAAGTTAATTTCAATCCTAGTTAGAAAGCTCTTGGATCGATGTGGGTGGTAAAACTAAAGTGAATCATCCATTGAGATTCATAAAGTTTTTCAATAAGGATTCTAGAAAGCACTTTCAAGGTTCTAATATTCAATTACCTACCCAAATGAGGTAATTATAGGTAATAATTTTGAAGGTAGCATGAGTCGTTAGTAAGAAGAATATCACTGGCTCCAAGGGAATCTATCTATTAAAAAAAAATGTATTCCTAAGGGATCATTCTTGCTAATTGACTTATTAGAAGTTAATAAAATGTATTCGATATGTTTTACTCAAAATTGTTTATATTATAATACATTTTTGAATCTTTAAAAATATTGCTCCGTGTATTTAATTAATAGCAATATTGCTGTAAATAATCAACTCTGCACCATTGAAACCTTAACTATTAATAACTTTATGAAATTGAAGAAAGAAGAATTAGCCCTAAAATTAGCTGATCTTAATATTGCTTCAATTAAGGATAAGCCTCCTGAGCTTCATACTACTAAAAGAATGCTTTTTTATCAAATATAGGAAAAGCAAATGAGCTTAGTTTCAAGATCATAAAGAAGTTGATATAGTGCCTCAAGCAAGCTTCTAAGAAGTAGAACTTAAAGTTTCACCAAATTATTCGATCACTTGATTTTGTTGAAAATACAATTGATTCAAAGATATATCTCAAGATCAATGAGAGAAAGTTTGTTTTTTTTGTTTTATATGCTGATGATATCTTGCTTTCTAGTAGCGACTTGAAGTTCTTGCATGTAGGGATGGTGATTTTCCCCATTTAGCCATTTACCTGGTTGGTACCATTTCTAATGGGTTGGGAATCCCGTTTACCTGGCTGGTACTGTTTCCAACGGGTCGAAATCTTCGGTCTAAACGGCTTAATGGATACAGAAATTACTCATTTAATTGCTAAATAGGTAAATGGCCGAGGGACAATATCCTTCACCCCATCCCAATTTATCCGTCCCCATCTTTTGGAGCCCATCGTGCGGCTTTTTCTTTCACTCGACTAGTCCTTTCGTTTCCGCTTTCGGCAAGCCATGTCCTAATGCTAATGGAACCATGACAAGGCCGGGGCCATGCCCTTCTATGGGTCGCACCACCAGTCTCTTCTTAATTAGGGTCCGGACTTAAGTTGGACTCGAGTCATGCAAGAGTCCCTAAATTAAATTAGAGCATATCAAATATTTTATAATAAAATCAATAATAAAACTCCTGCAATAAAAATAGATATCATTGAAAGTAATATATCATATCTAAGATGCATAAAATTAAAATGATTTAATTTAGAGCTCTCTTGTTCGTATATCAAATAAGCACAATGTGAATAATAGTGATGGAACTAGCGAATATTGAACCCGATCTAATTATTTTAAAGTGTATATCGATTGCATTAATTTCAATTGAATTTGAATGTATATAAACTATACAACAAATGAAAGCATGCCATCATACGATTGAAATTGTTAATTTTTTTTTCTATTTGATGTATAGATAAAAGATTTCAAAAACATAAGATTTTTTTTATTATTACTAAAAATCTTAGCTAGGGATAATATTGATTTTCATTTTAAGAGATGCATTATTTGTTTTAATTGAAAAAGCATTTGGAACGAAATATTTATATAGATATATAGAGAGAGATTAGGATTCAGCAAAGCGAATCTTTATTCATTTTAAACTAGGTCAGGTTATGATGAGATAAGATGAGATGAGATGACATGATGAGAGTCCGATATTAATTATTCATACTATTCGATGTTATTTACTATTTAAAATCATTTGTATATATAAAAAAAATCATATGATTTGAGCCTATAATAATAACTCATCAAAATTAGATTATTTAAATAATGAGATAATACATAGTAATAAAAATTATGTTAGAACTAATCATGTGCATTAGCATATGTGATTTTTCTATGCAAGTTTTTTGATGTATCATACCTATCATGAACTTAATTTTATATGTTTTCTATATTTTAATTCAATCGAGCGTATCAACCAAGCAAGAATTGGTAAGCAGAGACCATTACAGATAATGAAAAAGAATAACTCACCCGATTCCTTTGGTGCCTCCAGTGACCAAGGCTGTGGTTCCCTCGAGGGACCATCTTTTCACCTTATTGTTCAGACTACTGCTTTCTGGGTCCTTCATGGCAGGAGCTTTCTCTCGTTCCATCGCAAGCTCTGTAAGGATCTGCTTGCAGATGGTTCCTATCCTAGCTAGTTATATACTGTAACACCACACTAATAAAGTCGTAATGAATGACGTTGCCGCCCGTTATGTTCCATGTGAAACCATCTCAATTCGCTGTAGGTGAAAAAAGGTGACACGTTCGCACATGTATTTCATGGGAGTCAAACATTTCTCATCTAGAAGCAGATAATTTGCGTAGTTTTGATCCATGACCACTCCTGGTGGGAGAGGATAGGGTTGGAAAGCTGTTTTGTCCATATTTGTGAAGGAAAAATTATATTTGGAATCCAAATATAAACCATTTTTTAAAAAGAAAATACAAGACGAGCACTTAGTTCTAAAGTTTAATGGCACGTTGAACCCAAGAGATAATTTTATCATAGATTCTATATATAAAATGTTAGAATTAAAAGATTTTAAAGCTAAAAAAAGGGAAACGAGAAGCATTTGATGGTAGCTAACACCTAACACACTTCTCCATCTCTCATACTCAACTACATGCCCACTCCTTCACTTCACACACACACACACACACACTCTCTCTCTCTCTCTCTCTCTCTCTCTCTCTCTCTTTCTTTCTTGCATCTATCATGCCTCCCTATGCTTCGTGTCTTTTTCTGTGAGGGAACGGTCCCCATGACCAAATCACCACACCAAACACCATGACTTGTCGATTCCACCGGTGGTTGCCAGCCACCAGGGAGGAAGGACGATGAGACAGTGGGACTTGGGGAAGGTTTACCGTGACGATGACAGGGAACTGGGGTAGCGGTGGAGAACGGAGACAAGAGAGGAGGTCGACGATGAGGCCACGGCGGCAGCAGAGGACGACGAGAACGAACGGCGACGGTAGAAGATGCAGGGAAGCGCGGCTGCGGCGGCGACGGGAAGAAGGAACCGGAGTCGACGGAGGGAAGGAGCGAAGGCGAGGGCAGCGATGAGAGGGAAGGAGAAGCCGTGAGCGGAGGAGGCGACCACGGCGACAGTACGGCAACGGTGATGGTAGAGAGAACAGGAAGGAGGTCGACGGCGAGCAGAGGGGGCCGGGAGGCGTTGGCAGCGAGCTAGGGTGTCGACGAAGAAGGAAAGAGGCCGGCGGCCACGGCGGTGGACGAGAGAAGAAGCCGTCAAGAGGAAGAGGAGGGGAAGCAGCAGCAAGGAAGGAGACGGAGGCAGTGGACGGGTTTTGTCGGGGACGACGAGAAGCCGTGGGTGGTGAACTTCACCGGAGAGGAGGCGACGGCTGTTCTTGGCAAGGGAAGAAATAGGGGGAGATAGAAGCGGCGGAGAGAAAAACCATGGACGGAGGAGGGAGTTAGGAGGCGGCCACGGTCGGCGAAGTTTGTGGAAGTACCCTGTGCCCAAGATACATAGATAGCCGGCGGACGGTCATTGATTGATGGTAGCAACTTAAACATGCCTTTCAATGCTAATGGCAAAAAAGTATTTCCCTGTCAGGCCAACCTCATTTACTTGCAATTGGCATTCCCATTGTTATTTTGAAAAGGTCTGCACAAGCAACTAATTATAAAACTTTATTTTCTTTTTTTTAATTATAAACTTGATGGCCTTCGCTAATAACATGGATTTGCTTGGATCAGGGGTCTTCTTCTAAAATCCCCATCGCCTCTCTGGATGGCTTTGCAAATAATAGAAAATGCAATGCTATAATTACCCAATGCAAGTATTCTATGGTAGATGTGTGATCTCCAGTGTGATGGGTGCCACCCATAATTAGCCGGCAAACAAAGCTTTTCTACAGTGTCTTTATTTTATTGATGGGTGGGTGCCACCCATAATTTAACCTGTGCAGCGCGCATCCCCACCCGTTGATGGTGGGTGACTCAATGGGGCCAGGATATAGCACACCGCTGTGTCTTCTGCGGCGAATGTGAACCCTGTGTCTTCTGCGGCGCCACCCGCGTGCATTACATGGGCGGCGCCCGTCGGTCAAGGAAGAGGGGCGCATTGGCACCCCTCTTCACACGAGCGGCAGGGGAGGATTGGTCCTCCCCTTGCCAGTATAAATGGGGAGGGAGAGGGGAGCCTCTCCCTCCATCTGTCACCATCATCCATGGTATTTTTCCCCCCCTTCTTCCACGATTTTTTTTCTCTGTGGCAGTGAGACAGAGAGCGGGTGAACGGGAGGAATTCCTCCCGTTACCATGCCCGGCCGCTCGAGGCGGCCGGAGGAGCGGGGAGGGGTGGTGTCCGGCCGCTCGAGGCGGCCGGAGAAGGCATTGGAGGGCCGCCGGGCGGCCCTCCCTTCTTTTGGAACCAAGCCGCTCCGCGGCTTGGTTCGGGCCCGGCGGAGTGCCCGCCGGCTCGCCGGGCCCGGGCTGCTGTCGGCGGCCTCCACCGGCGCCGGGGCAGCGTCCGGTGGAGGTCCGGCCGGCCGTGGTGGCCGGCCGTGCCACCGGCAGGGGTAAGCCGCGGCGGGCAACGGAAGAGAGAGAGAAATAGAGGAAGAGAGAGAGGGGAGGAGCTCGGCCACGGCGGCGGCCGGCTCCGGGCCGGTCGGCGGTGGCCGGGCCCCTCCGGGAAGTGGCCGGCGGCGGCCCCGGCCGCCGGCACACGCTTCCCCTGTTTCGACGAAACAGGGGAGGCGGGGAAAGGGGGAGCGGGCCGGTTCGGGCCGTTCCCCCCTTTTGGGCCCTATTGGGCCGTTTCGCGAGCATTTTTGGGCCCCTGTATTGGGCCAAAAATGGAAAAATAAAATATG
>UESW01001928.1:0-47386 GCA_900491605.1 Calamus simplicifolius | reverse complement strand
GATCAATTGGCATGACTTTGAAATTGTTAAAGGTTTTATAAATATACATGTGTATATGACATGTTTTTATGAAAAGTATATGGATTGCATTTTTGCAACGATACATGCTATTTAGCAAATGATACTTTGTGTATATGATGATATGTCCCACTATGGTCCGCTATGATATGGTATGATGTGATATGTTGCATGACTCACTTGGCACCGGGACCCAACTCCATAGGGGGGTATATGGAGCACACACACCCAGGAGGTGTGCTGTGACAGGATATGGCAATATTATGCCACATGGCACCGGGACCCATCTCCATAGGGGGGTATATGGAGAACACACTCTTGGGGTGTGTTGTAGCCGGATATGGCAGGATGTGAGTGCATGACACTGGTTCCAGGACCCTGACTCCTAGGGGATATTTAGGGAGGATACACCCGAGGGGGGTGTTACACCCGAGGGGGTGTTCTGTGTACATAGTGTGTGGCCGTGGGACATTGGTATAAAAATACATTTTTTACATGCTATTTACAGTGGTTTTATCTTGAAATTGTATATTCTTGATATACTATATATGGCAATTGCTTCCAAAATTTATTTGAGCATATGATGCATGTTTTGATAACATGGTAATGTATCTGAAATATGGGAGCTTGGCAGATATTTATTGTGGAAAAATTTAGTTTATAAAAGCATGAAGTGATTAAATTACATTATAGTTGGCTTACTTATTGAGTGTGAGCTCATTTAAATCTCACAATGTTTTTCAGAGCCACAGAACTGAAGATGGGGATATGGGGTAGTTGAAGCAGCTATCAGAGTGACTTAGATCCAGTACTTTGTTGTAACCCCATTGAGTTATGTATTTTGGCATGTAGTCTAAAACGTATGATTATGGTTTGTATTAAGAACCATTTAAATTGGACGAATATAATTATTACCCCTTCTTGTATTAAATGTTATATTTCGGGATGCCTTGCATGCCCGGCATGCGGCGGGTTGCCACCTCTAGATCCAATATAGGGTCTGGGGCGTGACAGCTTATGTGGTATCAGAGCCTAGGTTTAACCTTAGGGACAAACACCAATGACACTAGGCAGAACATTAGGATTACATTGGGAGGGTGATAACTTTATTAAAAATTTCAAGTAATATATTTTGGAAGCCTGAATTTTGTGGTTTACAAGGTTATTGACTGGGACCTAACTCTGGCAGGAGTTAAGGATGCCACGTCGCACTAGGAGTCTGCGGCCTATTGGGAACTCCCAGGCTGGTGACTCGGGCCAGCAGGGAGGCCAGCAAGCTTCCGGAGGCTCTGGTTCCGTTAATTTAGCTGACAATGAGCAACCACAATTTCAAGCCCAGTTGCTTCAGACTCTGGCGGGAATGTCGCAGGCTATGCAAGCCATGCAGCAACAGATTCAGCAAATCCAGCCTGCTCGGCCTGCCTCTCCCGCTCCGCAGCCTGCTCAGTCGGCTCCATCCCAGCCCTGGCGGGGAGGGGGCCGGAGCTTTGCTGAGTTCAAGAGCTTGGCCCCTGCTCCCTTTTGTGGATCCACTAACCCTGCCGATGCTGAAAAATGGATGAGGGAGATGGAGAAAGCCTTTGCAGCTCATGGTAGCCAAGAGGAGGAGCGAATCAGATTCGCTACCTACCTCCTTCAGGGGGAGGCATATGATTGGTGGCTACTTGTGGAGCAGCGAATGGATGGACGGACTGTTTCCTGGGGAGAGTTTAAGGAAGTCTTCTATGACAAATACTTCCCCAATAGTGTGCAGAGGCAGATGCAGTCGGAGTTTGTCAAACTGGAGCAAGGAAATCTCTCTGTGGCGCAGTATGAAGCCGAGTTTACCCGGTTGGCTCGGTTTGCTCCAGACATAGCCGCCACTGAGAGAGCCAAGATTATCAAGTTCACCGAGGGACTGAGGCCTAGACTGATGCAAGCAGTCAATGCCTTTGAACTCTCCACATTCAGTGCTGTGGTGAACAAGGCCCTGGTGATTGAGAGAGATATGGGTGTGGTCCATAAGCAGTGGGAGCAACAACAGAGGAAGAAGAAGGGGCCTCCTTCTGGCCAGTCTTCAGGACAGGCCAAGAAGAAAGGTCCTTATCAGGCCCCCTCAGGACCAAAGAGTACGGAAACTCGTTGCCCTCAATGCGGAAACTCCCACCCAGGCAAGTGGTGCCGCGGACGGCTGGTGCCTGCTTCATATGTGGGCAGGTGGGTCACAAGATGGCCACTTGTCCCCTTCGGAGGGATCAGCAGCCTCCTGCGGATCAAGGCAGAGGCCAGCAGCAGCAGCCTAGGACCCAGGGAAGGGTCTTTACTCTCACACAACAGGATGCTGCCGCTTCCAACTCCGTTGTGACAGGTACGCCTGTTACTTAAGTACTCGTTTAAGATTACTTCATTCATATGCAATGGGATGCATTGATCATGAATGATAAAGTATTGTTAAACCTCATGACATCTAAGATAAACTAAATTTTGTGACCAGGTATAATTAAAGTAGGCAATGCTTATGCTCAATTCTTAGTAGATCCGGGTGCCACGCATTCATTTGTATCTAGCACATATCTCGCCAAGGATGAATCTTTGACACCCGTTCCCCTAGAGCAGGAGTTGTGCATTGCTCTCCCAAATGGTGATGTTATGAGGGTAGACTCAGTATGCAGATCTTGCCTGATTAACATGGGGGATAGGAGATTGAAGGCCGATCTAATCGTCCTCCCACTAAAATCATTCGATGTTATCCTTGGGATGGACTGGTTGGCCTCCTATCATGCTTCAGTAGACTGTTTCAGGAAGATGGTGATCTTCAAAATTCCTAATCAACCTGAATTCAGTTTTACTGGAAGTCAGGAGCATCTGGCCTCGGTGTTCGTGTCAGCACTACAGGCCGCGAAGTATTTGAAGAAGGGTAGCCAAGGGTTTCTTGCTGTGGTCAAAGATCTTCAGCAGGATGAGGTCAAGTTGGAGGATATTCCAGTGGCTCGGGAATTTCCTGATGTATTCCCAGATGATTTGACCGAATTACCCCCAGATCGGGAGGTTGAGTTCACTATTGATTTGGCCCCTGGCACTGGACCTATATCCAAGGCCCCGTACCGTATGGCCCCAGCTGAGCTAAAAGAGTTGAAGAGCCAATTGCAGGAGCTCCTTGACCGGGGATTCATCAGACCTAGTGTATCTCCTTGGGGTGCTCCAGTATTATTTGTCAAAAAGAAAGATGGAAGTCTTCGGCTCTGCATTGATTACCGAGAAATCAATAGGGTAACAGTGCGGAACAAGTATCCTCTGCCAAGGATTGATGATCTATTTGATCAACTCCAAGGAGCTCGGGTATTCTCGAAGATTGATCTTCGGTCAGGATACCATCAACTCAAGGTCAAGGCTGGGGATGTGCTTAAGACAGCATTCAGGACTAGGTATGGCCACTACGAGTTCTTGGTGATGCCGTTTGGGTTGACTAATGCCCCGGCAGCATTCATGGACTTGATGAACAGAATCTTTAAGCCATACTTGGACCAGTTTGTGGTGGTGTTCATTGATGACATCCTGGTGTATTCTAAAAGCCAGGAGGAGCATGTGGACCACCTGAAGATTGTTCTGCAAACTCTTCGGGAGAAAAAGCTTTATGCCAAGTTGCAGAAGTGTGACTTCTGGTTGAGCCAAGTATCATTCTTGGGTCATATAATATCTAAAGATGGCATATCTGTGGATCCAAAGAAGATTGAGGCAGTTGTTAACTGGTGTAGGCCTTCCAATGTGTCTGAAATAAGAAGTTTCGTGGGGCTGGCTGGATATTATCGCAGATTTGTGGAAGGCTTCTCTCGCATTGCTCTACCCCTGACTCGCTTGACCCAAAAACAAGCGAAGTTTGATTGGACTGAGGAGTGTGAGAGAAGTTTTCAGGAACTGAAGCAACGCCTAGTATCAGCCCCCGTCCTTACCCTTCCGTCAGGATCTGGAGGATTCACCCTATTCACGGATGCTTCTCGAAGGGATTGGGATGTGTTCTGATGCAAAATGAGAAGGTGATAGCCTATGCCTCTCGGCAGTTAAAGCCATACGAGCAAAACTATCCTACCCATGACCTGGAGTTGGCCGCCGTGATTTTTGCCTTGAAGATTTGGCGGCATTATCTGTATGGAGAGACATGTGATGTGTATACAGACCACAAAAGTCTGAAATACATCTTCACTCAGAAGGAGTTAAATTTGAGACAGAGGAGGTGGATGGAGCTACTAAAAGATTATGACCTGAACCTGCACTATCATCCAGGGAAGGCCAATGTGGTAGCTGATGCCTTGAGTAGGAAGTCCTCCTCGGAGTTAGCTTCTATGATCACTTCTCAGCCTCACATCTGGAGGGACCTTGAGAAGTTGGAGGTTGGATTGCGAGTACAGCGGTCCGATGGACTTGTGGCAGCACTTGTACTCCAACCCACTCTAATAGACAGGATCAAGTCCTCCCAGAAAGAAGACTTGGACCTGCAAAAGATTAAAGAAGCTGTGAAGTCAGGGGTTCAAAATGAATTTGCTATAATGGAGGATGGATCCCTGAGATTTGATGGCAGGCTCTGTGTGCCAAATGCGGTGGAACTAAGAGCAGAAATTCTGAGGGAGGCCCACTACTCTCCCTATACAGTGCACCCAGGAGGCACCAAGATGTACAGAGACCTAAAAGAAAATTTTTGGTGGAAGGGAATGAAAAGAGAGATTGCTCAGTATGTGGCCAAATGTTTAGTATGTCAGCAAGTGAAGGCTGAACATCAAAGGCCTGCGGGACCTCTTCAATCTCTGATGATTCCACAGTGGAAATGGGAGAAGATCACTATGGACTTCGTGACTGGTCTGCCTAAGACCCCTAGGAATAATGATGCGGTGTGGGTCATTGTAGACAGATTGACGAAGTCAGCCCATTTCCTGCCATTCAGAGTTGGGATTTCCAGTGAGAGATTAGCCCACATGTATATTGAACAAATTGTGAGGCTTCATGGTGTCCCCGTATCTATTGTATCAGATCGGGATACTAGGTTTGTGTCCCAATTCTGGAAGAGTCTTCATAGGGCTCTGGGGACCAAATTGAACTTCAGCACAGCCTTTCATCCTCAGACAGATGGGCAGTCTGAGAGGACCATACAGACCCTGGAGGACATGTTGCGAGCCTGTGTGATGGACTTGGGTGGTGCTTGGGACAACCACTTATCTTTAGTGGAATTTGCTTACAATAATAGTTACCAAGCCAGTATCCAGATGGCTCCATTTGAGGCCTTGTATGGTAGAAAATGCAGATCCCCCTTATGTTGGGATGATGTGGGAGAGAGAAGATTGTTGGGCCCTGAACTGATTCGGCAGACAGTAGAGAAGGTGCAGTTGATTAAGGAACGACTCCGCACAGCTCAGAGCCGACAGAAGAGCTATGCAGATGTGAGAAGAAGGGAGCTAGAATTTCAGGTTGGAGACCATGTCTTTCTGAAGATATCACCAACCAAAAATGTGATGAGATTTGGGATTAAAGGTAAATTGAGTCCACGATACATTGGGCCATTTGAGATTCTGAGTAAAGTAGGGGAGTGGCTTATAGCCTGGCATTACCTCCGGTGCTCTCTGGGGTACACAATGTATTTCATGTATCTATGTTGAGAAAGTACATTTCTGACCCCAGCCATGTGATACAGTTTGAGCCCATGCAGTTAAGGAATGATCTGACATATGAAGAGCATCCTGTGCGTATTGTGGACGCAAGGACCAAGTCTTAAGACGGCGTAGCATTCCCTATGTCAAGGTTCAGTGGAGTAACCATTCTGAGAGGGAGGCTACTTGGGAGCTGGAGGAGGAAGTGAAAAAGAAATATCCATACCTATTTGTATCTTAAATAATGTTTCTTATGATCAAAGCTTTGGATTCTAAATGTTATGATGTACACCAATTTCGAGGCCAAAATTTTTATAAGGAGGGGAGAATGTGAACCCCTGTGTCTTCTGCGGCGCCACCCGCGTGCATTACGTGGGCGGCGCCCGTCGGTCAAGGAAGAGGGGCGCATTGGCACCCCTCTTCACACGAGCGGCAGGGGAGGATTGGTCCTCCCCTTGCCAGTATAAATGGGGAGGGAGAGGGGAGCCTCTCCCTCCATCTGTCACCATCACTCCCATGGTATTTTTCCCCCCCTTCTTCCACGATTTTTTTCTCTCTGTGGCAGTGAGACAGAGAGCGGGTGAACGGGAGGAATTCCTCCCGTTACCATGCCCGGCCGCTCAAGGCGGCCGGAGGAGCGGGGAGGGGTGGTGTCCGGCCGCTTGAGGCGGCCGGAGAAGGCATTGGAGGGCCCGGGCGGCCCTCCCTTCTTTTGGAGCCAAGCCGCTCCGCGGCTTGGTTCGGGCCCGGCGGAGTGCCCGCCGGCTCGCCGGGCCCGGGCTGCTGTCGGCGGCCTCCACCGGCGCCAGGGCAGCGTCGGTGGAGGTCCGGCCGGCCGTGGTGGCCGGCCGTGCCACCGGCAGGGGTAGAAGCCGCGGCGGGCAACGGAAGAGAGAGAGGGAAATAGAGGAAGAGAGAGAGGAGGAGGAGCTCGGCCACGGCGGCGGCCGGCCCGGGCCGGTCGGCGGTGGCCGGGCCCCTCCGGAAGTGGGCGGCGGCCCCGGCCGCCGGCACACGCTTCCCCTGTTTCGGACGAAACAGGGGAGGCGGGGGAAATCGGGGGAGCGGGCCGGTTTGGGCCGTTCCCCCCTTTTGGGCCCTATTGGGCCGTTTCGCGAGCAATTTTTGGGCCGCGATTTGAACCCTGTATTGGGCCAAAAATGGAAAAATAAAAGTATGCCCCGGATCAGTGTTGATTCTAGTTTCTGAGGGTATTTTTATTTTTCCATTTGGGCTTATGTAGTGGGAGATATTCAAGCCCCAAGTTGGCCCCGGGATTAAAATTGGGTAGAGCTAAAAGCTATTTTGATATGCTACTTTTGGGGACTAAAAATTGGAAATTGATGCTGTAGGTACCCAGGTGCTTAAATAGCCGAATTACATCTTTGGATTAGCGCCAGAAGGTAAGTAAGTCATTTATCATAATTTTATAAATTATTAAAATATAAAAATTATGTATTTAAATGTTATATTATTATATATTGCATTATTTGAAAAATAAGAAATGGATTGGTATTATTATTTGTAAATGAGCCTTTGCTATGATTAGTTTATTATTTATTATATTTTATAAATAATTGGGTATCTATGTGGACAACTGATCAATTGGCATGACTTTGAAATTGTTAAAGGTTTTATAAATATACATGTGTATATGACATGTTTTTATGAAAAGTATATGGATTGCATTTTTGCAACGATACACGCTATTTAGCAAATGATACTTTGTGTATATGATGATATGTCCCACTATGGTCCGCTATGATATGGTATGATGTGATATGTTGCATGACTCACTTGGCACCAGGACCCAACTCCATAGGGGGGTATATGGAGCACACACACCCAGGAGGTGTGCTGTGACAGGATATGGCAATATTATGCCACATGGCACCGGGACCCATCTCCATAGGGGGTATATGGAGAACACACTCTTGGGGTGTGTTGTAGCCGGATATGGCAGGATGTGAGTGCATGATACTGGTTCCAGGACCCTGACTCCTAGGGATATTTAGGGAGGATACACCCGAGGGGGGTGTTACACCCGAGGGGGGTGTTCTGTGTACATAGTGTGTGGCCGTGGGATATTGGTATAAAAATACATTTTTGTACATGCTATTTACAGTGGTTTTATCTTGAAATTGTATATTCTTGATATACTATCTATGGCAATTGCTTCCAAAATTTATCTTGAGCATATGATGCATGTTTTGATAACATGGTAATGTATCTGAAATATGGGAGCTTGGCAGATATTTATTGTGGAAAAATTTAGTTTATAAAAGCATGAAGTGATTAAATTACATTATAGTTGGCTTACTTATTGAGTGTGAGCTCATTTAAATCTCACAATGTTTTTCAGAGCCACAGAACTGAAGATGGGGATATGGGGTAGTTGAAGCAGCTATCAGAGTGACTTAGATCCAGTACTTTGTTGTAACCCCATTGAGTTATGTATTTTGGCATGTAGTCTAAAACGTATGATTATGGTTTGTATTAAGAACCATTTAAATTGGACGAATTTTAATTATTACCCCTTCTTGTATTAAATGTTATATTTCGGGACGCCTTGCATGCCCGGCATGCGGCGGGTTGCCACCTCTAGATCCAATATAGGGTCTGGGGCATGACAGTGAACCTGCCATTAAGCTTTAAAATTGATGGTCATGGTTCGAAACTCTGAAAGCATAAATTTTGCCGGTGAGAAGTGCCTTTCAAGAGCATGGCCCATGGTGCTGATACGTTTTTTCTAGAAAATTTTTGCACAAGAATAGAAGATGAATACAAGATGGCAAACGAAGCTTGCCTGTTACAGATGGCAATGTCGTTCCATCACTGATTATGATAGATTAGGCTGCAATTGTAGTGTTCATGTGCCAAATCTCCCATTCATGTTTGAGCGGTTTCCTTGATTAGTCCAGTGTGGTCAACCATGGCTGAAATTTTATTTCATTTTCTACTCGGCTGTAGGGTCTGACATAAGTGAAGGATAGCCAGCCGTTCATGGATATGGATAAGAAGATGGTCGAACCGTAGAGGCTCCCAACCACACCAAGTAACGAGGCTAGCTAGCTCCTTGCAGGCCGGGTTTCTGATGGAACGAGAGAAGGCTGGCATGGAGGACGCAGAGGGAAGCAGTTTCAACAAAGAGAGAAGAGATGGTCCCTAGAGGGAACCACTGCCTTGGTCACTGGAGGCACCAAAGGAATCGGGTGAGTTATTCTATCCACATCATCAGCCACCCTATATATCTAGTTCTCCTTTCCTATTTCATCTGTAATTAATGGTGTGTCTGCCACCGCCTGTTTTCTCTCAAAGTACTCTCAATTGAATTAAAAAATATAAAACATAGGGACGAAAAGAGAAAATTCTGATATATCACTTGTTGATGCTAATAAAATTAAGTTTGTTTACCAAATAGCATAGATTAACGGAGCCAGGCATGATTTGCACCTTTCGAAAAACTTAATCAGTTGATTTTTCTCTCAAAGTGCCTTCAATTGAATTAAAATATGTAAAACATGGGGACAAGAAAGGGAATTCCGATATATCACTGATCAAGCTGGGGAGTCTACCCAACTTGATCAGTTGATTTCTCTCTCAAAGTGCCCTCAATTGAATTAAAATATGTAAAACATGGGGACAAGAAAGGGAATTCTGATATACCACTGATCAAGTTGGGGAGTCTACCCATCTTGATCAGTTGATTTCTCTCTCAAAGTGCCCTCAATTGAATTAAAATGTGTAAAACTTGGGGGACAAGAAAGAGAATTTTGGTATATCACTTGTTGATGCTAATAAAAGTTTGTTTACTAAATAACATAGATTAACAATGTCAAGCATGATTCGGCTTCCGTAGAATTTCAATTTATTTTCTAAGGGGACTAAAACTTTGATCCGGTGAGGACCGTACTTGCTTTTAAAGTAGTAACTACTTATAACTTAAATTTACTTGCTACTAATTAATTTGCACTTAAATTTTTAATATTAGGTAGACTCGGTCCACTAATAGTTTAATTGGATCAACCAATCTGAATATTACCGGAGTATCCCTTGTAACACCAACTACAAGGATGTATCTGATGTCTTATGATAACAAATTAATTGAACCAATTGATCCAAATATCACCCGAGCATCCTTTGCAATACTAGCGACGTGGACATCCCTAACATCCCGTTATAAGGAAAAGATTGTAATAAATGATATCAGAGATGTCCCATGATAAGAGGAGGAAGATTGTAATAGACATCCCATGATATGGGCGCCATATTTTCTATGCTTCTCTATTGAACCTCTTATTTTCTTCTGTTTGCTCGTGGCTAGAGATGACTATTATAGAAACGTAGGATGACCACTCTAAATTTTTGTTTATTTTACCAGTGCATCGAATAGTGGTTTGCAAGTTCACAATTGCTCATTATAGAAGATCCTACAGAGTTTATGAAGTAATCTGGCAATATTTTGCCACTAAAATCAATGTAAATGTGATCATTTGATAACATTCAGGCGTGCCATAGTTGAAGAATTAGCAGGATTTGGAGCTACCGTACACACATGTTCTCGAAATGAAGCAGAACTTAGCAAATGCTTGGAAAGATGGAAAAGCCTTAATATTCATGTTACTGGATCCGTTTGCGATGTCTCTTCTCGAACTAGTAGGGAGAAACTAATGAAGGATGTTCATTCTATTTTCCAAGGAAGGCTCAACATTCTTGTAAGTTTCAAGCGATCTTACATTGCATCTTATTATAAAAATACAATGGGCGCAATGACAGCAAAATCTTAAACCCAAACTAGTTGGGGCTAACTAATCAATTCTTTTATTCCATTTTGTCCATTTTAGAATCATATTTTCTGTAACATGTAAAAGCATTAATTTTTTTTTTTTATGTTACATAAAGGTCAGTATTAGAATTAAAAGAACAAACTTGCAATGAAAAGTGGTATTACGACAAAAACAATAGTAAATCCCCAAAGCTTGCAAGAACTGATCTATGATGGCACAATTAACACTCAATCTCTAGAATTGTTAGCGTTGGCTACAGCCAATAATAAACTAACAACCTTTTGTTGGTTAAAAAAGAACCAAATGCTTATCAAACTTCTTTCATATGTAACTAATTGTTCAAGCATTTGGTGGAGTTCCGAGGCCATCCAGGTTATTCCAAATTCGGATGAGTTTCTCCTCTATTTAGATAGGCCATAGCTCTAAGAGAGAATTCCCTAGAGTTTATTGGTCTGTAATTGCTAAATTTCTCACGCATTTGTTGCTTCTTTACCATTCCTTGATAGTTGCTCCGGCGTTTATGTCCCCGTGATCACCTAAAAGATTTGCTCAACCTAACTACTATCAAAATAAGTTCATGCCGATTGTGTGTTGCCTTACTGAGATGTTCTTCATTCGATCCAAATGATAAAGTTGTGCTGTCCCCACGTAGGTTAACAATGCAGGGACGGGCATTGTAAAACCAACTTTGGATTTCACTGCTGAAGAGTATTCCTTTCTCATGGCTACGAACTTGGAATCAGCTTTCCATCTTAGCCAACTAGCTCACCCTCTTCTCAAGGCATCAGGGGCAGGCAGCATCGTGTTCATCTCCTCAGTTGCAGGGGTTGTAGCCGTGAGAGGTACATCCATTTATTCGGCTACTAAAGGTAAATCTAAGATGAGGCCTACATTTTTTTTTTTTTTAATGAGGCATAAGTAACCCATAACTGTGAATCCTCACTCTTTATGACTTTTGCTATGCTTTTCAGGAGCAATGAATCAGCTCACAAGGAGCTTGTCTTGTGAGTGGATTAAAGATAGCATCCGGGTCAACTGTGTTGCGCCAGGGCTCACTCGGACCCCACTTGTAAAGTTGCAAGGGCCTCTTCATTACTGTCTGAAACTTTTTTTCTCAATTTTTTTAATTATAAATAGTGTGAACCTCTGGCAAATCTGGACCCAGTCCAACCCCTAGTCTACCGGTAAAATAATAACACTGCAGAAGAGCTTTAGTTGTAAGGTGATCACGGGCAGCACCCTTCACCCTGGGGATCACACATCTACCATAGAATACCTGGTAATTATAGCATCGCATTTTCTGCATCTTAGCAAAGCCATCGAGAGAGGCAATGGGGTTTCTAGAAGAAGATCCCTAATCCAAGCAAATCCATGTTATTAGAGAAGGCCATCAAGCTTATAAAGAAAAAGAAGACCAGCTATATATTATAACTAGTTGTTATCGCCAAATCACCCTCCCCGAACGTCCACAAGCGTTCGATCGCCTTCTCTAGCAAGCCAAGGACCTTTAGGTAAGCTCCTCATGTTTGGAAACCTGCAAAAGGTCCCGAGGACCAAAGATTTCGGTAGGGACCCCGCTCAAGTGAGTAACTTGGGCAACAACGTGAGATTGAGAAAGCTCGAATGAGAGGCTTAGAGAAAATGCTCTCTGTCTGAGCGTATGAGCAATTAGGAATTGTTATGAGTTACTTGGTCGGGGGTCCCTCTTACCCATTTTATTGGTGCTTAGAGCCTGCTAGTCATGAGGCATGATCACTTGTTAAAACATTGATGATGGGGGCAGCACAGTGGGGCTGCCTCCATGTGATTTGTCAGAGCTATAGGTTGTGTCCCATCAAATGTAGTTGGCTACATGGTTGGTAGGTACTGCTTAATTTGGACAACTATTGCAGGCTATTGTAGGGCATGGGTGATCATTATGGCGTTTGCTAGATGTATCCTCCATGCCACCTTCTGCTGTTCTGTGTGAACAGTGATGGAGCCAGGCACGCGGGGCCATAATGTGGTCGTTGGTAGTCTTCTCACAGCAGTGTCATCATAGGTGAAGTGAGACAGAAGGTGGTGGATCGTGTGGATGTCCTCCCTCTCTCCCTTGGAGGTGGATCTCGGATTCTGAGCAGAGTACTTTAATGGCATCTCCACACTTGGTACATGACATGCACGTAGCCTCACCCATGACATGCACGTAGTCCCGTTCTTTTAGACTTCTCCTTAAGTGGCTGCTGAGACGAAGCTGTCGGGATGGAGCCGAGGTCGGTCATGACAACCAAGGCCGGAGTCGGCATGGGTCCAAAGTCGGGAGGCAGCAACACAAAGGCTGGAAGCCCGAAGAGAACCGGATGGTGTCAGGAGCAGCCGACACGGAGGCAGCTGGAGGACGACATCGTGGTCAAGGGCGCGGTGTTGGCACCGGGGCTAGCGTCGGTTGGACCGACATTGGAGTCGGCAGCCGACACTGGTGTTGGCCAAGAGCAGGATAGTTGGCCTCAGGAGCTGGGATGGAGGAGGGCCAGGGCTGGCATCGGTGTAACGACCCGGGCCCATGGGCCCGCTTCGTTACAAGAAAGTAAGACGGACAAGGTCCACACCAACTTGGGCCACCACAGCCAAAAAGGGATCCAATTGGTGCCTTGTCCTTCTTGCTTAACCGGTTATAAACCACTTAACCAACTCCCAATTATCCGATGTGGGACAATTGGAGGGGCATCACAATCTACCCCCCTTAACAGAGGCGACGTCCTCGTCGCCAGGGGTAATTCATCACAACCACCAGGTAGGCAGGATTCTAGAGGTGGCCCCCACAGGTTCAAGAGGTGGCTCCCATCCCCCATGGATGTAGCACTTTGTCCTGTGTGGCACTTAGCTCCTGCACTTCCGACTGGTGCGAGGCTCTGATACCATAATTGTAACGACCCGGGCCCACGGGTCCGCTTCGTTACAAGAAAGCAAGACGGACAAGGTCCACACTAACTTGGGCCACTACAGCCCAAAAAGGGATCCAATTGGTGCCTTGTCCTTCTTGCTTAACCGATTATAAACCATTTAACCAACTCCCAATTATCCGATATGGGACAATTGGGAGGGGCATCACAATCTACCCCCCTTAACAGAGGCGACGTCCTCGTCGCCAGGGGTAATTCATCACAACCACCAGGCAGGCAGGATTCTAGAGGGGCCCCCACAGGTTCAAGATGTGGCTCCCATCCCCCATGGATGTAGCACTTTGTCCTGTGTGGCACTTAGCTCCTGCACTTCCGACTGGTGCGAGGCTCTGATACCATAATTGTAACGACCCGGGCCCACGGGCCCGTTTCGTTACAAGAAAGCAAGACGGACAAGGTCCACACCAACTTGGGCCACCACAGCCCAAAAAGGGATCCAATTGGTGCCTTGTCCTTCTTGCTTAACCGGTTATAAACCACTTAACCAACTTCCAATTATCCGATGTGGGACAATTGGGAGGGGCATCACAATCGGCATGGCTGGTGTCGGCCAAGATCTGTGAGAAGAAGCCGGAGGTGGCAGGGGCGAACCCAAGAGTCAGCCGGGACGATTGGGAGCTGTCCGTGTTCGAAGATGTGGAGTCGGGACCAACTTCATGGAGTCTGGCCGAGTCCAAGACAAGAAGCTGGAGTTGAGAGACAGAGTCGGGAGATGTTCAAAGACATGGAGTTGGTCTGTCCGAAGACATGGAGTCGGTCCCGAAGCTGTGGAGTTGGCACCGACTGCGTGGAGTCTAGCCGAGTCCGAGACAAGGAGCTGGAGTCGGGAGACAGAGTTGGGAGGCAGGAAGTCGGACTTGGAAGCCTCTGTCTGGACTCGGGAGCAGCCACCGGAAGAGCTGGAGTCGGGACAGTTGGCGGAAACTGGAAGAAGGTGTTAACTACTAGAGTCGGTGTCGGTATCCGAGTCTGGAGTCGATTGCCGAGGCCGAGGTCGATGTCAGCAACTAAGGCCAGAGTCAAAGTCAGAAACTGAGGTTGGCCATGTAGAGTCGGTATACCCGAAGACATGGAGTCGGTCCTGGAGCTATGGAGTCGAGACCGACATCGAGATCGATGCTGAGATCGATTAAAGGGATTCGATCTCAATCATCATTGTCCATGGGGCCTACTGGCCCCATTACTAGCTACTACTTGTGTAGGCCTTTTCAAAATAATAGTGGGAATGTTAGTTGCCAGTTTCTTATTTATGTTTTTTTTTTTTTTTTGGTACAAAAAGATTTATGCTTTTAACACTACATTACACTGAGATATATTTATTTATTTTTTTTTTCTTCCACTTCCTCGATTCCGCAAGTACATCAAGTTGGCTAAACACGGTTACGCTTTTTTAGCCAATTAAAGTAGGATGCAAAATTTTTTTGGGCTGGGCCACAGTTGTTGCGATTAAACCGATGTAATTTGTGCTCTATATATAGAAGTTGATACTTGATACTTGGTAGACTAAATATCTGCTCAATCTCTCATCCTTTGCATTTGTGCAGGCAATTAAAAACGAGGAGTTTGCTGCAAAAGAAGTCGCCCGCGCGCCCATAGGACGTGCCGCAGAACCAGAGGAGGTGGCATCTCTCGTGTCCTTCTTATGCCTACCTGCTGCTTCTTATATTACGGGTCAAGTTATTTGCGTTGATGGAGGTCGAACTGTGAATGGCTCCTGATCAGAAGAAACGAGACTCCAATGACTAGACGGTGAAGTCTACATTTCTCAAGTGAAGTCTACGTTTCTCAGCCCTAAATTCCTCGAATTGCCTTGAATAGTAATGCTTATCGATCGTAAAATGCGCGGGTTATAAAGTTACATTGTTTTCTAGTCATGGAACACATATATATGAGAGCCAAGACAATCATTAGAGAGCCTTACGTGAATAAGAGTATGACCGGCAATGGTCGGTTGTTGTTGTTATGAAAATCTATGAGTTCATATATAAATAATTTTGATGATTCGTACGTGCCAAAATGCATATATATATATATATATAGCTCTGATTTGTTTTGTATGTCTTTGGCATTTGGAGGCAGGTTTAAGTTGCTACCATCAACGCCAAGCGTGCTATATCCTGTCCTGGCCCTTTAAATCATCCACCATCAATAGTTGATGCTGCAGTTTGCTAGGCATTAATGATATATATATGTATAACCATCCCTTTATTCACTTAAGAATGATGATAGGTGTCATATGTTATGCAAGATTGCTGTACATAAATGAAAATACATCATAATAATCTGATTCTAGTAGTAGTCACATAGGTATTTAAGATTATCAATATTAAATTATATTCTTGACTTTCATATAAATATTTAATAATACTTAATTTATTTATATATTTAATTTATATCGAACAATATTTAAATATTCAATATTATATTTATTTTTAATATTGAATATATAATATAATAGTTTATATTAATATTAAATTTAATATTAATATAAATATTTAATGTTTTCAACATTATATATATTATATAATAATATATAAATTTTAAATTATTAATATTTATGACCTTTTCGCATATCAAATTATTATATCATATATTATTAAAAATTTATATATTATATATTCATATATTGCATAATAAGATATTTAATAATATTATAATATTTATTATATATAATGTACATATATATATATATATTAAAAATTTATAATATTTAAATAAATAATTTTAAAATTAGTTTGTAAATAATCTTGATTTCTATAAGAACATTTCATATTGTAATAAAAAGAAGAAAGAGACAGTTAAAGGATAAAAAAGATTTATAATAAAAATAAAAAAAATAATAAACATTATTATGAACCAAATATAGTAATCTTTTATTTTTAAAAATTTTATTATCAAATATAAGATAATCAAGAATGTAAAATTTTTATAATATTATAACTATAAACCAAACGTTACCAAAGTTTTGCAATAAGAGAATAGCTTGCTCTAATTATTTTACATAGCTCTTAGATTATATTAATATTTAATAGTTAAATTATTGTAATTTATTTAACATATTGAAATATAATTATATAACATATATGAAGCATGCATGTTACAAATGAAACTAATGGATTTAAATAATTTTATCTAAAATAAAATATGATAAATATTTAAATAATTTAGGTTATAAAATATAATGGATTTTATATAAAAATTAGTTTTTGCAATAAATGGTTGGGTAATCCTTTAAAAAAATAAAAAAATATAGTTTTTTATAACTTTATTTTTATATCTTAAATATAAGATGAATGGTTATCTAAACTAACGTTTTAGACACTGAGAATATGTACCGAGCATTTGGTAAATTTATTTAGTAAACGTATAAAATCATAGTTTTACTTAATTGAAGATAATTATCCTAGGATTACTTGGATTAGGGGTAAAATTAAGTGGTCCATAATGTGTACGGCACTATTGAGATATGAATATACTTTTTTCTTACAAGGTTAGTAATTAAACAAGTTTTTCTATTATAAATTATAAATTATAAAAATATGGGATTTTTACAATCTTTGTATATATATTATTCATGGGAAAACAAATACTTTGTATTAAGAAAAATAAATAATACCTAGAACAAATCAAAGTTTCAAGATCATGTTGAATTATAAATAAATGATAAAGCACACCTCAATGACCGATTCAAGGTGAGATAGCCAAGCAAAATCCTAAAAGCATGCAAAGCCTGATTAATCTTAATATTCTCACAATTTTGATAATATCATTAGGAAATATGTATCACATATATCCTTAACAAATAAAATGTCCATTCCATGCCATAGTATCAAAATCTATATCTATCAAACAAATCAAAATATACCTAATAGTAGTATCTCAAACCTATATAATATTAGTGAAAAGTCAGACAATGCACTCTAACTCTTTTTCTCTTAATATCAGCCTCCATATCATGCTCCACAACATGGTCCTCGTGCTCTATAAAAGGATAAATAGTTATGAACTAATAACTTAGCAAAAAATTTTATACATATAGATATCGATATGCAGTTAAAATGAATATATATAATATGAAAACAATTTATCTAACAAAAATAACTCATGTTGTAAATACATGCCATAAAGTTGTATAGTAATATATTAAAAATCTTTTATTATCTTTCATCTTTCTACTGCATTGGACTACATCACTGGATGCAAAAATTGTAGAATATGGCAATAACACTAATGAATCAGACATACAGTAATACCAATATGCTCTACAACTAAAGGGTCTTGTCACTTTAAAAAGCCGCTTGAAGGAGAGGAAGACATTTTCAATATCATTTGGATAGGATATTTCAATATCAATGTTTCTGAGGAGCTTCATTTTTAAGGTTTTGTTTGCATTGCCTCTACACTACAAGAAAAATGACTTGTTATGACAAATTAATTCATCGTAATATGTACAAAAGTTATCGTAATAAGTTATTATGATGATAAAAAATTTGTTGTAATACGTCTCCAAATCGTCGTAATAAGTTGTTTCGTAATAATTTATTATGATGAAATTATTTACGTCGTAATAAATAATATATTATGGCTAAAATATATCATCGTTATAAATTTTTAAAAAATATATTTTAAATAAAAATATATTACAGCGACTTAGTTTCACCGTAATAGCTTCTTATTACGGTGAAACTAAGTTGCTGTAATAACGTCTAACCTATTACGGCAAAACATTTTCGCCGTAATAGGCAGCTATTACGGTGAAACTAAGTCATCGTAATAACGTCTAACCTATTATGGCGAAACATTTTCACCATAATAGGCAGCTATTACGACGAAAATAATTCATCATAAAAATATTTTATTTTACTTTTTTTTATTTTGCATCTGTTATAATAATTTAATATAATATTAAAGCAATGATATTACAACTGAGCAATGAGCTTTTGGCACTCATGTAGTTCATCCTTTAATTGTGAGTTTTCAAAAGATGAAGAACTACCTCTAGTTCTCGATGTACCCTTCGATAGTAGACCCCATCCCCTTTTTTCTCAAAAGCGGCATTCTCATTGATTGGTTCTACTATAGAGTCTATAAGAAAAGTTGCTTTACTAACTGTGCCTGCAATAAAAAGAAAACAAATTCAACATGTTTAGTATAAAACAATTACATTCAAGAATATTATATTTTTTAATTGATAAAACTTACATGGGTATCTTCAGCTCTTTCATTTATCTATTGATTCTTCTTTTTGTCAAAATGAAGAGTATTCCAAAGATGAAGTCTTAATGGCTCCTCTCCCGTAACAGGATCTTTCTCAAAAGAAACAATAATAGTTTAAGATAATAAATTTTATCAAAAAAGAATAACCATAGTATGAAACTTTTGTGATACTACAAACTTGGAACATTATGTTGCAACGAGCAAGATTAATTAAAGACCATGGTTTCAAATTTTCCCTTCTGAAATTATTATTGTTAATTTTAGAAACATTATGTCAAGGCTTGTGCCCACAGCTTGACATTTTCCCTTCTGAAATTATTATTATTAATTTTTTAATTCAATAATTATAAATTTTAAATATGAGTTCATCCATTATGCCATAATTAGTCAATTCTTTTTCCTTTTACTTTCATCTTGCAACACTACAAGAAAATAGTATAATAGTGACAAAAACTTCCATCACTATTTCGTCACAAATTGGGTTTAGTGACGGATTAGTGACGAAAATCTTATCGTCACCATTTTTGCCGTCACTAAATTTAGTGACGGAAAAAGGTTCGTCACAAAATAATACACTACAAGAAAATACTGAAATAGCGACGCAATTTTAGCGACGCATCATTGCGTCGCTAAATTGCGACCCCTTTGCGATGCCTCTGTGACAACAAATATTGCGACGCATTAGCGACTCATTAGCGACTAAATTTAAAAAAAAATCTAAAAAAAAATTAAATTTTTAATATTGCGACGCAATATTTGCGTCGCAATATTTTTAAATTAATTTTTTAATGAAATATAAATATCAAAAAAAATATTGCGACGCAATATTTGCGTCGCAATATTTTTAACAGGATTAAATATTTTAAATAGTGACGCATTAGCGACGCAATAAATAGATAATTAGAAAAATTATTTTTTAATTTAGCGACGCAACAATTGCGTCGCAACTAATTTAAATGAAATTAAATTTTATAAAATCTAATTATTGGAAAAAAATATTGCGACGCATAACAGTGCGTCGCAATGTTTTTAAAAGAATTAAATTTTATAAAATTTAAATATCGGGAAAAAATATTGCGACGCATTAGCGACTCAATTAACCAGAATATAAAAAAAAATTAATATTTTAATATTGCGACGCAAACGAAGCATCGCAATATTTTTAAATTAAATTTTAATAAAATATAAATATCGGAAAAAAATATTGTGACGCATTGAGTTGCGTCGCAATGTTTTGAACAGAATTAAATTTGTCAAATAGCGACGCATTAGCGACGCAAAAAAATAGATAATTAAAAAATTATTTTTTAATTTAGTGACGTAACTATTGCGTCGCAAATAATTTAAATGAAATTAAATTTTATAAAATCAAATTATCGGAAAAAAATATTGCGACGCACAACAGTGCGTCGCAATGTTTTTAAAAGAATTAAATTTTATAAATTTAAATATCGGGAAAAAATATTGCGACGCATTAGCGACTCAATTAACCAGAAAATTAAAAAAATTTAATATTTTAATATTGCAACGCAAACAAAGCGTCGCAATATTTTTAAATTAAATTTTAATAAAATATAAATATCGGAAAAAAATATTGCGACGCACTGAGTTGCGTCGCAATGTTTTGAACATAATTAAATTTCTCAAATAGCGACGCATTAGCGACGCAAAAAAAATAGATAATTAAAAAATTATTTTTTAATTTAGCGATGCAACTATTGCGTCGCAAATAATTTAAATGAAATTAAATTTTATAAAATCTAATTATCGGAAAAAAATATTGCGACGCACAACAGTGCGTCGCAATGTTTTTAAAAGAATTAAATTTTATAAAATTTAAATATCGGGAAAAAATATTGCGACGCATTAGCGACTCAATTAACCAAAAATTAAAAAAAATTAATATTTTAATATTGCGACGCAAACAAAGCGTCGCAATATTTTTAAATTAAATTTTAATAAAATATAAATATCGGAATAAAATATTGCGATGCAACACAGTGCGTCGCAATGTTTTTAAAAGAATTAAATATATTAAATAGCGACACATTAGCGACGCAATTAACAAGAAAATTAGAAAAATTATTTTTTAATTCTGCGATGTATAAATTGCATCGCAAATAATTTAAATGAAATTAAATTTTTTAAAGTGTAAATTAAATTAAATTTTATTTTAGAAAATTAGAGAAATTAAATTAAATTAAATTTTTAGAAAATTAGAGAAATTAAATTAAATTTAAATGAAATTAATTTTTTTAAAGTATAAAGTCCGGGATCGGTCGTGGCCGATCGGGATCAGGGCTTGGATCGATCGCAACCGTTGGATCGTCGCCGATCTCGGACGAATCGCCACGGTCCGAGATCGATCGTGGCCGATCGTTTATTAGGGCTTGGATCGATCGCAACCGTCGGATCTTTGCCGATCTCGGATGGATCGCCACGGTCCGAGATCGATCGTGGCCGATCAGGATCAGGGCTTGGATCGATCGCAACCGTCGGATCGTCGCCGATCTCGGACGGATTGCAACTGTCTGAGATAGGTCATGGCCGATCGTTTATTAGGGCTTGGATCGATCGCAACCGTCGGATCTTTGCCGATCTCGGACGGATCGCCACGGTCCGAGATGGTCGTGGCCGATCGGGATCAGGGCTTGGATCGATCGCAACCGTCGGATCGTCGCCGATCTCGGACGGATTGCAACTGTCTGAGATAGGTCGTGGCCGATCGTTTATTAGGGCTTAGATCGATCGCAACCGTCGGATCTTTGCCGATCGGACCGATTGCAACTGTCCGAGATAGGTTGTGGCCGATCGGGAACACGGCTTGGATCGATCGCAACCGTCGGATCTTTGCCGATCGGACCGATTGCCACGGTCCGCGATCGGTCGTTGCCGATCGGGATCAATACTTGGATCGATCGCAACCGTCGGATCGTCGCCGATCTCGGACGGATTGCAAATGTCTGAGATAGGTTGTGGCCGATCGGGATCACGGCTTGGATCGATCGCAACCGTCAGATCTTTGCCGATCTCGGACGGATCGCCATGGTCCGAGATCGGTCGTGGCCGATCGGGATCAGTGCTTGGATCGTCGCCGATCGTCGCAATGTTTTTTAAATAAATTTATGTAATTAAAAATTTTATAAAATAAATTGCGACACCATTTATCGTCGTAATTATTAACATTAATTATAAATATAATCATTTATAAATATTAACAAATAGCTTGCGACGCCTTAGCGACACAGTTTAAAAAAATATCAACAAATATTGCGACAAAATATATGCGTCGCAATATTATTAGAATACATATAGCTGATTAAAATATTAAAAAATAATTGCAACGCAATTTTTCATAGCAATTATTATAATAAATTTAACTATTTTCATTTAAAAATATTTAAAAAATAATTGCGACGCACTTCTTGCGTCGCAATATATGTAATAACTTTTTATATTAATCAATTTAAATTATTAAAAAACATTGCGACGCCTTAGCGACGCAATTATTAGAAAATAAAATTGTTTTTCCCGCCAGATGATGGCGCCAATTTAGCGACGCATTTATTGGCATCACTATGTTTTCAGAAAAGTATTTTTTACATTTATTAACGATGGATTAGCGACGCCCAGATGCGTCGCTAAGACAAAAAAAAAAAAAAAAATTGCGACGGAATTTGCGACGCCATTTTGGCGTCGCTAATTACCTATATTTAAGCGACCCCTTTCTTCTTTCCTCCTTCCCGTCTGACCTAGCCGCCGCCGTGATAAAGCTCGAAACTCCGGCGATCTCCTCCGACTCCCAGCCCCCCCGAGGATCTTCTCCGACTCCGGCTACCCGGCCAAGGCGAATCTCAACCAAGGTTAGCCCCAAAAATCAAAAAAAAAAAAAAAAATTCTGTTTTTTTTTTCCCTGCTGCCGTCTTCTCCAGCCACGGCAGGTCCGTGGCCGTCTTCTCCGGCCACGGCCGCTGCCGTGGCCGGCAGTGGCCTGGCCACGGTGGCCAGGCCACTGTAATCAAAAAAAAAACAATTTTTTTTTAACAGGGGGGAGGGGAGGAAACCCCCCCCCTATTTTTTCTTGTCCGGCCACGGCCGCTGCCGTGGCCGGACAAGGCGGCCACGGCCGCTGCCGTGGCCGTCTTCTCCGGCCACGGCCGCTGCCGTGGCCGCAGTGGCCTGGCCACGGTGGCCAGGCCACTGTAATCAAAAAAAAAAATTTTTTTTTTTTAAACAGGGGGCCGGGGAGGGGAGGAAACCCCCCCCCGCCCCCCCTTTCTTTTCTTGTCCGGCCACGGCCGCTGCCGTGGCCGTCTTCTCCGGCCACGGCCGCTGCCGTGGCCGCAGTGGCCTGGCCACGGTGGCCAGGCCACTGTAATCAAAAAAATATATATTTTTTTTAACAGGGGGCCGGGGAGGGGAGGAAACCCCCCCCCCGCCCCCCCTTTCTTTCTTGTCCGGCCACGGCCGCTGCCGTGGCCGGACAAGGCGGCCACGGCCGCTGCCGTGGGCGCAGTGGCCTGGCCACGGTGGCCAGGCCACTGTAATCAAAAAAAAAAAATTTTTTTTTTAAACAGGGGGCCGGGGAGGGGAGGAAACACCCCCGCCCCCCTTTCTTTTCTTGTCCGGCCACGGCCGCTGCCGTGGCCGGACAAGGCGGCCACGGCCGCTGCCGTGGCCGCAGTGGCCTGGCCACGGTGGCCAGGCCACTGTAATCAAAAAAAATATATATTTTTTTTAACAGGGGGCCAGGGAGGGGAGGAAACCCCCCCGCCCCCCCTTTCTTTTCTTGTCCGGCCACGGTCGCTACCGTGGCCGGCAGTGGCCTGGCCACGGTGGCCAGGCCACTGAAAAAAAAAAAAAAATTTTTTTGGGGTGATAGCAGGGGGGGAGGGGGGGAAACCCCCCGCCCCCCCTTTCTTTTCTTGTCGGCCACGGCCGCTGCCGTGGCCGGCAGTGGCCTGAACACGGTGGACAAGCCACTGTGACCAAAAAAAAAAAAATTTTTTTTTCTTAATTTAAGCAGAATGTTTATTTAATTTACATATTATTTATGCAATAATTAATTTAAGTAGAATGTTTTGACAATAGTATTTGTGCATTTATACTCGTTTACATTTGTTATGTCTTGATTATTTATATTCTGCTGCAAACTTAATGATGCATTACATTTTGAAATGCTAAATAAAATGTTTTGTTGTTATATTATTTAATTTCCAGCAACAAATTACTAGTTTCAATGATTTACATTTTAGTATTCGCAAACCTTTGTATTTGACACAATAATCTTAAAAAAGTTAGTGATTACATGTATAATTTACAAGAAGTTAAGAATAACAAGCATAAGTTTGATTGTCTTCGGACTTTCATAATCACAGCACTTTAATTAACCTTTAGACCCGTTTGAGAATTTGTAAGCCTTAGTCTTGCAAATTCTCAAATTGTCCTGGTGGACAGTTTGGGAATATTTCTTGTGACATGTTAGTCTGCTAGTAATTATCGTGGGGTGAGATTTCGGTTTGCATTTGCTCATACGTTCTCCTAGTGTGGCTTATATACCACACATGTAGGAGAACATATGGGGAAATGCTGCCGAAATTTCAATATTGCCGATCGATGATAATTAATAGCATAATAACATATCACAAAAAATATTCTTGAATGGGATAGGGCCTTACCTTGTAGACATGGAGTGAAGGTAGAATTATTTAAGACACTTGAATTCTTGTGAAGTCTAATGACTAAACGCATCACCTTATGGCCCGACACAAACTCAAGCCCTCTCTTTAGCCATTAACCTATGCATCGGTCCTTCCTAGCACCCCAAGGATCGTAGCCATGGCTCGCCCTTGCCTCGTAGGGTCCTTATTTACCTAAAAATTATTTGGGTACTAATAAATGATTTAATTGGTTGTAATTAACCTTAATTAGTTATGCCCAAGAAATAATTTAGATATATATTTATTAATACTAATATAGTTTTATTTTTTGGTTTCAATTAATGCTTTACCAGACTTTGTATAAGTCGGTCAAAAATGAGCGGAACTCGCTCATGGATGTATGCAAGGATAAAAGATGGCTTGCTGAATCCAGATTTTCTGAATGGATTGGAAGAGTTTATCGCATTTGCATGTAGCCAACCTGAATGGATGGATGGGCCTAGGATTAGGTGCCCATGCAACTTCCACAGGTGTCAGAATAAAGCCTACAGAGATGTGGAAACTGTTAAGGTGCATTTGTGTAAGAAGGGTTTTGTGCCTGATTACTATGTTTGGTACTGTCATGGTGAACCAGACGATATTCCAGCAGCTGTTATAGGCCAACAAGAGTCAATTCCCGTAGAAGAACTATTTGTGAATTTAAACACATATGAACAAATGGTTATGAATGCATCGGGTAATGACTTCAATCAGAATACATTTATGGAAGAACCAAACCCAGAAGCACAACAATTTTACGATATGTTGAGTGCTGCCAATCAAGAATTGTATCCTGGGTGTGAGGGTCATTCCCAGTTCTCTACAGCTGCTCGAATGTTGAATATTAAGGCAGAACATCGATTATCAGAAAAGGCGTTCAATTCTGTAGCTGAGTTAATCAAAGAAATTCTGCCAAATGATAATGTTGCCGCAGACAGTTTTTACGCAACAAAGAAGTTGTTGCGTGGGCTTGGGCTTCCAGTTAATAAGATCGATTGTTGCTTGAACAATTGTATGATATTTTGGGGTGAAGACTCAGAGCTGAGATGGTGTAAGATTTGTGGGCAATCAAGGTTCAAAAACACTGAAGGAGGAGCCGGTACAAGTAGGAGGAAAAGTGTGCCTTACAAGAGGATGCATTACTTTCCTCTTACCCCACGCCTGCAGAGATTATACAGATCTGAGGCAATAGCTGCTGATATGAGATGGCATGCCGAACATGAATCTAAAGAGGATGAAATGCGGCATCCATCAGATTCAAAGGCTTGGAAGCAGTTCAATGAAAATCATCCTGTTTTCGCTGAAGATATAAGGAATGTGAGATTAGGTCTTTGTACCGATGGCTTCCAACCATTTGGTCAAGCGGGGCAACAGTATTCATGTTGGCCTATGATACTGACTGTATATAACCTTCCTCCGTGGAAGTGCATGAAAGATCCTGCAATGTTTTTAACCGTTTTGGTTCCAGGACCATCAAATCCTAAGGAAAAGATTGATGTCTTTCTGCAACCGTTGGTGGCCGAATTAAAAATGTTGTGGGAAACAGGAGTGGTAGCCTACGACATTTCTATGAAACAAAATTTCTTAATGAGAGCTGCTTTGATGTGGACAATAAGTAATTTTCGGCATATGCAATGTTGTCTGGTTGGAGCACTGCTGGACGTCTGGCATGCCCTCATTGCATGTATGATTCGGATGCATTTACATTGCAGAAGAGTGGTAAGCAGTCATGGTTTGATAACCATAGGAAGTTCTTGCCCCCAAATCATCCTTACAGGCGTAACTTGATCGCCTTCCGGAAGAACAAAGCAGTCACAAAATTTGCCGAACCGGTTAGGTCCGGCACGGATCTATTTGATTCTATAGAGAATTTGGGGTTGATGTATGCATGGGAACCAGATGCAGATAGAATAAATAGCCGTATATGTAAAGAACATAACTGGAAGAAGCGAAGTATATTTTGGGATTTGCCTTATTGGAGCACAAATCTCATCCGGCACAACTTGGATGTTATGCATATCGAGAAAAATTTCTTTGATAACATATTTAACACAGTGCTAAACATCCCGGGAAAAACAAAAGATACTGCAAAGTCAAGAGAAGAACTTAATCAGTACTGTAGAAGAGGTGATTTGAGAAGGAGTGCCGATGGGACCTATCCTAAAGCATGTTACACTCTTGACAGAAATTCACGAGAAGTTTTATGTAACTGGCTAAGAGGGTTAAAATTTCCAGATGGTTATGCCTCAAATATCGGTAGGTGTGTGGACATGCATAAGCTCAAGTTGTTCGGCATGAAGAGCCATGACTGCCATGTTTTTATGCAACGATTATTACCTATAGCTTTTCGTGAGTTGCTTCCGCAACATGTCTGGAAGGCAATTACGGAGCTCAGCTTATTCTTCAAGGAGTTATCTGCCGCAGTCATTACTTCTGCATCCATGGCAAGGCTTGAGGAGAAAATTCCAATTATTTTATGCAAGCTTGAGCGAATATTTCCTCCCAATTTTTTTGACTCAATGGAGCATTTACCGGTTCACTTGCCATACGAAGCGAGCATAGCTGGTCCCGTGCAGTATCGCTGGATGTATCCATTCGAGAGGTAAATATATACATCATTAAGATATGTTGACATTTGAAATATTATTTTATTGCTTGAAAAATTTGTTAATTTTTTGTTGCAACTTTACATATAGGTATCTTAAGAAGTTAAAAAATAATGTGCGTAATAAGGCAAGGGTTGAAGGTTCTATATGCAATGCACATTTGGTCGAAGAAGTTTTAGCTTTTGCCTCGCATTACTTTGAGGGTCACGTCCACACGAGGAGCCGAAATCATGGTCGTAACGATGACGTATGTGTGGACGAAGCAGAAGCTAATGACGGTAGAATATCAATTTTTAAAGCTATCGGCCGTTCATTTGGTGGGCAGAAGTCAAGAAATCTTAGCGATATGGAGTATAATGCAGCACATTATTACATCCTAATGAACTGTCGAGAAGTCGATCCATATATTGAGTAAGTGTATACTTCAATGCTAAATTGAAAATTTAAATTTATATAATAATATACCATAATATTTAATTTCTAACAGTAGTTTTCATCCTTTTCATCCCATAAGGATGTTTTGTGATAGACAACGACAGATGAATCCCGACATCAGTCAAGTTGCAATTGGGCAGAAATTAGAAACGGAGTTTGCTTACTGGTTTTATGAATTTGTGAGTAGTATCACTCAATCAATTTCGATAATGGCAATTATTTTTTGAATTGGATGTCAATAGCTTATTAATTTATAGGTCAACGGTCCATGCTCGACAACCGACAATATTTTCATTAAATGTCTATCGCAATGGCCATTGAAGACCGTAACAACCTCTACTGGCTATTTTGTAAATGGGTACAAATTTCAGATTGAACGATTAGCAGCTTCAAGAGGCACTCAGAACTGGGGCGTGTGTGTAAAAGGAGAAAGTGTTGGAGCAAATATGCAGGATTATTATGGAAAGTTAGTAGAGGTGGTTGAAGTTGAATATCCCGGTTGGCCTTTAAAACGAACAGTATTGTTTCGTTGTGATTGGTTCGATCCGATAATTCCTGTGGGCAAAAGGGTTCATAACGACTATAATTTGGTTGAAGTGAATCATCGACGAAGATTGCAGAAATATGACCCATTCATCCTTGCATCTCAAGCTCAGCAAGTCTTTTACTGCGGATATCCAAGTTTGCGCAACGACAAGCGAGATTGGTGGGCCGTTTCTAAAATCGTCCCACGTTCAACAATCGTATTAGAGGAGAGTTCATCCAGTCAATCAACCGAGTGCCCTGCATTTCAAGAGGATGAGATGGAAATGCATGCAATTGAGGATGACACAAGGGCTCCTGAAATATCACTTAGAGATCCAAGTGGTGATGTCCAACAAATTGCGGATGCAAATGTTCGGTTTCCTTCCGATGATAATGAAACTGATTCGCAATCCGATACGGCATCGGATGTTGAACCAACATTTCACGAAACAAATGACACCGATTAAACATAAAGGTTTTTTAAAATTTAACTTTTTTTTATAAGTGTTAAATTCTTACATAGTCATTCATTAATCGTAATTTAATTGTGTGAATCTTTAGTATTTTTAGTATGAGGGGCAGAGGTAGATCTACCGACGACAGTTTGGGTGAGCAGAGACGTAGTTTGGATCCTGCGAGATCAGATCACATGAGCGTCGGAGATGGAGAGTTTGGATCTCCAGGAGAGGCGCAGCCTTCGATCTCTGCACCAGTATTACCATGCAGCCGATCGGCACAGACCTCCGAGAGTTCTTCCACCATCGGCGGTCGCATTGTACTTAGACTTGATGCTCAGGGGATGTAAGTATATACTAATTAAAAATATTTTATTTATGTTTTTAAGTCATTTACTTATAAACTTGCATTTTTTTAACAGATTCATTGAGCAGCATCATGTCTCCAGCCACATCAGCGCCGTTTTTCAGAGGCGTGCAGATCCCAGTGGCTACGATTGGCGCCACGTATCGCCAGCCACGAGGGAGTTTTATTTTTTTGAGTTTCAGGTAAACTTATTAAATACAATTTATCAGTGATATAATTCTTTAAAGTTAATATATTCAGAAACTAACTGTTTATTTTAATGCAGAAAAAGTTTACGTGGGATCCTGCCACCCATGATGCCATTAGGGCAGCATGGGAGGCTCTGACGTGACGCCGATACTCCGACATGCTTCATCGTTGGAGGTCATCGGGTCAGCGTCCTGCGCACGTGCCAGAGGGTATTTGGCATGAGTGGCAGCAGGCATGGGAGTCCGATGGCTGGCGCAGGAGGTCCGCATCAGCCAGCACGAACCGCCGATCTGAGAAGGGCGGTCCTGGCACAGGTCTCTCCCGTCATACTTCGGGCTCCATTTCGATTCAGGAGCACAGACGACGTATGGTAAGAAAAAATAAATATTTTAATTACTATTTTATTTATTTACAAATATTTGTATTAATATCATTTTTTTTTATTGTTATAGTCTGAGCAGGAGGGCGGAGATCCTGGTGAGTTTCGTCTATTCAGGGCGACACACACCAGGAGGGACGGCTCCTGGGTCGACACGCGATCACGGGAGGTTGCGGTAAGAAATTAGATTTATGTCGTATCTGTTTAATTTCTAAAATTTTATTTCGAGAAATTTATTAACTCATTTATTGTTGATTTAATAATTTCAAGACACGAGTCGAGGAGCTTCGCTCCCAGGCATCGCAGGTCGACTCTACTGATGGGGAGACGCCCGTCGAACTCTCAGCAGAGGAGAGTCGACGTGTGTTTTTGGAGGCTGTTGGTGCCCAGCCACGAGACCGCAGGGTCTATGGTATGGGCACTAGAGCTTCTACATTTTTTTCCCATCAGGCCTCCAGCTCGCGAGTTTCTGCTGATCTTCCTCCCGAGCGTTTACAGGAGCTTCGCAGATCTATTGGAGAGGAGATTCACCAGGATGTCGAGCAGGATTTTGAGGATCGTATGCGACGCCGGGATCAGGAGGTTGCAGACATGCGAGATGAGATGCACTATTTGCGGGATATGGTTATACGCTTATCGCAGAGTCTTCAGCCTCCACAGCCTCCACGTGATCATTCAGATTCTTGATGTATTTTTCTTTTCTTTTTTTATGTTGTAAAAACTTCAAAATTTTAATATATAAATTATTTTTTAAAATTTATTATTGTTTGGATTGAGTGAAAAATGTTTGTATCAATATTTAGATTTAGCAAAATTTTATTAACCGTTTTAATTTTTAATCATTTAAATATTTTTAAAAACAAAATTTGTGACGCATTTGCGACTGATATTGGATTACTAATATTTTTAAAATATTATTCCTGGCATCGCAATAATTTAAAAATAAATTTAATAGCGATGCTTTAGCGACTAAAATTGAGTCGCTATTTTATCTTAAAAATTTTTAATAAATATTGCGATGCAATGACCATGCGTCGTAATATTTTAAAATAATTTTTATTTGCGACACATTAGCGACTCAAATTGCATCGCTATTATACCAAAAATATTATTATTAAATATTGCGACGCATCTGGATGAGTCGCAATATTGCGACCCAATTAATGCGTCGCAATATTTAATAATAATTTTTTGTTTTAAAAATTAATTTTAAATATTGCGATGCAATTTATTGCGTCGCAATATTTATTAATAATTTTTTTAAAAAATTTAATTTTAAATTTAGCGACGCATTAATTGGGTCGCAATATTTATTAATAAATTTTTAATTTTTAAAAATTAATTTTAAATATTGCGACGCAATTTATTGCGTCGCAATATTTATTAATAATTTTTTTAAAAAATTTAATTTTAAATTTAGCGACGCATTTTTATGCGTCGCAGAGCGTCGCAGAGAGTCGCAATATTGTGATGCAATTGCGCCAAAAGAGTATTGCGACGGGGAGTTGAGCGACGCCCTCATTGTGTCGCTATTGCGTCGCTATACCATGTTTAGCGACGCAATTGCGACGCATTTGGGCGTCGCAATATTTTAAATTTCTTGTAGTGATAGCGACAGATTTGTGACGGAAAGAGGTCCATCACAAAATAATAGTGACAGATTTGTGATGGAATATTCCATCAAAAATTTGTGACGGAACATATTTTGCATCACTAAATTGTGACGGATTAGTGACAGACTATCCATCACGCATTATTTCGTCACTATTCCATCACAAATATTTCCATCACTAGTGACGAAAATTTAGTCACTAAAACTTTCGTCACTAGTCCATCACTAATAGTGATGAATTAGTGATAAAAGAATTCTCAATCATTTGTTATTGTTCCATCACTAATCAATCACTAATATTTTCGTCACTAATCCATCACTATTATTTCTATCAGAAATCCATCACTAATCCATCATTAACCTAAAAAATTTAACCAAATTTTTATTCTTATAAATTTAAAATTATTTTTAAATTATAATATATTTAATGCATTCTAATGAAATTTATGGATGAAAATTCAAATTTAAGAATAAAAAATGCATTTCATAAAATAAGATAAATATAACTGTATACATCAACAATACTAATATTTTATACATTAGACATCAAATTATTAAGATGTCTTCGGCTGCCTTAGGGACTCTACACTTGAGAAATGTACATCTGAAGCAATCCTTTGAACACCGTTTACTGGCTCCCTCTGATGTAGCATGAAGTGAACAATGCTAGTGTGTGACGTCCACCTGCAGCTACTGAAGCAATCCTCATTTCCGTGTTAAGTATCACTAGACATGTAGGAACTGAAAGAGTTTTATCACCAGATGTTGGGCTCTCATGTCCAAGCTTAGATGAAGACAACCTTCTGCACTTTATGCTTTCCTTCCCACCTCTACTCTCATGACCAGATGCATCATTTGAATAGGACATCAATAAACTTTCAGTGCCCCATCAATCGGTTATTGCGCATCAAGTTCTTCTTCCGCTTTTTGTAAGGTAATCTGATCACAGAAGGTTCATTTGTCTTTCCTGCTAATCACAAGAGCCAAATATCAAGGTTAACGAATAGTTTAAAAAACTGAAGTCTTCAACACCCTATATATATATAATTATATTTATCAAAAGCCACCTTGATCCTCAGCAGATTATATCACTTTGTTACTATTTCACATAAATAATCACATAGAAACAACTGCATAATGTTGTGTCATTAGTCAAACTGAAACCTAGAACATGTTTTCTTGTATCATATGCACCATATTAGAAAGCAAAGGAATTCAAGATGGTCTAAACCAATTGTTTAGTGGTCACTGGATCTAGCTGCAATGCAACACTTCCTCGACAATGTTATATCCTATGATTCAAGTACAAGATAAGCTTATTCAAGTACAGGATTAACTATCAAGACAAATATTGATACCAAGAATTTTAACCTTTGATTTGGACCAGCTCACTGCCCTGTTTGCAAAGAATGGGATCTCTCGGGCTGATATGATCGCTCTTTCGGGTAAGGTCTGATTGCTTGTCCTTCAACTATGCAGTAGATAAGCAAACAGAGGAAAGATAGACGGCTTTAAAAGCACCGCCTAAGAAACAGAGCACCATGGCGACCAATTGATATCGTCCTAGCTATCAGTAGTATCCTTGGAACTTGCCAAGCACCTAATTTACACTGGAGCCCACACCTTACAACATAATTAATTAAACAGTATCCTTGGACCTACTACTCGGCCCGGATGCTCAACATGACCTCATACCCTTTGAAACAGAACTCTGAACTCCTTGGCTGTGCTCGGCCACAGCCATGGCATGATAATTATTGCACCGTCAACGCAAAGAAGCCACACAAGCAAGAAGGTAACATTAACTACCACTAGGAATTAATAATCATCCATTTCCCGTATATTGTTTGTTTTGTAGCGAGACAGAGATCAGGATTCAAGCAAAAACGTTTCAAAGCGCGAGCACGCTAAGGACAAGGTTGTGCCGCATATAGTTTGGTACTCGCTGGTGTCTGAGATCCAGCATTCCACAGTTCCACTCATCACGGCATCGATTAGTGTAATGTTTCTTTAGAAAAGTTTTTAACAGTATTCTGCGAGGAAAAGCAAACCCAAGAATCTCGTCTGCCAGCTTGCACACGTCCATGAAAAAAGTAATTTTAAGTGTCATTTAATAATTAGGGGCCTACCATGTTTTGAATTAAATTTTAGCCCTCAACTGTATCTAGTACAAATTCATAACCTGTTACACGACTTTCATGTTTACTACGTTGATGCTTTGGTCTGTCCATAAGTTAGAAATTAAAATAAAATAGCCATCAAATGGCTGTAAATAAAACGTTTGCTCTAAACAAACATTTAGCCTAAGCCACAAGCAAATCAGACAAGAACTTAATATTTTATTGCAGAGATCATGAATAACCCTTTTACAATGCCACGAAATATACTTATAATCATCTTATTCTCAAGCTGTCATATATAATAAAAATATCAAAAATAATATGCCATCCTCACAAACAACTGAAGTCTGGAGTTCTAGTACATGGCAAGCTCTGTGGAAATTGGGTGAGGGTTATATCTTGTTGTAAGGATATGTTCTTTCCAAAATACCACCATGGTATTGTAAAATGTCCTCATAATGCTTTCTCAAAAATCATTTCAAACAGCAATAGATATAATGCTATTGGATATAATGCTGCTTATCTCTAGAAGGTTTTAGAGAAAAACTAAAGAGAGAGAGAGAGACCAAAAACAAGGTTTCTTGTTGGCAGTGGCATGGATGATTTATTCACAATGCATCTTTGCAAAAATTGTCCTGGAGTTTGGTATGAGCCCTGAAGAGTTGGAGATGTTCACGTACTGTATAGTTGACATAATTACTAAAGCAACTATGCAAGCATAATTCCTATAGAATCTAGGAGGATGCATGCTTAATGCACAACAGTTGGAGAGTTGGAAGAAATAAAAGAAGCTAGATTATATTGTTGCTTATCAAGAGTTGGAAGAAATAAAAGAAGCTAGATTATATTGTTGCTTATCAACAAAGGGCTTGTTTGGCTTGGTAGGATGTTTTAGGAATCCTATGGGAATGCATAATGCTACAACAGAACACATAATACAACAACCAATGGAAACACTATGGGCAAAATATCCAATAGTTCTATTGTTCTGTGTTTGGTTGTCCTCATTAAAAGTTAAAAAAAAAAATCCAAAAGAACACATAATACAACAACCAATGGAAACACTATGGGCAAAATATCCAATAGTTCTATTATTCTATGTTTGGTTGTCCTCATTAAAAGTTAAAAAAAAAAAAAATCCAAAAGACCTGGTGCATCAAAGGCCAACCAAGAGTCTCTAATATGTCTTATTTTTGAGCCTGAAGTGATGTAGTTTAGTTCCTATTTAGTTACATTGTTTTAGATTGAATAGTAATGTAGTGGATGCTCAACTAGCAAAGAATTGGAATGCCAGGAAAATCATGTGTCTTTTTACTAATGCTTATCCAAAGGAAAAATGCTTATCTACTAGAGAAACCCAAGCCACTTGCTTGTTCCTAGAAAAGAAACTGGAGAACTAAAGATGGCTATGAATCTTCACATTGATATGGCTTTCACTTGAAGATATAAGTGAGAATGACCTTCCTGATTAGCCCCATATGGAATTCACCCAGTGCTGACCCTATATTCTTTCTTGGCTCAATTATCTCCCATATGAAGCTTATTAAGTTGAGCTAACTAGAGGAATACTTTAACTGCTAAAGTTTAAAGGACCAATAAAGCAAGATGAGATGAATATCTTTAGTAATTAATGCTTGTTTTGCCAGGAAATTAGTAAGAAGCTTGGTGCAAACTTATCTTATCCAAAGTTTATTTTAGTATGGGTGAGCAAACAATTCAAAGTTTAATGAATTAGGGGAATCTAACCGATTCCTCCAATCTTCCATCAAAAAGGAATAATCAATTCAAAAAGTTTCACACTTTTAAGCATTATAGATAATCCATCCACAAAGGTGGATAAAAGAAAGACGTATCATGAGCATATATTACAAAGCATATTGAGATATAAAGGATAACAAGCAGGTTAGGAAACATTGCACTTCATCTATAGGGTTCTTATTTTTGGAACCGGATGGAACTAAACCAGTTGTCACTGTTCCAACATGACAAAAGCTTGGAGTTCTTCAAATATCAAAATGATGACAAACTGTGCTTCATTTAGTTTAAAACTTTAATGAGTGATAACTGCTTGCCGGTTATTTAAAATCATCATAGCTACACCTAACAAAAGAAGGTAACAAATAAAATAGCATCTAAACAATCCACATGCTTCTTGCTTACAAACAAGCCCCACAACTAGTTTCTACATTCATTAAGTCAAATGCATTTGATTCGCTCATATATAGAGAGAGGAAACTAGAATGCATTTGATTATTAAATTAGTCCATTATATTATCAGGTTATTTCAGGGGAGAAACTTAATTGTTATAGTACTAAAATTATCCTAAAATGATGGGATGCAGAAAGTGCACTGTAGCATGTAGATTCATGCGAAATTACTATTGGTTGACCAGGCTATGTATGGTAAATGGAATTATTAGTTTTGAGCAAAAAAAAAAAATAGCATCTTAAATCATTCAGAAGCATATATAATGCATGAGATCAAAAATTTAAATATGCCACTCCAGCATTCTAATAGGATGTGGTTTTCTTTCATGCTAGCTTCTTCTCTTGTCATTGGTTAAACGAAAGAAAGAGTAGAAACTGATTCAAGGCTCGTCCAAATTTTGTTATCATCTAAGGTCAATGGGTTATACACATCAAGTTAAGAAACGGATAGCCAACGGTGGACAAACGGGTGAGTGAAGGAAATTTGAAAAAAATTTATATGTAGAAGATAAAGATAGAAGTTGAAATTGCTATGATAATATCTAATTACTATACTAACCTAGGAATTTGCAGTGCATTTATTAGGATAGGATCAGGACTGGAGGCAGGAGGAGAAGAAACAGTAAGGTATATGATGAAATGCGTGTACCTCTAGAGTGGGCTAAGACCCCTGCTGCCCATGACCAGCGAGTCTAGATTCAGATCTTCCTTGGATGGCATAGCTTCTCCCTTGCATCGCCCCAGTACAACTTCTCCACGATCATTGCCTAACGTTGTTGAATAATTTTGGAAAAGAGGGAGAAGCGAATCAAATTAAAAACATCACCTGTATTATTTGGAATTAAGGAGGGAGGAGAATTGATGGGACCTCCTTCTGTCGGGACGCAGTGTCGAGCATGTCGAGGACCTCGATGTCGGATACCGGATACCAGATTGTACTGCTTCTTCATCGCCTCCATCTCCCTCAACTCCATCAGTGGAATCAGAGCTAGCGAACGTACGGAAACAGAGATCGATTTAAAACATATGCATAGGGGAGCAACGAAAAACGAAGTATAAAGAAAGGGGAGGAGAAGAGGGAATATACGGGAACCGTGCTGGGACCAGAGGGCATTCTTGGCCTCGTCGCCCGTGGGGTGCATGACATGGAGGACGATGAGGGTGTCGCCATGGTCGAGGAGGTTGTTGATGCCCCACCCGAGCACCCTCTTGCTGTTCTTAGAGAAGTCCATTGCCACCCAGACCTTCCGATCTCCTCCCATCTCTTCCTCCCCCACTTTCCCTCGGTTGCTTCTTCGGTTTCCCCATGGCTGCAAGCTGAGCCAGAATCCAAAAGAAAACCAAATAAACAACTATCAAACCTCATGATTCGAACGAAAACAACCAAGAATAGTGCTGAAGAACCCTAAACGGAAGGAAGAAAAACCGTGACCAGAAAAGAAATCGAAACCCCAACCCTAAAATCAAAGCCAGAGAGAGCAAGATAGAAGGGGGCGAGCTATTGTACCTGCGATCGATCTCAAACGACGGCCGAATAAGGGCGCAACTGGAATGAAGGGCGGAGAGGAGGGTTTAAATAGGAGAAAGACACGGCTGAGGTGAGAAGTAGTAGGAGAGGGAGAAGCTTGATGAAGGCCACGTGTAACATTTTATTAACTTTTTTTTTTCTGGGTCACTAGACCGGACCGGACCATCTAAACCGCGGACGGCGTTAAGCCGGAGGGAGTCATTCTGTACCCTCCGGTCCACGTGAATTCGACGGGGAGAAGTGGAATGGGCGCGCATCGACGAGAGCGTCCAAGAATCGAGAGATTAAAATAATAATGATAATATTTTTTTTTAAATTTAGAATATAAATTTAGGCACACCAGATTAATAATTTCGTTACAATTTTTTTTAAAAAAAATAGAGTATAAATTTAGTGGCCAATAAAAAATTCATCACTAATTCGTCACTAAATTAGTGACGAATTGGGGCAGTCCGTCACTAATTTAGTGATGGATTAGTGACGGAAGAGCAATTCATCACTAAATTAGTGACGGATTGCTCTTCCATCACTAAATTAGTGATGGATAGGGCAATCCGTCACTAAATTAGTGACGGAAGGCCAATCCGTCACTAAATTAGTGATGGATAATTAGTGATGGATTGCTCTTCCATCACTAATTAGTGATGAATTAGTGACGAAAGGGCAATCCGTCACTAATTTAGTGATGGATTTCTCATCCATCACTAATTTTAATGGATTAGTGACGGAAAATAATTCGTCACTAATTAGTGACGATTGTTTTCCATCACTAATTTGTGACGGATTAGTGACGAAAAAGTAATCCATCATTAAGTTAGTGACGGATTGCCTTATCCGTCACAAAATTAGTGACAGATTGCCCAATCCGTCACTAAATTAGTGATGGATTAGTGACGGAAGAAATATCCATCACTAATCCGTCACTAATTTAGTGACGGATTGCTCTTTTGTCACTAATTTGTTATGGATTAGTGACGGAAGGGCAATCCGTCACTAAATTAGTGATGGATTTCCCATCCATCACTAATTTTGATGGATTAGTGACGGAAAATAATTCATCACTAATTAGTGACGATTGTTTTTCATCACTAATTTGTGACGGATTAGTGACGAAAAAGCAATCCATCACCAAGTTAGTGACGGATTGCTCTTCCGTCACTAATTTGTTATGGATTAGTGACGGAAGGGCAATCCGTCACTAAATTAGTGACGGATGTAATAGTCCGTCACTAATTTAGTGACAGTTTAGTGACGAAAAAACTAATCCGTCACTGATTTTAATTTTTTGTCACTATTTTGTTACTAAACCGTCACAATTTAGTGACGAAAATTTTCATCACTAATTTTCGTCACTATTTTGACATTTTCTTGTAGTGCAATGATCAAGAGCTTAAAAGAGACGAGTAAACAAAAAACTTGAGAAACTACCAAAATCTAAGTGGCTGAGGTAAAACTGCAAGTTAGAATTTTCAAATTTATAATATCCAAAAGTATAGTTTAATAGTGGTAGTATATTTGACTTCATAGGTAGCTTCTTATCAATAAATAATCTTCATGAATAAGGAACTCAACTGCTTATTAATTATCCTAGACTAAGACTTGCAAACATAAATTTAGAGTTCTCATTCAATTGACATAGCTCTTTCTATGCTTCCCTTTAACTAATACATGCAAACTGCCATCCCAAGAAGGAGAGATAAAAAGAGTGCCAGCCTTGCTCTTACTCCAAACCTAGCAGCCAACCTTGGATTGCTCAAGCAAAATTTCATAATAGAGACCACCAACTTCAACACTAAGCAATAACATTGAATGTAACAAGTAAACATGACTACTTAGTAAACCTAGTTGTTGAAAATCTTCTAATGCCTCTTTTTAAGGGGTAAGACATAGGAATTCTTGTCGACTAACTAAAAGATGTCCCTAATGATTGACTTTCCACTTATGGTAAAACTCAACACGTGAGATGCATATTCACTGTTTTCCTTACCGACACAAAGGGGAAGAATCAAGTGAAACAAATTAGAGAACAAGAAAAAGACTAATGCTTTCTGTCACACTAATGGGATAAGAAAGAAGAACGGCCGATGTTATAAAAAAAGATGATTATAATCTTCAGAGTATTCTAAAGGTCACATACACTATAACAAATATACTGTGCACTGACGCTAAATATACCATTTGCTGACGCTTTAAAGTGTCAGTAAATAACTTCATGATGCTTTTACATGCGTCGGGTAGCTTGGGGTGGAGACGGAATATTCCGACGCTTTTTAAAAGCATCGAGACGGTGTTGTTCCATGCCGACGCTTTAAAGCGTAGCGTTGGAGTTGTACTGACGCTTTAAAGCGTCGGGTTATTTTTTCTTAAAAAGCGTCGAGAGAACTATGTCGAACGCATCCGACGCTTTAAAGCGTCGGCAAAATGTAACATTTTTTTAAAATAAAAAAACCAAAAAAAATTTATTAAACCTGTGCAATTAATTAAGATCAAATTCTAAATTAAACCGGGCAATTTTATCATAACAAACAAAATCACAAATCACATTACACACATTCTTCACATCCAAAATAAAAGTTCAAATATAAATTTCATTACATCAAGTTCAAATATAAATTTCATTACAATTTAAAGTTTCACAAAATTTAAAAATACATGAGATGAAAGATATAAATAAAAAGAGCCGAGGTCAATGATCTGCAGGAGGAAGGTCGTCACCCTATCCGCAAGGATCTGATGCTCCAGAAGCCTATAAGAAAAATTAAAAATATTTAATTTACAAAACTATCTATGAATATTAAACAAATAGTTAATTTAATATAAAAATATATATTGAATAATATATGTATTTACCTGATGAGGAACAACCGTTTGTATGAGAGATGTAAGCCGCTCAATGTAATCTCTCATGGAATCAATCAATGCTCTATCGGTGCACTCCTCCGTTGCATCTCCTCCATCGCAACGGCACTCGACCGTTGCATCTCCTCCATCGCAACGGCATTCGACCACTGCATCTCCTCCAACGCTACAGCACTCGACCGCTGCATCTCCTCAACCGCATGCTCAAGCCTGCAAACACGTGTATCATAAACAGCATCTGCAGCATCACGTGTAAGTCTACTCACCTCAAATAACTGAGTGGGGGTAACTCCAACTCCATAACCCCTCACTCGACTGTAGCGCTCTGGCCCCATCAACTCTGTAAACACCTTGGCCTCGATGCGACTACTCTGCGTAGATGCTGTAGAGTCATCGACACGCTCAGCAACAAGAGATGCAGCTCTTTCCTGTATTAATTTAGAAAAATTAGTTAGATCTTACTGAATAAAATAATCAAATTAAAATTATTATATGAAATAATTTGTAATAAATAATTACATATAAATCCCTCGACTCATCCTTGACAAAAGTGCCATTATGGTGAGTATGAGTCATCCGGTAAAACTCCACCACACCGGGTTTCCTCCCATGCTCATCCATCTACAAAAAAAAATGCAATTTATAAATATTTGAACTAATTTATAAATAAATTATACAATTCATTTTGATTTGTAAAGAGGGACTATAAATTATTCAATTATGTTTCAACAAGAGTTTCAACGAGAGTTTCAACATAATTTTAAATTATTCAATTATGTTTCAATGATAGTTTCAATGAGAGTTTCAAGATAATTCTAAATTATTCAATTAATTTCAATGATAGTTTCAATGAGAGTTTCAACATAATTATAAATTTACGGTGATGTTTCAATGATAGTTTCAATGAGAGTTTCAACGATAGTTTCAACATAATAAGTAATTATTCAATTGTTTCAATGAGAGTTTCAACGGGAGTTTCAACATAATTCTAAATTATCAATTATGTTTCAATGATAGTTTTAATGAGAGTTTCAACATAATTCTAAATTATTAATTATGTTTCAATGATAGTTTCAATGAGAGTTTCAACGAGAGTTTGAACATAATTGTAAATTATCAATTATGTTTCAATGAGAGTTTCAACGAGAGTTTCAACATAATTCTAAATTATCAATTATGTATCAATGATAGTTTCAATGAGAGTTTCAACGATAGTTTCAACATAATAAGTAATTATTCAATTGTTTCAACGAGAGTTTCAACGAGAGTTTCAACATAATTCTAAATTATCAATTATATTTCAATGATAATTTCAATGAGAGTTTCAACGATAGTTTGAACATAATTCTAAATTATTAATTATGTTTCAATGATAGTTTCAATGAGAGTTTCAACATGATTCTAAATTATCAATTATGTTTCAATGATAGTTTCAATGAGAGTTTCAACGAGAGTTTCAACATTTAATTCCATTTGATTCAATGCTACATTTAATTCTATTTGATTCAAGTTTCCTTAAGAAAAGAGATTCAATTCATTTATACAGACCTAGCACATCAATGCATTCATCCATAATATCCATTCTTCACTATATCACACAACCGCATCCATAGATTTAAGAATTCAAAGCTAATATTATATTTCTTGAACCTCCTCTTTATGACATATAAATGAACATAATTAGTTTAAGAATTTATAGTTTAAGAAACATACGAATTGTTATTCGCGCATAACTCTTGGATTCCGATGTATGGGGAACTGACAGAGATGCTCGTGTAGTTTTACTAATATTAGAATATGTCTGTAAAATTAAATAAATATTTTAATAAAGTGTTTTAAAAGATTAAATAATAAGAATATTAAGTAACAAGATACTTGTCCCCTCTCGGAGAACCAATAATGAACCAACTCCATCCACTGATGAGGGGTACCTCAGGAGGACAAGTACCAACTACCTGCTCCCTGATGCAGCTTGTACTTCGTCTTCAAATATGACTTATATTCTTTCCATTTCCGGATGGAGGAAGTGCAAACTTGCCCTGCAAAAGATAAAAAATTAAAACTGTTCAAATATAAAACATGTCATAATATACATAATGTTTGATGTTTAGATTCTTTTGTTTACCTGCATAAATGACCACATCCGCTAACAATTCAAAGCCTGACGCATCTATGGGTGATCTAAGTAATTAGTAGTGCCAGTACCGTATCAAGTCATATATATATATATATATATATATATATATATATATATATATCCTCAGGATTTTATTTTGTGGTGAAAGTTACATATGTAGAAGAATATATGGATCGACCAAATTCACACTGCGAGGTTCTTCGGCACAAGAAACAAACTCAGCCTGCAGCCAATAAAGCAATCTTTCTTCTTATATTTCTGACACAGTCCGGGCCAGAAGATGGTATCACCTCCACCATATTGAGACAGCTTAACAGGGACCCATGCACCCTTGTGAATGGGCTCTCCAGTGCATCACTGCACATATAATGTAGCCAATATATCCAACAAGCGGTCACAAGTGAACAACGCTTCCGCGTCTCATGACAGTGCTTTATAACTTCCTCATATATATATATATATATATATAAAGACGTACACCATGCATATGTGATCATATAATAAGCCAGAATCCAGCGGTTCAGTGTGATCCCTATTCACACCATACCAGAGCCCATATCCTCCATCAGATTGACGTGGAATTCATCTCTATACTAATTTTTCTTTTCATCTATATTATACTAATTTTTCTTTTCATGTCTATTATTATAAGTTTCCATCCATCCTAACCTTATCTGTAATGCCAGTCCTGAGCTAGGTGCGGCTAACATAACCAAAAAGCCATTTAAGACCCCACTACCCCAAATCAAATCTCTTATTAAACATCTCTGTCTAGAACCGTGAAATGCTCCATACTCCAAAGCCATAGGAACAGAACAAAACATAGACAACCTCTGAACTCATAACACAAAATAAGTATTGCTTGGCACAAGGCTTTGGTTAGGGAAGATCATAAAAACCGACAGGTAACAAATGAGCAAAACTCATACAAACAGGAAAAAGATATTTTACTTAAAATAAGCTTTTAAGGGATAATGGCAGGGTACTATACAAGCCCATCAAGGACAAGGCAAACATAAACAGAACATTAGGCCATTCATGCCTGTCGGGAGATCTAAAGCAGCAGCCATTTTTTTTGATGCAGTCATGTTTATCAGAGCATTATGAACCATAAATCCTAACCAGGGTGGCTATTAAAAATCAAAAAACATTGGAATTGCCAAAATAGAAATTATGATAGAACCAATAAGCCATACATTCAATTAAATTTATGGACCCTAAAATTTCTGTCAAGCAAACAAAAGAGGGCAAAGACACATGACCAGTACTTTCCTTTTTACGTCACTTCCAGGAACATGTTTTCCCACCACTCACTGCGATCAATTACCACATGCATACAAGGTAAACAAAAACCTAATATTTGAGGGCAATCAAGGAAGATCGCAAGAGAACACCGCAGGACAAAATTCCAAATTAAGTGCTATTTAAATCATTCCTTGATTTCCATATTGTTTTTTGTTTTTTTTTAATTTTCAGAATATTTCTTCTAATCGGAGAGAAATATCAGCGTCTTTGTGACATAATCTCTTTTAGGCAACTAATTTTATGTGGCAGATTACTCCAAGAGAGCTCGGTAACATTTAGATTGCTAAAGAATTAAGGAAAAATTGATTTAATTTCATAAACAAAATACCATCAGAAACGGGTTCCGTTGAGCAATGAATCCCCAAATCTCATGATTAATTTAATCCAAACAGAAAGAAAAACATGTTCATACCTAGAGAAGGAGAGGATGGGAGGAGCCTGTGAGGGGGCAGCGGCAGTCGCAGAGTCTCAGATTTTCTCCTTTCAATCTTTCGGTCCACAAATCTAGAGCACCAATCCTAAGGCCGATGCCAACAGCCACCCGGACGATGAAAATCAACACCCGGACGATGAAAATAAGCGTAAGGAATAGATTTTGATCTTACCTTCGAGAGGAGAGAGGCCGACCGATACACCTTCGTCGGGAAAGAGAGCGTCCATGGGGAGGAGGCGGAGGAAAATCACGGCAGGGAGGCGGCTAGGGCAGCACAGAGGAGGAAGATCACGGCGGGGAGGCAGCTAGGGCATCACAGAACGCGTAGGCAGAGGAAGATTGCGGCGGGGAGGCAGCTAGAGCATCACAGAACGCGTGGGGGAGGAAGGAAGCTCGGTTACAATATATATAGCGGTATATGCCGACGCTTTTAAGCATCGTCCTGTACCGACGCTTTTAAAAGCATCGGCAAACTTTGTTATTAGTTAATTAGACGACGTTAATAAGCTTATTAGTTAATTAGACGACGCTAATAAGCGTCGTACCCTGCCAATGCTTTAAAGCGTCGGCAAACTTAACTAATATGCCGACGCTATTAAAAAGCGTCGTCGATCTGCGCTATTTCCCGACGCTACACCCTAGCGTCAAAAAAAAAGAGTTGCGACAATGGATTTTTGTTGTAGTGATATTATCAAAAAAAAAAAAAAATTTGTCAGTTGCTGTCAAACTTATGAGGCCAAGTAAAGATTATAATTGACGGACTCTTGACATGATGCAGGCTCGACAGTTGCACTACAGGACATCATGCAAGATCCTTCTTATACTTTCTCTCTCTCTCACGCACACACACAGCATTTTCTGAAGAGGTTGTGTAGTCTCCATCGCATGTGACCAGCACCCAGGGAACTTGGACGCTGAATTAAAACGACGCCGTAATAGGAGGGACCACGACTCCAGAAAAAGCTAAGCCAGAAGATGAGATGGCTAAAGCCAAGGCACTAGCAAACACCACTCAATGGGCTGCCTGCCTTGCTGGTCAGAGAGCTGGAGCTGATTCAAAACCTCTGATTCAGAAGCCAGCAATGAAGGCGTCCGAAAGTGAGCTCAGAAGGCAATGTGTCCCTTAAAAAAGTTTTGCCGGTAAAGCAACACCTGCCCACTTAGAATAGAAAAGAGATAGCATACTCTTTGGTGTATTAGATCAAAAAGGCATTAGAAGTGTCACAATTAATATGCACAGACTTCTTTTTAACATGGTTTGTTTAAAGTCTACCCATAATCAAATTAGCACAATGTTTAATGATTAGAGAGGCATTACAAAAACTGTACCCCACCAAAAGAGAGAGAGAACAACAGATGCTTTGGCCAAAACAGCCAAACCAGTCAAACTAAGTAAAAATGGCTGAGCTGTCTAACTATCAGAGGGTTAAATAATAAAAGTGGTTTACTTGCCCTTTGAACTAGGATAAATAAGAATTATATTCAGTGGCCTATCTGTTCCATTGAGAGAGAATAGTTTTCTGAGGTCTGTGCTTGCGTAAGAACCAATAGCAATTGCAAACCCTATGAAAAATCAAAGAACTCAAATGTACTCGGACTTTAGGTCTTACAGTGAACAATATCATGAGACCTTTTTTTGAGGGCCTATTCAAGATTGCGAAGTTTCTAACCCATTGGCCGACAATGTCTGAAATGGCGCTAATCTTTTTTTAATTAGCAAGAATGATGTCATCAAAGTCTAGCTCCGTAAGCCACCAAGATTCAAATTATTGTGAGGGAAGGAGGAGGCCCGACAATGAAGAAGGACCAGAAAGTGATCAGAGAGAGAGCTTTCAAAAGAAGACCAGTAGGAGACTACGAAGCAACATTCCTAATAAGAAGATACGAGAAAATTATCCAATCATTTGACCTGGTAAACTTTATTTCAGAAAAGTTGAGATCAAGAAGCTGAAGGTTGAAAATAAAATCATTGAGGCCCAGAAATTCTTAGATTAATTGAGGGTTTCCTATCAAGAATGTCGCTTGTAGAGCCCAGGCTTGCAAGGTTTAATTAAAAGGAGACTGGGAACTTAACTGAAAGAAGTATTCAGATACGTTTTAAACTAAAGAGTCTTGTCAATTATCAGTGACACAAAGCAGAGAAAGAACCATGTAAAACAGATAGAGCCAATTATTCTCTTACTGTTGTCAATGCAGCAAGGGACAAAGCTTAAGAAAGGTCCGCTAGATGTTTTTCGTACGGTTTCTACTCAAAGAGCGATGTGTCAACAATTTTACTTAACAAGGGATAGGTATTATCGTCATCAAGTAAAAAGAGATGGTTGTATATAATAATCACACTGGCAGTCGGTCATTGATAGGAGCAACTTAAACCTGCCTTCCAATACCAAAGACAAACAAAACCAAATCACAGCTAAAACATATGCATTTTGGCCTGAGCCATCAACAATACTTATATATAATCCATCATCAATTCATAACAAGCACCGAATGTTGCGACATACTCTTATTCTCAAGGCTCTCTAGTAATTGCCTTGGCTCTCATACGCGTTCCATGACTGGAAAACAACACACGTCTATAACCCATCTAATGCTAAGCATTACCACTCCAGTCCAAGCCATTCGATGAATTAAGGACTTAGAGACGTAGACTTCAGCATAGAGTCGTGCTTCTTCTCACGAGCCATTCACAGTCCGACCACCATCAACACAAATGACTTGACCCGTAATATAGGAAGCAGCAGGTAGGCATAAGAAGGACACAAGAGATGCCACCTCCTCTGGCTCTGCGACACGCCCCATAGGTATGCGGGCGACTTCTCTTGCTGTAACCTCCTCGTTTTCAAGTGCCTGCACAAATGCAAAGTATGACAGATTCTATCAGATATTTAGCCTACCAAGTATCAGCCCACCAGATGTAAGTGTCTTAATTGGTGAAAGATGCAGCACAAACTATATCAGGTTTAATTGCAACAACTGTGGCCAATACAAATTTTGATTTACTTGCAGCTGGCATTCCTATTGTTATTTTGAAAGGACCTGCACAAGTAGCTAGTTATAAAATTTTGTTTGCTTTTTCTTTATAAACTTGATGGCCTTCTCTAACAACATGGATTTGCTTGGATCAGGGGTCTTCTTCTAAATCCCCATCGCCTCTCTGGATGGCTTTGCAGATACACAGAAAATGCAATGCTATAATTACCTAGGTATTCTATGGTAGTTGTGTGGTCCTCAGTGTGATGGGTGCCAACCATAATTACCCTGCAAACAAAGCTTGCCTACAGTGTCTTTATTTGACTGATGGACTGGGGGGTAGGATTGGCTTCAGATTTGCCAGGGGTTCCGACTTTTGTTCTATTATTTTGAGACAAAAATTAAGTTTGGCCCTTACAAGGTTTACGAGTGGGGTCCGGATGAATCCTGGAGCAACACAGTTGACTCGAATGCTGTCTTTAGTCCACTCACAGGCCAAGCTCCTTGTGAGCTGATTGATTGCTCCTGAAAACATAGCAGAAGTCATAAAGAGCAGGGATCCACCGTTATTGATTACTTATGCTTCTTCCAAAAAAAAAAAGAAGGCCTTATCTTAGATTACCTTTAGTAGCTGAATAAATAGATAAATCTCTCACGCCTATAAACCCTGCAATTGCGGAGATGAACACAATGTTGCCTGCCCCTGATGCCTTGAGAAGAGGGTGAGCTAGTTGACTCAGATGGAAAGCTGATTCCAAATTCGTAGCCATGAGAAAGGAATACTCTTCAGCAGTGAAATCTACGGTTGGTTTTGCAATGGCCGTCCCTGCGTTATTAACCTAGGTGGGGGCAGCACAACTTTGTCATTTGGATCGAATGAAGAACAACTCAGTAAGGCAACACACACTTGGCATGAACTTATTTATGATAGTAGTTAGGTTGAGCATAACTTTTAGGTGGTCACGGGGATATGAAGG
>UESW01001927.1:301268-324711 GCA_900491605.1 Calamus simplicifolius | reverse complement strand
AGAATAACATCAAGGGTTTATGCTTGTTTCACTGGTAACTGGCATTTGACATTGTTGTCTCATGAACAGTCATGCATAAAGGTTGCGCTAGACTTTGTGTCTCCTGAGAATGTCCGTGAGTGCATTCGATGGAAGAATTTCGTATACTTCCAGAAGAGCACAGGGCCAAGGAAGATAAACTAGAGGTTTACTAATTCGAACCCTTACTTTGTGCTTTTTGTGCTTCTGTTAAATTCTGTTTGTGCTTATGTTATTGCACCTCAAGACTCTGTTCAAATTTCTGTGATTGTTTCTTTATCGAACACAATCCAGGTTAAGAAAATGGCTCTCCATGCACTCCGCCATGCTATAAACGAATTAGAAGCCTATGATTCTAAACCAAGGTGAGTTTTTCATATTACTGCATTTTTCCTTTCAACCAAGGTGAATTTAAAATCACCTTATGTTTTTAATGCTTTTGTTTAGCCCCTGTGAATATTTTCTGGTGTTTGTATAGAGTAAATGGCTCTTAAAAATTTTCGTGCTCCTTGTCTTCTCTTGCATGATTATATACTCGGGGACATCCTTGGCATTGGTTTGATTAAATGCAGCTTTGATTTATGTAGAATTCCTGGTACCCTTCATATCTGAGTTATAATTAGACTCTTCCTATGAACAATTCCTGTACCTTGCTTGGATGTCCAATCATCACTAACTTGTGGATATTTTGGATATTGAACATGGCCTAGCTATCCAACATTATGGTACAATTCTTTGATCAATTGAAAATTTTGGTTTTGAAAAATCCTGAACAGTTGCGGCTCTTTATGAGCACCTGCACTTGTAAGATATTGGGTTGTGAAGTCTCGGCCTATAAATTCAGTGTGTTGTGTGCTGTATCAGGTCAAAGGCTGTATCCGAAGAACCTATGGTAGAATATGAAGATGAAGAGAAACCTATGATGGAAACAGACCCACCGCAGGAAATTGGAGATCCAATTGCATCAGCATCGCAGGATTCAAAGTCATCTCAGTCGTTGCCAACTTCATCTTCTGATACTGATGCCTAGCTGTAGGAACCTGTTTTTGATCTATCATTCATGGGAAGGGCATTTATGATAGACTGCATAGCAGTATACTGGTCTTTTGCTGTTAATTAAACTGCAGTAGCTGTATCTTTGGAATGACTGATGTAGTGATTTTCTGTATGACATTGCCTTTCTAAATTTTGGATCCACCAGCCATTGTTAGGTGCGAATGTTTTTATTGGAATGCATCATTTTGGACATTCCTTAGAAGGAAATTTGGCTTTGAGTTATTTTGAAGTTCTATTATGCCAACTTTTATCTTTATACTTTAAATAAGGCTCAATCTTTTGATTTGGTGATGTTCCATGAAACGCAAGGTGTTATGCCCTTGTCTCGAGGCCTAAGGCCCTGAAGATGTTTTTTCTGTAGCAGTGGTCCAAGGGCACCGGACTTGGGAGATGCTACACAGCAAATAAGCTTTAGCTGGTCAAGCATTTTAAGGGCTGTCCGAAGGTAATAACAGATACTTTTGTTGAAGCGTGTAGTACGTAAATATGCTTCAGAGTTGCCCTCCTTGCCCGAGGGTTTTGTGTTGCACGTTGTTTTGAAGTGCGCTAGTCTCCCTGTTGACCGTGGTTTCGGTCCAGGCGAGAGTATACAAAGCATTGTGAATGGAAAGTCTATTTCTCCTAAATAAATAGGTGGTCACACTCTTGCCACTGCAGGGTCCAAGGAGGATCAGACAAACACACAACCTTACCCCCACAAAGGCTATTTCCATGTTTTGAGCCCATCACCCAGGTCACAACAGAGTAACCTTACCACTGCACCAGGGGCAAACTCCTGTTAGTTCTAGCTTCGTTGGGTAAGCCTAGAAAAACCCTTTTGAGTTAAGAACTCGCAATTCTACTCCATTATTTCGTTCTTCCATTTATAATCAACTTCAGATTTAAATTATGCATTTAATTTCTGTCTATAATGCCCCAAGAAAAAAAAAGCAAAAATCAAGAAAACCCTGGAAAAGGAAAAGGAAGTGCATCAAACACTGACCAAACTATCGAATGTATCCTTGCAGGCCACACCCTTGGAACGATTTCGAGAGCTGAAGAGTCAAATACTTGTTCTTCGGGTAAACGTGCATGCCGAACAGCTTCATCCGACCCTAGAAAACCCATCCAGATCCAAGAAAATGAGAAATTAGAACTTAAAACAAAACCCTAGACATCAAGAACGGAATAAAGAGAAATTACACCGATCGACCGACCTGGGGGAACTCGAGGTAGAGGACGGGGTTCTTGGTGCCCAGATCGGCAAGCTCGCGACACGCCGCCAGAAAAGGGGGCGAGGAGGCCGGGGAAGGAGAAAAGGTAGCGGCTCTTCCACTGGCCCCGCTTTACAATGTCATGGCCCTGGAGCTTGAAGACGGCCTTGGACGGCTCCAGAGGGCCGGAGGGCTTCGATGGAGTGCGGCGGAGGAGCTTCTTCGAGAACGCTAGGGATCTCAGCCTCTTCTTCTCTTCCGTCTCAGGGTCCGCCGGCCGGGAGTTCTCCTCCTTCTCGCTCTTCTTCCCCATCTCGGTGTCCCTTACGCCCCTCTCTGTTGGATAAGTTTGAGGAAAGATAGTACCCGGGAAGATCTTATCTATTTGAGAAGTTAAGAAGATGCTGTGGCGTGCAAGGCACTGTCCTTAAGAGTATATTCGCCTCTCGGAGATAATATCTCGGTGCAGAAGATCAGAGCACGACTACCCTCCAGGATACAACAGCAACGAGTCTTCTAACAAGCGTGCACACACCAATGTCAGAAGAGGATGAACAACCGAATGAGTTCCTTCTCTTTGGATAAGAACGGAGCAAAGCAAAAGAATGAATCTCTGGATTGGATAAGGACGAGGGAATGGATCTCCGGATAATGATGGAAAGAGCAAGATTTGAATTGAATTTTTTTTCACCGGAAGGCATTGCTTCGAATATTTATAAGATAGCAAGCACCGATTGAAAGTAGCAAGTCAATCTAACGGGAATGACGATTCAGTCTAAAGGTCGATCAGCGTCCAACGGTTGGTCAAACAAAATAAAAGACTTATCAAGACTTATCACGAACGTAGAGACATATAAGTCAAAAGACTGGTCAAAAAGAAAAATAAAAGGACTTATCCTACCGGTTGAAATAAAAAGACTTATCCTACCGGTTGAGAACGACGTATCAGATAAAATGACTTATCAAATCAAAAGGCTTTTGAATATTGAAATACATTAGATTTCCAACAATCCCCCACTATTTAATATTCAAAAGATGACAAACTTTAGAAGGAACTTTAAGAATGTAATGCATAAGCCATGGTGTCTATGTGACTATGAACAGGCATAGAGAAAATAAGTGTAATCCATAAAAGGTTGGTGAAACTAAGTTTCTATGAACCAATCCTTCTTTTATTGGATCATTGACTTATAACTCACATTCCATCTCTCAGATTTCGGTTGTTCAAGCGGGTTGACACATTTCGGCCATGCGTCTACCTGGATATTCATGAGTACTCTAGAGATCCTACCCAAGTCTCATAGGAAGCGGCCACCACCTCCATACTCATATAGGTGGATTGTCATCAAGTATACACTGCAGTTTTGTATACCACCCAAATTAGGCTATAACATCCATTAAGAACTTCACATATTAGTTCAACCTAAACACTGCAGAATACTATCTTACACCATAGAAAGGGATTTCACAATATAAATAATTATGATAGTATACTCCAAGTTGTCCAGTGAATTATTTTTCCCATATGAACCTTCTTCCCGGGATCTCCGTTCATGAAGGTTGGGTTACCATCACTTCAACTTTTGATCTGGGTATAATCCCATTTCCCTTGATGTATTGCTCACAAGCTTTTTGCTTAGAGGCTTAGTCAGAGGATCGGCTAAATTTAACTCTGACCTTACATAATCCAAGGATATTACTCCATCATTAATAAGCTGCCTCACAATATTATATCTTAGACATATATGTCTACTCTTCCCATTATAAATTTTGTTTTTAGCTTTAGCTATGGCAGCCTGACAAACACAATGTATAGACACAGATGGAGCTGGTCTCATCCAAATGGGAAGATCTACCAAAAGATTCCTGAGCCATTCGGCCTCAGTCCCAGCCTTCTCCAAGGCAATAAACTTGGATTCCATTGTAGACCGAGCTATACATGTTTGCTTAGATGATTTCCATGACACTGCTCATCCTCCAAGGGTAAACACATAACCGCTAGTGGATTTCATCTCATCAGAGTCTGAAATCCAGTTAGCATCACAATACCCTTCTAATACTGTAGGAGTCCGACAATACATTAAACCATAGTTCATGGTTCCTTTCAAATATCTAAGCATTCTTTGTAATGCAATCCAATGATCCTTGTTAGGACATTGGGTATATCTGCTTAGTCTTCCTACAGCATAAGCAATGTCAGGTCGAGTGCAGTTCATCAAATACATAAGACTACCAATAATTTGAGCATATTTAGATTGTAAGACACCATCGCCTTTATTTTTCTTAAGCTGTGAATTAGCATTATAAGGAGTGCTCACAGGCTTACAATCAAAATGTGAAAACTTTTTCAAAATTTTCTCAACATAATGTTCTTGTGAAAGTATGATACTATTGACTTCTTTACAAGTCTAATTCCTAAAATCATATTGCTTCTCCCATATCTTTCATATCAAAATTCAAAGTTAAGAACATTTTGGTGCTAGTAACAATATCAAAATTAGTGCCAAATATGAGCATATCGTCCACATACAAACAAATTATAACATATTTATGGTTAACAACTTTAGAATAAATACATTTATCAGCACTATTAATTTGATATCCATTTAAAACTAGCACTTTATCAAACTTATCATGCCATTGTTTTGGTGCTTGTTTTAAGCCATACAAAGATTTAATTAATTTACAAACTTTATGCTCATTACCAGGAAGAACACAACCCTCAGGTTGATCCATATATATTTCTTCTTCTAGGTCTCCATTAAGAAATGTAGTTTTAACATCCATTTGATGAATTATCAATTTATGAATAGATGCAAGTGCAATCAAAACTCTAATAGAAGTTATTCTTGTCACAGGTGCAAAAGTATCAAAGTAGTCAATATCTTTCTTTTGAGAATAACCTTTTGCAACTAGCCTTGCCTTAAATTTTTCAATAGAACCATCAGGCTTTAGTTTCTTCTTAAAGATCCATTTACACCCAATAGTTTTAGCTCCAGGGGTAAACTTACTAATTCCCATGTATGATTGCTCATGATGGATTCTATCTCATTATTTATAGCCTCTTTCCAAATATAGCATCAGGAGATGAAATTGCTTCATATATGTTTGAGGATCATTATCAACAAGAAAAGTATAAAAATCATCTCCTAGATTAGTTTCCTTTCTGATTCTCTTGGATCTCCTTAGCTCTTGAATGTCATTAGGCTTTAAATTAGGTTCAACCACTTGTGGTCTAGAAGGTCTTTCTAAGGAGGTTTTCATAGAAAGATATGTTCAAAAAATTCTGCATCTTTCGTCTCAACTATAGTATTAGGTTCATGATATTATTTTCACTTTTAATCACTAAGAACCTATAGGCAACACTATATTTATTTGCAGGACTATTTTGAACATAACCTATAAACATACAATCAAAGGTTTTAGATCCTAACTTTCTCTTTTTAGGTTCAGAAAGCAAGAACTTTGCTAAACAACCCCATACTTTTAAATATTTAAAACTTGGCAAATGACCATTCCATAACTCATAGGGTGTTTTATTGGTTTTCTTATAAGGAATTCTATTTTGAATAAAACAAGTAGAAAGAAGGGCTTCCCCCCATAAGTTCATGGGTGCATCAGAACTAAGGAGCAATGCATTCATCATTTTTTTAAGTGTTCTATTCTTTCTCTCAGCCACTCCATTAGATTCTAGTGAATAAGGAGGAGTAAATTCATGAATTATACCATGTTGTGCACAATACTTATTAAAAGGAGTAGAATAATATTCTCCTCCTCTATTAGATCTAAGTCTTTTTATTTTTCTTGTTAATTAATTTTTAACTTCTGCCTTATATTTTAAAAATATTTCGAAGGCTTCATCTTTTGATTTTAATAGATAAACCATTGCATAACGAGAAAAAATCATCGATAAAAGTAATATAGTATTTCTTTCCACTTCTAGTCATATTACCTTTTAAATCTCCTAAGTCAGAATGAATTAATTCTAACAATTCAGTTTCTCTTGTATGAATAGATTTGCAACTTCTTTGGTTAATTTAGATTCTACACATGTTTGACATTTTTCATGATCATATGAAGTAGACATGTTATTTACCAAACCTAATTATTTCATTCTTTTAATGTAAGAGTAATTAACATGTCCTAATCTATCATACCAAAGATTAATAGAGTCAAGCAAGTAAGCAAAAGAAGATGATGCATTTCCATTCATAACTTCGAGTACATTTAATACAAATAGACCCTGGTTACAATATCCTTTCCCAAAAATTTTTTAGATTTGGTCATGACAACTTTGTTAGACTCAAATGACACTTTCACACCATTTTTTCCAAGCAAGGCCACAGAAATTAGGTTCATACGGATGTCCGGCACCTATAGCACATCTCCAAGTGAAAGGACTTTTTCAGAAGTTAGTTTTAGATTGACTTTTTCTTTGCCAATCACTGAACAAGACTTTGAGTTGCCCATGAAGACTTGTTCCTCTCCTTCTGGCAGTGGGATATAGGAGGCAAATGCATTTCTATTGCCACATATATGACGAGTGGCTCCAGAATCCATCACCCAGTCCTTTGTATGTGCAACAATATTTGCCTCGCTAACAACCGCAGCAATCACATCTTCTCCAACCATCAAGTTAGCCTTTGGTTTGGCTGGAGCATCATTATTTTTTTCTAAACCTGCATTGGGCAACATGGTGTCCTGGTTTCCCACAAACATAGCAAGATCCTTTTTTCTTCTTAAAATTTTGACTTCTTTGAAAATGAGGCTTCTTATCATATTTCTTGTAATGGTTTCTATGTTTGGGCTTATAGGACTTATGTTTATCCTTACTAGATCCATCCTCTATTAGATTAGCCTTACTAGTCATTTCCTTAGCCTTTTCTATCTTTTCTTGGGCTCTGTTTTGCTCTTCAATCCTAATATGCACAATAATATCTTCAAGGGACATAGACTTTCTTTTATTCTTTAAATTATTCTTATAATCTTTCCAAGATTCAGGTAATTTTTAATTAGGGATCCAGCAATAAAAGCATCAGGAAGAATAATATTATCATTTTTAAGGTCATCTATTAGAACATGGAAAGCATGGATCTGAGATGACACATCCTTATCTTCTGACATGGTAAAGTTAAAATGGTTTCCTATAGCAAATTTCTGAGAACCGGCATCTTCAAGAATATATTTTCTTCTAAGGCTTTCCAAATTTCAGAGGCTGATTTAATAGGATAATAAATATCAAATAGTTCATTGGATAGAGTACTAAGAATAGTATGCCTACATATTCTGTTAGCCTTTTCCCATGTTAGAAGGTCCTCCTCTTTCTCAGGTTTAGGATCAGTCAAAACAGATGCTATATTATAAACATCTAATATTGAAAATAATTTCTCTTGCCAACGTTTATAATGGGAACCAGTAAATTGCTCAATCTTGGATGTATCGGGAAAGGACTTAGTAGCAGCAACCATAATAGAGTCCATATCTACTCTTAAGATTGTTGGATAAGTTTGAGGAAAGATAGTACCCGGAAGATCTTATCTATTTAAGAAGTTGAGAAGATGCTGTGGCGTGCAAGGCACTGTCCTTAAGAGTAGATTCGCACCTCTCGAGATAATATCTTGGTGCAGAAGATCAGAGCATGACTACCCTCCAGGATACAACAGCAACGAGTCTTCTAATAAGCGTGCACACACCAATGTCAGAAGAGGATGAACAACCGAATGAGTTCCTTCTCTTTGGATAAGAACGGAGCAAAGCAAAAGAATGAATCTCTGGACTGGATAAGGACGAGGGAATGGATCTCCGGATAATGATGAAAAGAGCAAGATTTGAATTGAATTTTTTTTCACCGGAAGGCATTGCTTCGAATATTTATAAGATAGCAAGCACCGGTTGAAAGTAGCGAGTCAATCCAATGGGAATGACGATTCAGTCTAAAGGTCGATCAGCGTCCAACAGTTGGTCAAACAAAATAAAAGACTTATCAAGACTTATCATGAATGTAGAGACATATAAGTCAAAAGACTGGTCAAAAAGAAAAATAAAAGGACTTATCCTACCGGTTGAAATAAAAAGACTTATCCTACCGGTTGAGAACGATGTATCAGATAAAATGACTTATCAAATCAAAAGGCTTTTGAATATTGAAATACATTAGATTTCCAACACTCTCAGCCAAGTGGAGTCGGCGAAACAAAACGGGAGAGGAAAAAGCGGAAAGAAAAAATGGGACTTCGTTCTGGAAAAATATATCAAAAATAATGTTTAATATATTCTTTTGTTGCAATTAATCATGTTCAAAGTTAGCCGCCATTCACAAATAATCAAATTATCTCCATCATTACTCCACCATAAGCTTGGATGAGTTGAGTTGAGTTGAGTCGAGTCTTACCCCTCCATAAGCCATTAAACTACTTTCATTATTCTTAAAAATAAGATTTATTATATATTTATGATTTGATATATATATATATATATATATATATATATATATATATATTCTATTTTTTTCATAATAATATTATTTCACTCGATTTTTGGTTAAAAGCATTGATAAATGACTTATTAACCCTTTACATTAATATCCTAAAAAAATTATACGAAAATATGTAATTTTCAGCGCTTTAGGTTGCTAGGTAGAAGATTGAATTAAAATTATTGAAATAACTTTATAGTGAAATTACGTGCAACGTTGTTAATTAGAAGAATTTGATATATTAGTTTTTTTTCTTTTTTATCAAACAAATCTCAATATGATTATGAATTTTATAGAAAGATATTTATGATTCAACTTATTTATAATTTAAATACAAAAATTTTATTATCCAATCAATAACTATCTTTAAATTTATTATCCACTTAATAATCTTTAGTTCAGAATTAAAATGGACCAAGTCTCCTTTAATCTCCTTACTTCCACTTTAACCTCTTAAATATTTTTTTAAAAACAAAAAGTAAATAAAAAATTTAGATAGAATTGTGTGCGCTAAGAATAGTTTATAATAAATCATTCTTTTTTAGGTATTTGGTTTAAGTTTCTTTTAAAAAAAACCCTGTAACACACTTAATAAATTTCAACTCCCAAAGTATCCAAAAAAAAAAAAAATCCTAAGTGCATTTTAAAGCTAAATAGAGTTACTTTTAAATTTAGTCTGCTACTAACTTTTCAACGTATTATTTTTGCATGAAAAATAAAATACATTTATTTTTTAAAATAAAAATATTTTTTATAGAGCATATTTTTAAATCATAACATAGTTATATCTTTAAAATGAAGTACGACATTGATTAGGTCCTTACCATCCATTTTGTACCTAAATTCATTAGCAAAATTGTTGGTGAATCCAATATATATCGTTATATAAAAATAAAAAATTCTTATAAAATTAATAGTTAGATAGATTCTTTTGCAAAATTTATTATATTTTATAATTTATTTTAAATAATAATAAATTAACCCATTTAGTCCCATCTAACTTTGTTTAAAATTTAAATGATATATCATGTTATTATAAACTTTCATCAAATTTATAGTTGACAACCTTTGCCATGAAAATTACTAGTTCAAACTTCTAATCCTAAAATAATAATCATATCATAATGAAAATAACACTCAATAGCAAGGAAGTATTTTTTTTAATGGATAAAACTATTATGTTTTGACCACATTATAGTCATTTTGTTCTAATTTACTAACATATGCAATTTAAAAATAAATATTTATTTAAAAAGGGCACCATAGAAATAATGACTATAACAATAATGGGTTATTATAATACTAAATTATGTACTATGGCAGTTATTATTATTTTTTGTTTATTATTAGTGAGGTGAAAACTATTATGATAGTTGCTAAGGCCCAACTATGACGCAAAACTATAGCTATAGCTGATCAAAATCTCAGGCTTATGTAAAGTCTTTAATAAATAATTATTACATAAAATCAAATATAAAATACTTAATAGTAGATAGACTTGAATTTGATAGACTTGAATCTGATTGAGTTTTAATAGCCTTTTCTTTAAAAAATAACTAGTTTCTCTCTCTTAACCTTATTTCTTTCGTAGCAAATAACTAAATGAATTTTTTAAATGACTAACCTGATCAGATAGAGAGAGGACTAATTATTTATATAGATAACTTTTAATTGGTATTTTCATCGAATACCAAATTAATGGTTTAAAATTAATTCCATCAAATACCAAAATTAATGGCTTAAAGTTAATGGCTTAAACTTTTGGACACATGAAAGGATTGTGCCCTGCGCTTGTTGGAAAAAAGGGCAACTCTTCGTAAAGTATATATTAATCTAACATTCGATAATTTATTACATTAATATTTAATAGTGTAAACATTAGGTACGCAAAATTAAATTTCATAATGCATTCTTTTATCATGCTTGACTTTAGCATAATAAATTGCATAATAAGAGTTATGACAGTAATACTTCCTTCCATATCACATAATTTATATATAAATAACTAATTATCTTAAAAGACATATTAATTTTTCTATTCAAAATATTAAGCATTAGGAACAAAAAACATATAATATTAATAAGCTCAAGAGTGTCAGCATCATAATCAATCTTTAAAGTTCTTTGGTTTTAAACCTTTAGTTAAAGGATCTGTAATCATAATATCCGTTCTAATATGTTCAATGCACACAATCTATTTGTCAGCACTCTTACTAACTTCACCATTCATGTGGATTATATACTCATACTTATGTTGAACAACCCCAAAATGTAGGTGTCTTAAACTAGGTTTTCTTTAGTCCATAACTCAAAAGGAGTTTTAGAAATGGCCTTACTAGGAATCCTATTTAGTAAATATGTTGCAGTTCTAAGGGCATTTATCCACAAAGATTTTGATAATGAGAAATTACTTATATACTCCTAACCATATCCATTAATGTTCTATTTCACCTTTCTGCCACACCATTTTATTGAGGTATGCCTGGTATGGTATACTGTACACATATGCCATGTCTTTCGAGGAACTTTGCAAATGAACCTAGATTTTGTCTTTCATAATACTCACCATCTCTATCAGATCTTACTATTTTTACTTTTTTGTCTAGTTGCCTTTCAACCTTCTTAGTAAATACCTCAAGGGCATTTACAGCTTGAGATTTTTCTTTAAGCAAATAGATATATCCATAACGTGAAAAATCATCTATAAAGGTGATAAAGAACTTTTCTCCACCAAAAGATGGAGTATCAAAAGGTCCATATATATCGGTGAGTATAATTTCAAGAAGCTAAGCACTTCTTGTAGCTCCTTTCTTGTTTTGTTGGTTTGCTTTCTCTTAATGCAATCCACACATAAACCAAGATAAGTAAAATCTAGGTTTGATAGAACCTCATTCTTTACGTAGCTTTTCTTTGAATACATGACCCAAACATTTATGCCACAAGCAAGCAGAGTTTTCATTTGCCATACTACGTTTAATTCTAATATTTTGATGAACACACATCAGGGATGCAAAAATTTATCATCAAGTTTTAATTTATATAAATCATCCATAAGAATTTCAAAACCAATAAAGGAACCATCTTTATTAAATAAACTGAAACATCCTTTTTCAATCTTAAAACTAAACCCATTAACATCAAGTTTCAAAACAAAACCAAAATTTTAAAAGTGAAGGGACATAGAGAGTTTGTAGCAGATTCAGGTGATGCCCGGTATCTAAAGTAAGACGATAAGTCCCTATGCCTTCAATTGGGGCCTTCTCCGATTTCCCATAAACAAGAAGTTCTCATTTTGGTTTATGATCTAGATTGTAAGAAATCCATGCATTACATTAGAAATATGAGTAATGGCGCCAAAATTCAACCACCAAGTGTTAGAAGGAACTTCATATAAGTTATTAAAAAATTAGAGAAGCATAATGAAAGATACTTTTCTTTTCGAACCAAGCTTTTCGTTTCAGACAATCTTTTCGATAACATCCTTCTTTCTTACAAAAGTGACATTTATCTTTCTTCCTTTCCTTCTTATCATTATCAGTAACCTTGTTACTTTAGTGGATGTTTTCTTCTTAAATTTCTTGGATTTTGGTTTGATAACTTTACCAGCTCCTTGACCCACTATGTTTATTGACTGAACCCCTTGCGCTTTTAATCTTGTTTCCTCTTGAGTAAGCTTACTGCCCAATTCATTAACATCCCACTTATCCTTAATAGTGTTATAGTTAATTTGAAAAGGCCCATAATTTGAGTTCATAATGAATTATATGAGAAAGGAGTCATCCACAGTCATTTCGAGGGTCTTAAGTCTTGCTGAAATATTAGTCATATCAAGGATATGTTGCTGTATACTTTGCGACCCATCATATTTCATGGTTGTAAGTTCAGCCATTAGTGTCCCTATAAGTGACTTATCAACGGAACAAAAGCACTTTTTCACAAACTTAAGATGAACGAAAGCACTTTTTCACAAACTTAAGATGTTCTTTAGTAACTACACTTTTTGGAAGAGTAGACTTAATGTTGTTGGCAATTATCATTCGCATGAAACTAAGACATAATCTATTAGATCTATCCATGCTTTTTTTTTAACTTCTCTGCCTCATTGCTGGTATCAGTAATGTTAGTAGGCTTTTCTTCTAATAGTGCAAAGTCAAGATCCAAGATACCTAAATAGAAATTGACTTTCTCATGCCATTCAGAAAAGTTTAAACCTTTAAAGATATTAACAACAGAAGTATGTGAATGTAGATAAACAGTTGTAAAACATAAATGCTCAAATTCAGATAATTAAACATAAAAATACTATAGAATTTCTTTGGGTAAATACAATATATATATACACACACACATCATTATCGTAATTAGAATACTATTTAAACCTTAAGGTAATTAATAAACATTATCATATATATATATATATAGTATTTTTGGATATCCATATTATATTATATTTGATAAGAGAATATTAGATTTCTTCTTTTATTAGTTATAGAATATCAATCCACCTTTGAGCAAATTCTTAAATTCTAACAACCAACAAATCTTTATGATTAAAACAACAACATTCTATAAATTTTATAAATTATATGACTGAATATAAACTAGTTTGGCCATTTTGATGACTAACTAACTAATTTAATCTTAATGTCATATAATTAAGCAATAATAGTAATATCAATATATTAATATTATTAAAAATCTCTTTATAGACTTGTACAACCGTATATTTGATTGCTAAGAAAATGGATAACCCAATCTGGTTGACGACATGGATCCTCATAAATTAAAGAGAGTTCCGATAATGCCAAAGCTGGAGGTGAAGGACATAAGTTTAAGAGAGGGCCCATGCTCCAAAAACACTCTCTCTTTCCTTGGATAAAATTCTTAATCACCATTTTTCTAATCCACTTACGTGTTCTTGCCAGTGTTTTCTTGAAGCTTGGAATCTAGGTTGCAGAAATTAAATTTCACCATCCCTTCCTTACAAGGGCTCGGATATGGATGTGAGATTGTTGGACAGATTGATGCAGAACAAAAAAAAAATTTAATGGCCAACAATATAACCAGTCAAAACTTGAAAGTTTATCGTTAATTCACTTTGATGCAAAAAATTAATCAATCATAATATATGAATAAATTATTTATTTTAAAATTTTACTCTGATACCACTTGTAAAAAATAATTTGTTATATAAAATGGAATATAAAATACTTACTGATGACGCCAAATCACCGGCCTCGAGTGTGCGGTCGCCTCCTCCAGTGAGTTCCTCGCGCCTGCAATCAAGTCCGAGGGCCGGAGATTCCGGCGGAGACCCTCCGACGCTCAAGTCAGTGGTTTGGCATCAGCCGTGAGCTTGAGAAAGCTCGAAAGAGAAAGAGAAAGATGGCTCCGAGAGAGAGAGATCTCTCGTTGCGAGCGTTAAGGGGTGTTATGAGCGTGTTACCTGGTCGGGAGTCCCTCTTACCCATCTTATAGGCGCTTAAGAGTTTGTCTGGCTTGAGTGGTTGAGGCCTTGTAATGATGACCTTGATGGGTGAAGTGTCAGAGCTGACGTCTGTGAGGCATGGGGTTCAACCACTTTGTCAGAGTATTTAAGGTGATGGCAGCAATGGTAGAATTTGCCTCATTTTTTGATATGTCAAGACTGCAGGTCAAGTCCCATCAAGGTCGGTGGCTGCAACTGGTTGGTGGATCCTGTTCCACCGGAGAAGGGAAAGCAGGGGCCGTCCTCCCCGGCTGGGAGGTGCCGGGGCCGCCTGGCTTGGACAGGCCGGGGCCGGCTGGAAGGTGCCGGGGCCGCCTGGCTTGGACAGGCCGGGGCCGGTTGGAAGGTGCCGGGGCCACCTAGCTTAGACAGGCCGGGGCCGGCTGGGAAGGTGCCAGGGCCGCCTGGCTGGGATAGGCCGGGGCCAGCTAGGAAGGTGCCGGGGTCGCCTGGCTGGGATAAGCCGGGGCCGGCTAGGAAGGTGCCGGGGCCGCCTGGATTGGACAGACCGGGTTGGCTGGAAGGTGTCGGGACCGCCTGGCTTGGATAGGCCGGGGCCGGTTGGAAGATGCCGGGGCCGCCTGGCTTGGACAGGCCGGGGCTAGCTGGAAGATGCCGAGGCCGCCTGGCTTGGACAGGCCGGGGCTGGCTAGGAAGGTGCCGAGGGCGCCTGGCTTGGACAGGCCGGGGCCGGCTAGGAAGGTGCTGAGGCCGCCTGGCTTGGACAGGCCGGGGCCGGCTGGAAGGTGTCGGGGCCGCCTGGCTTGGACAGGCCGGGGCCGGCTAGGAAGGTGCCGGGGCCGCCTAGCCTGGACAGGCCGGGGCCGACGGGAAGGTGCCGGGGCCGCCTGGCTTGGACAGGCCGGGGCCGGCTGGAAGGTGCCAGGGTAGCCTGGCTGGGACAGGCTGGGGCCGGCTAGGAAGGAGCTGGGGCCGCCTATCTTGGACAGGCCGGGGCCGGCTTGGAAGATGCCGGGGCCGCCTGGCTGGGACAGGCCGGGGCCGGCTAGGAAGATGCTGGGGCCGCCTGGCTTGGACAGGCCGAGGCCAGTTGGAAGGTGCCGGGGCCGCCTGGCTTGGACAGGCTGGGGCTGGCTAGGAAGGTGCCGGGGCCGCCTGGCTTGGACAGGCCGAGGCCGGCTAGGAAGGTGCCGGGGCCGCCTTGCTTGGACAGGCCTCGGCCGGCTAGGAAGATGCCGGGGCCGCCTGGCTTGGACAGACCGAGGTCGGCTGGAAGGTGCCGGGGCCGCCTGGCTTGGACAGGCCGGGGCTGGCTGGAAGGTGTCGGGGCCGCCTGGCTTGGACCGGCCGGGGCTGGCTAGGAAGGTACGGGGCCGCCTGGTTGGGACAGGCTAGGGCCGGCTGGAAGGTGCCGGGGCCGCTTGGCTTGGACAGGATGGGGTCGGCTGGAAGGTGCCGGGGCCGCCTGGCTTGGACAGGCCGGGGCCGGCTGGAAGGTGCCGGGGCCGCCTGGCTGGGACAGGTCGGGGCCGGCTTGAAGCCATCGGCTTTGGAGCTATCGGCCTTTGGGGCCGATGGTCTTGGAGGTGCCGGCCTTTGGGGCCGACTGTCTTAGGGTCGTCGGCCAAGGAGCTGTCGGCCTTTGGGGCCGACGGTCTTTGGGTGCCGGCTTTGGGGGTGCCGGCACTAGAGGCCGACCTGGAGGCTAGTGCTTGAGGCCGTAGCCAAAGGCCAGCGCTGGGGCCGATGCTAGAGGCCGGCGCTGGAGGCCGACGCTGGAGGCCGACGCTGGGTTCAGCTGTCACATCATTTTTGGAAATCACGCAAAAAATAATATCACCCAGTGAAATCGGCTAGCCGTATCAAATGCCCCCCCGCCCCTGAGATGGGTGAGCTCATAATCACCCGCGAAAGGGGTGTTAATATCCTCTGGGCGGCCGATTTTTGTGCCATCATTTCGTCTATTCAGGCTGTTGAGATTATAGAGGATTTCCCTCGCGCAATGAGCCACAAAAGGCGAGCGTCATCATTGTGGCAAGGCCAATGCCGTCTCTTTAGTTGCCGGTGCGGAACCGGTCTTTCATGCCAACGCGGAGCCGGTCTTTAGTGCCAACGCTGGGTGCCGGTCTTTAGTGCCGACGCGAAGCCGATCTTTAGTACCGATGCGGGGCCGGTCTTTAGTGCCGACACTGGGAGCCGGTCTTTAGTGCCGATGCTGGGCGCCGGTCTTTAGTGCCGATGCGGGGCCGGTCTTTAGTGCCGACGCTGGGAGCCAGTCTTTAGTGCCAACGCGGGGCCGGTCTTTGTGCCTGGCTGGCCAGGGCTTTTTGGTGCTGACGGGGGTCGGGCTTCATGCCTGACTGGTGCAGGGCTTCATGTGCCGACGGGTGTCGGGCTTCATGCCTGGCTGGTGCAGGGCTTCACGTGCCGACGGGCGTCGGGCTTCATGCCTGGCTGGTGCAGGGCTTCACGTGCCGACGGGCGTCGGGCTTCATGCCTGGCTGGTGCAGGGCTTCACGCCTAGCTAGTGCAGGGCTTTGTTTGCCGACAGGTGTCGGGCTTCATGCCTGGCTGGTGCAGGGCTTCATGTGCTGACGGGTGTCGGGCTTCATGCCTAGCTGGTGCAGGGCTTCATGTGCCGACGGGTGTCGGGCTTCATGCCTGGCTAGCGCAGGGCTTTGTGCCTGGCTGGTGCAGGGCTTCATGCCTGGCTGGTGCAGGGCTTTGTGCTTGGCTGGCCCAGGGCTTTAGTGCCGACCGGGGTTGGGCTTTATGCCTGGCTGGCCCAGGGCTTTGGTGCCGAAACTTGGGACTGGCCGGAGCCGTCCCTGCTGGACCCGGGCTTTTGTTGCTGAGAGCCGGTGGTACACTGCTCTGCCAGTGGTACACTGGGCTTCATGCTTGGCTGGCCCAGGGCTTTGGTGCCGGTGCTTGGGGCCAGCCGGGGCCATCCCTGCTGGACCCAGGCTTTTGTTGCTAAGAGCCGGTGGTACACCGCTTTGCCAGTGGTACACTGGGCTTCATGCCTGGCTGGCCCAGGGCTTTGGTGCCGGCGCTTGGGGCCGGCAGGGGCCGTCCCTGCTGGACCCAAGCTTTTGTTACTGAGAGCCAGTGGTACACCGCTCTGCCAATGGTACACTGGGCTTCATGCCTGGCTGGCCCAGGGCTTTGGTGCCGGCGCTTGGGGCCAACCGGGGCCGTCCCTGCTGGACCCAGGGTTTTGTTGCTGAAAGCCGATGGTACACCGCTCTGCCAGTGGTACACTGGGCTTCATGCTTGGCTAGCCCAGGGCTTTGGTGCCGACACTTGGGGCCGGCCGGGGCCGTCCCTGCTGGACCCGGGCTTTTGTTGCTGAGAGTGGTGGTACACCGCTTTGCCAGTGGTACACTGGGTTTCATGCCTGGCTGGCCTAGGGCTTTGGTGTCGATCGGGGTCGGGCTTTATGCCTGGCTGGCCCAGGGCTTTGGGTGCCGACCGGAGTCGGGCTTCATGCCTGGCTGGCCCAGGGCTTTGGGTGCCGACGGGTGTCGGGCTTAGAGTGCCGGCGCTTGGGGTCGATCGAGGTCTTTCCTGCAGGACCCGGGCTTTTTGTACGCCAAAGCGAGGTTGGCCTTGGATGTTGATGCAAGGTAGATCTTCCCTGCATGACATTTTTAAGTATTAATGAAAGAACTGTCTTAAGTGCAATGTACTTAGCTCTTGTAGCACCCATGTTTTTCCTTTTGTGGATTTGAGCACTTCCGCTCGCTGGTGGTCTGCCCTCTAGGGAGTCATGTTAGTCGGGTTGGAAGTATCGTTGTCCTTACTTGGGCCTTCCCTCGCATTGGAGGCCAGGACGAGATGTCTGGTCGGGAAGAAGCTGGAAACCGGGACAAAGCTGTAGTCCGTTGAGGAAAGCCTCGACCGTTGGCGGTCATTGAAGATGAGCGGCCGGGAGAGTCCACTGAGGGTGGACGATTAGGAGAAGATGTTGCTGGGAGGCCCCTTTGCCTAGCTCTTTCTTTGAAGAGATTGATTGCCCTCGGTGCTGAAGCTTGAGAGCAGCTAGAACGAAATCCGTAAAAGGTCCTAGGCTCGGTTTGGCTCTCGGCCTACCACCAGAAATTGACATGCCCATAAATCCTTGAGATGACGAATAATGTCTCAAGTTCATCCCTTTTGGAAATTATTCTTCGACCCATGCTGCAGTCCGCCTCTGGTTGATGAAAGAAGCTGAGGTTGGTGGTGAGTGAGGAGCAGAGAGAATGGTTCCTTGTTGCTCAGTGTGACATGGATGCCCCCCGGCATAATTGGTGAGGACCTTCCGGGCGTGCATCACCACCAAAGACTTGACGCTGCCCCCCAGCGTAGCTGGTGGAGACCTCTTGCGCACGAGTCTTCACCATTGTTTAAGAGCTCGAGGAAAGAGGAGTTGTCGATTGCCGATTCGAAATCTCTCTTAATCCCCCCTTCCTGATGCGCCAATCTGATGACGCCAAATCGCCGGCCTCGAGCGTGCGGTCGCCTCCTCCAGTGAGCTCCTCGCACCTGCAAGCAAGTCTCGGGGGCCGGAGATTCCGGCAGGGACCCTCCAACGCTCAAGTCAGTTGTCTAGGCATCAGCCGTGAGCTTGAGGAAGCTCGAAAGAGAAAGAGAGAGATGGCTCCGAGAGAGAGATCTCTCGTTGCGAGTGTTAAGGGGTGTTATGAGCGTGTTACCTGGTCGGGAGTCCCTCTTACCCATCTTATAGGCGCTTAAGAGTTTGTCTGGCTTGAGTGGTTGAGGCCTTGTAATGATGACCTTGATGGGTGAAGTGTCAGAGCTGACGTCTGTGAGGCATGGGGTTCAACCACTTTGTCAGAGTATTTAAGGTGATGGCAGCAATGGTAGAACTTACCTCCTTTTTTGATATGTCAAGACTGTAGGTTAAGTCCCATCAAGGTCGGTGGCTTCAACTGGTTGGTGGATCCTGTTCCATCGGAGAAGGGAAAGCAGAGGCCGTCCTCCCTGGCTGGGAGGTGCCGGGGCCGCCTGACTTGGACAGGCCGGGGCCGGCTGGAAGGTGCCGAGGCCGCCTAGCTGGGACAGGCTGGGGCCGGCTGGAAGGTGCCAGGGCTGCCTGGCTGGGATAGGCCGGGGCCGGCTAAGAAGGTGCCGGGGCCGCCTGGCTTGGACAGGCCGGGGCCGGCTAGGAAGATGCCTGGGCCGCCTGGCTTGGATAGGCCGGGGCCGGCTAGAAGGTGCCGGGGCCGCCTGGCTTGGATAGGCCGGGGCCGGCTGGAAGGTGCCGAGGCCACCTGGCTTGGACAGGCTGGGGCCGGCTAGGAAGGTGCCGGGGCCTCCTGGCTTGGACAGGCCGGGGCTGGCTGGAAGGTGCCGGGCCGTCTGGCTTGGACAGGCCGGGGCCAGCTGGAAGGTGCCAGGGCCGCCTGGCTGGGACAGGCCGGGGCCGGCTAGGAAGGTGCCGGGGCCGCCTGGCTTGGACAGGCCGGGGCCGGCTAGGAAGGTGCCGGGGCCGCCTGTCTTGGACATGCCGGGGCCGGCTAGGAAGATGCCGAGGCCGCCTAGCTGGGACAGGCCGGGGCCGGCTGGGAAGATGCCGGGGCCGCCTGGCTTGGACAGGCCAGGGCCGACTGGAAGGTGCCGGGCCGCCTGGTTTGGACAGGCTGGGGCCGGCTAGGAAGGTGCCGGGGCCGCCTGGCTTGGACAGGCCGAGGCCGGTTGGAAGGTGCCGGGGCCGCCTGGATTGGACAGGCCGGGCCAGCTAGGAAGATGCCGGGGCCGCCTGGCTTGGATAGGCCGGGGCCGGCTAGGAAAATGCCGGGGCCGCCTGGCTTGGATAGGCCGAGGCCGGCTAGAAGGTGTCGGGGCCGCCTGGCTTAGACAGACTGGGGCCGGCTAGGAAGGTGCTGAGGCCGCCTGGCTTGGACAGGCCGAGGCCGGCTGGAAGGTGCCGGGGCCGCCTAGCTTGGACAGGCCGGTGCCGGCTGGGTGCCGAGGCCGCCTGGCTTGGATAGGCCGGGGCCGGCTGGAAGGTGCCGTGGCTGCCTGGCTTGGACAGGCCGGGGCCGGCTAGGAAGGTGCCGGGGCTGCCTGGCTTGGAGAGGCCGGGGCCGGCTAGGAAGATGCCGGGACCGCCTGGCTGGGACAGGCCGGGGCCGGCTAGGAAGATGAGGGCCGCCTGGCTTGGACAGGTCGGGGCCGGCTAGGAAGGTGCCGGGGCTGCCTGGCTTGGACAGGCCGGGGCCGGTTGGAAGGTGCTGGGGCCGCCTGGCTTGGACAGGTCAGGGCCGGCTGGAAGGTGCCGGGGCGCCTGGCTTGGACAGGCCGGGGCCGGCTAGGAAGGTGGGCCGCCTGGTTTGGATAGGCCGCGCCGGCTGGGAAGGTGCCGGGGCCGCCTGGCTTGGACAGGCCGGGGCCGGCTGGAAGGTACTGTGGCCGCCTGGCTTGGATAGGCCAGGGCCGGCTAGGAAGGTGCCGGGGCTGCCTGGCTTGGACAGGCCGGGGCCGGCTAGGAAGATGCCGGGACCGCCTGGCTGGGACAGGCGGGGCTGGCTAGGAAGGTGCCGGGGCCGCCTGGCTTGGACAGGCCAGGGCCGGCTGGAAGGTGCCGGGGCCGCCTGGCTTGGACAGGTCAGGGCCGACTGGAAGGTGCCGGGGCTGCCTGGCTTGGATAGGCCGGGGCCGGCTAGGAAGGTGCCGGGGCCGCCTGGCTGGGATAGGCCGAGGCCGGCTAGGAAGGTGCCGGGGCCGCCTGGCTTGGACAGGCCGGGGCCGGCTAGGAAGATGCCGGGGCTGCCTGGCTTGGACAGGCCGGGGTTGGCTGGATGGTGCCGGGGCTACCTGGCTTGGATAGGCCAGGGCTGGCTAGGAAGGTGCTGAGGCCGCCTGGCTTGGACAGGCCGGGGCTAGCTGGAAGGTGCCGGGGCCGCCTGGCTTGGACAGGCCAGGGCCGGCTAGGAAGGTGCTGGGGCGCCTGGCTTGGATAGGCTGGGGCTAGCTGGAAGGTGCCGGGGCCGCCTGGCTTGGACAGGCCAGGGCGGCTAGGAAGGTGCTGGGGCTGCCTGGCTAGGATAGGCCGGGGCCGGCTAGGAAGGTGCCAGGGCCACCTGGCTTGGACAGGCCGGGGCCGGCTGGAAGGTGCGGGTCCGCCTCTGGGATAGGCCGGGGCCGGCTAGGAAGGTGTCGGGGCCGCTTGGCTTGGATAGGCCGGGGCCGGCTAGGAAGATGCCGGGGCCATCTGGCTTGGACAGGCCGGGGCCGGCTGGATGGTGCCGGGGCCGCCTGGCTTGGACAGGTCGGGACCGGCTGGAAGGTGCCGGGGCCGCCTGGCTGGGACAGGCCAGGGCCGGCTTGAAGCCGTCGGCCTTGGAGCTGTCGGCCTCTGGGTCCAACGGTCTTGGAGGTGCCGGCCTTTGGGGCGACTGTCTTGGGGCCGTCGACCAAGGAGCTGTCAGGCTCTAGGGCCGACGGTCTTCGGGGTGCCAGCTTTGGGGGTGCCGGCGCTGGAGGCCGACGCTTGGGATTGGCACTGGAGGCCGTAGCCAAAGGCCAGCGCTGGGGGCCGACGCTAGAGGCCGGCGCTGGAGGCCGACGCTGGAGGCCGGTGCTGGAGGCCGACGCTGGGTTCAGCTGTCACATCATTTTTGGAAATCGCAAATAATATCACCCAGAGAAATCGGCCAGCCGTATCACTTACTTAATGCGTTACTCATCATAATAGTAGATATACTTGAATTTGATTAGGTTTTGATAGCTTTTTTGGTAAAAAAATAACTAGTTTTTTTCTCTTAACCTTATTTTTTCGTAGCAGATAATTTAATAAATTTTTTAAATTATATAAATAACTTTTAATTAATTATTTTTATCAAATATTAAATTAATAATTTAAATTAATAATATTAAATATTATAATTAATGACTTAAAGTTAATAACTTAAATTTTTAAAATCATTAATATTCGATTAGAAGAAAGGATCGTCTTTTGTATACGGAATAAACGGTGGCTTTCCCTTTTGTATGAGATAGTGGCCTTCGCCTTTTGGATACGAGGCGCCGGTTGAAGAAAGAAGCGACTCTTTCTTTGGCACGTGAAGTATAGGTTAATCTAGTAGCTTCAACAACTGATGTTGCGAGCCGGGCAGAAGTGGGCTCATTTTTTCGTTTCCCGAAGAATAAATGGCGGGCGGGGAGCGACCGGGGACACCGCCGGAGGAGCGGCCGTCTCCGTGGCGAAGGTGGACGACAATGCCAACAGAGGATCCGATGCCACATATGAGCGAACCAATTCGTCGCTTGCATCTCATGAGAGTGAAACGCCATTGGCTTTGTCAATGTCATAGCTCATACTAATGGGATCATCAACACCTTCTAGCAAGAAACCTGTGATTGCACTGCATGCCAGAGGCTAACATATTTGTGTTATCATCGGTACTGGACCTTCAAATGCTGTTGGAAATGAGGAATGCAGCCCCAATCAAACTATATGGTTCAAGAGTTACCATCTGAATTGCTGCATCTGAGGGGCATTATGTACTTCTCTGGAGTAAGAATTTCCTGTTTGATATAAGCAACTTCCACAGAACAATTGCTTTTCTTGCATCCAGAAATCCCCTCCAGAATATGTAAGTTGGAAGATATTCTTTCAATCCACTTTATCGATTAAAATGCATTCGGTGCAAGTGGTTCTATCATTATCTTCATGTTGGGACTTGAAAGGTCCAAACAGATGATCTAGACTGAAATGCATCCGTTCTCACAAACGGTTCTTTCATTGGCATGCATCTTGAGTTGATTTTCACGGAAGATCAAGATCACGAAGCCATCCATTTTGGTACATGCAAGTTTGACATGCACTAATGAGGCAGAGCACATCCTTTACATATCCATAGGCATTAGTTGGAGGATCATGGCCTCCTCCTGCATTGAGTACATCTTGAGCCTTAGATAGTATTTATTAGAAAAAATATTATCTATGGATAAGTGTACGAAATCGATTTTATCCTCTGGCTATCCCTAGAGATATCCCTTGGCTATCCCATTGATCATATCAAATGCAAAAAGATAAATCCATAGGATAACTTTTTTCTGTTTGATAGAAAAATATTATCCATGGATAGATGTACGGGATAGAGTTTACCTCCTAGCTATCCCTAGGGATATCCCTTGCTATCCGATTGATCATATCAAATGCAAAAGGTAAATCCATAGGATAACTTTTTTTTTTTTACTCTTATTTGAAGGGATAAATAACCAGCTATTCTACATTTTCTA